>CAUWYO010000011.1:0-390418 GCA_963564075.1 Eupithecia subfuscata | reverse complement strand
CTAACCTAACCTAACCTAACCTAACCTAACCTAACCTAACCTAACCTAACCTAACCTAACCTAACCTAACCTAACCTAACCTAACCTAACCTAACCTAACCTAACCTAACCTAACCTAACCTAACCTAACCTAACCTAACCTAACCTAACCTAACCTAACCTAACCTAACCTAACCTAACCTAACCTAACCTAACCTAACCTAACCTAACCTAACCTAACCTAACCTAACCTAACCTAACCTAACCTAACCTAACCTAACCTAACCTAACCTAACCTAACCTAACCTAACCTAACCTAACCTAACCTAACCTAACCTAACCTAACCTAACCTAACCTAACCTAACCTAACCTAACCTAACCTAACCTAACCTAACCTAACCTAACCTAACCTAACCTAACCTAACCTAACCTAACCTAACCTAACCTAACCTAACCTAACCTAACCTAACCTAACCTAACCTAACCTAACCTAACCTAACCTAACCTAACCTAACCTAACCTAACCTAACCTAACCTAACCTAACCTAACCTAACCTAACCTAACCTAACCTAACCTAACCTAACCTAACCTAACCTAACCTAACCTAACCTAACCTAACCTAACCTAACCTAACCTAACCTAACCTAACCTAACCTAACCTAACCTAACCTAACCTAACCTAACCTAACCTAACCTAACCTAACCTAACCTAACCTAACCTAACCTAACCTAACCTAACCTAACCTAACCTAACCTAACCTAACCTAACCTAACCTAACCTAACCTAACCTAACCTAACCTAACCTAACCTAACCTAACCTAACCTAACCTAACCTAACCTAACCTAACCTAACCTAACCTAACCTAACCTAACCTAACCTAACCTAACCTAACCTAACCTAACCTAACCTAACCTAACCTAACCTAACCTAACCTAACCTAACCTAACCTAACCTAACCTAACCTAACCTAACCTAACCTAACCTAACCTAACCTAACCTAACCTAACCTAACCTAACCTAACCTAACCTAACCTAACCTAACCTAACCTAACCTAACCTAACCTAACCTAACCTAACCTAACCTAACCTAACCTAACCTAACCTAACCTAACCTAACCTAACCTAACCTAACCTAACCTAACCTAACCTAACCTAACCTAACCTAACCTAACCTAACCTAACCTAACCTAACCTAACCTAACCTAACCTAACCTAACCTAACCTAACCTAACCTAACCTAACCTAACCTAACCTAACCTAACCTAACCTAACCTAACCTAACCTAACCTAACCTAACCTAACCTAACCTAACCTAACCTAACCTAACCTAACCTAACCTAACCTAACCTAACCTAACCTAACCTAACCTAACCTAACCTAACCTAACCTAACCTAACCTAACCTAACCTAACCTAACCTAACCTAACCTAACCTAACCTAACCTAACCTAACCTAACCTAACCTAACCTAACCTAACCTAACCTAACCTAACCTAACCTAACCTAACCTAACCTAACCTAACCTAACCTAACCTAACCTAACCTAACCTAACCTAACCTAACCTAACCTAACCTAACCTAACCTAACCTAACCTAACCTAACCTAACCTAACCTAACCTAACCTAACCTAACCTAACCTAACCTAACCTAACCTAACCTAACCTAACCTAACCTAACCTAACCTAACCTAACCTAACCTAACCTAACCTAACCTAACCTAACCTAACCTAACCTAACCTAACCTAACCTAACCTAACCTAACCTAACCTAACCTAACCTAACCTAACCTAACCTAACCTAACCTAACCTAACCTAACCTAACCTAACCTAACCTAACCTAACCTAACCTAACCTAACCTAACCTAACCTAACCTAACCTAACCTAACCTAACCTAACCTAACCTAACCTAACCTAACCTAACCTAACCTAACCTAACCTAACCTAACCTAACCTAACCTAACCTAACCTAACCTAACCTAACCTAACCTAACCTAACCTAACCTAACCTAACCTAACCTAACCTAACCTAACCTAACCTAACCTAACCTAACCTAACCTAACCTAACCTAACCTAACCTAACCTAACCTAACCTAACCTAACCTAACCTAACCTAACCTAACCTAACCTAACCTAACCTAACCTAACCTAACCTAACCTAACCTAACCTAACCTAACCTAACCTAACCTAACCTAACCTAACCTAACCTAACCTAACCTAACCTAACCTAACCTAACCTAACCTAACCTAACCTAACCTAACCTAACCTAACCTAACCTAACCTAACCTAACCTAACCTAACCTAACCTAACCTAACCTAACCTAACCTAACCTAACCTAACCTAACCTAACCTAACCTAACCTAACCTAACCTAACCTAACCTAACCTAACCTAACCTAACCTAACCTAACCTAACCTAACCTAACCTAACCTAACCTAACCTAACCTAACCTAACCTAACCTAACCTAACCTAACCTAACCTAACCTAACCTAACCTAACCTAACCTAACCTAACCTAACCTAACCTAACCTAACCTAACCTAACCTAACCTAACCTAACCTAACCTAACCTAACCTAACCTAACCTAACCTAACCTAACCTAACCTAACCTAACCTAACCTAACCTAACCTAACCTAACCTAACCTAACCTAACCTAACCTAACCTAACCTAACCTAACCTAACCTAACCTAACCTAACCTAACCTAACCTAACCTAACCTAACCTAACCTAACCTAACCTAACCTAACCTAACCTAACCTAACCTAACCTAACCTAACCTAACCTAACCTAACCTAACCTAACCTAACCTAACCTAACCTAACCTAACCTAACCTAACCTAACCTAACCTAACCTAACCTAACCTAACCTAACCTAACCTAACCTAACCTAACCTAACCTAACCTAACCTAACCTAACCTAACCTAACCTAACCTAACCTAACCTAACCTAACCTAACCTAACCTAACCTAACCTAACCTAACCTAACCTAACCTAACCTAACCTAACCTAACCTAACCTAACCTAACCTAACCTAACCTAACCTAACCTAACCTAACCTAACCTAACCTAACCTAACCTAACCTAACCTAACCTAACCTAACCTAACCTAACCTAACCTAACCTAACCTAACCTAACCTAACCTAACCTAACCTAACCTAACCTAACCTAACCTAACCTAACCTAACCTAACCTAACCTAACCTAACCTAACCTAACCTAACCTAACCTAACCTAACCTAACCTAACCTAACCTAACCTAACCTAACCTAACCTAACCTAACCTAACCTAACCTAACCTAACCTAACCTAACCTAACCTAACCTAACCTAACCTAACCTAACCTAACCTAACCTAACCTAACCTAACCTAACCTAACCTAACCTAACCTAACCTAACCTAACCTAACCTAACCTAACCTAACCTAACCTAACCTAACCTAACCTAACCTAACCTAACCTAACCTAACCTAACCTAACCTAACCTAACCTAACCTAACCTAACCTAACCTAACCTAACCTAACCTAACCTAACCTAACCTAACCTAACCTAACCTAACCTAACCTAACCTAACCTAACCTAACCTAACCTAACCTAACCTAACCTAACCTAACCTAACCTAACCTAACCTAACCTAACCTAACCTAACCTAACCTAACCTAACCTAACCTAACCTAACCTAACCTAACCTAACCTAACCTAACCTAACCTAACCTAACCTAACCTAACCTAACCTAACCTAACCTAACCTAACCTAACCTAACCTAACCTAACCTAACCTAACCTAACCTAACCTAACCTAACCTAACCTAACCTAACCTAACCTAACCTAACCTAACCTAACCTAACCTAACCTAACCTAACCTAACCTAACCTAACCTAACCTAACCTAACCTAACCTAACCTAACCTAACCTAACCTAACCTAACCTAACCTAACCTAACCTAACCTAACCTAACCTAACCTAACCTAACCTAACCTAACCTAACCTAACCTAACCTAACCTAACCTAACCTAACCTAACCTAACCTAACCTAACCTAACCTAACCTAACCTAACCTAACCTAACCTAACCTAACCTAACCTAACCTAACCTAACCTAACCTAACCTAACCTAACCTAACCTAACCTAACCTAACCTAACCTAACCTAACCTAACCTAACCTAACCTAACCTAACCTAACCTAACCTAACCTAACCTAACCTAACCTAACCTAACCTAACCTAACCTAACCTAACCTAACCTAACCTAACCTAACCTAACCTAACCTAACCTAACCTAACCTAACCTAACCTAACCTAACCTAACCTAACCTAACCTAACCTAACCTAACCTAACCTAACCTAACCTAACCTAACCTAACCTAACCTAACCTAACCTAACCTAACCTAACCTAACCTAACCTAACCTAACCTAACCTAACCTAACCTAACCTAACCTAACCTAACCTAACCTAACCTAACCTAACCTAACCTAACCTAACCTAACCTAACCTAACCTAACCTAACCTAACCTAACCTAACCTAACCTAACCTAACCTAACCTAACCTAACCTAACCTAACCTAACCTAACCTAACCTAACCTAACCTAACCTAACCTAACCTAACCTAACCTAACCTAACCTAACCTAACCTAACCTAACCTAACCTAACCTAACCTAACCTAACCTAACCTAACCTAACCTAACCTAACCTAACCTAACCTAACCTAACCTAACCTAACCTAACCTAACCTAACCTAACCTAACCTAACCTAACCTAACCTAACCTAACCTAACCTAACCTAACCTAACCTAACCTAACCTAACCTAACCTAACCTAACCTAACCTAACCTAACCTAACCTAACCTAACCTAACCTAACCTAACCTAACCTAACCTAACCTAACCTAACCTAACCTAACCTAACCTAACCTAACCTAACCTAACCTAACCTAACCTAACCTAACCTAACCTAACCTAACCTAACCTAACCTAACCTAACCTAACCTAACCTAACCTAACCTAACCTAACCTAACCTAACCTAACCTAACCTAACCTAACCTAACCTAACCTAACCTAACCTAACCTAACCTAACCTAACCTAACCTAACCTAACCTAACCTAACCTAACCTAACCTAACCTAACCTAACCTAACCTAACCTAACCTAACCTAACCTAACCTAACCTAACCTAACCTAACCTAACCTAACCTAACCTAACCTAACCTAACCTAACCTAACCTAACCTAACCTAACCTAACCTAACCTAACCTAACCTAACCTAACCTAACCTAACCTAACCTAACCTAACCTAACCTAACCTAACCTAACCTAACCTAACCTAACCTAACCTAACCTAACCTAACCTAACCTAACCTAACCTAACCTAACCTAACCTAACCTAACCTAACCTAACCTAACCTAACCTAACCTAACCTAACCTAACCTAACCTAACCTAACCTAACCTAACCTAACCTAACCTAACCTAACCTAACCTAACCTAACCTAACCTAACCTAACCTAACCTAACCTAACCTAACCTAACCTAACCTAACCTAACCTAACCTAACCTAACCTAACCTAACCTAACCTAACCTAACCTAACCTAACCTAACCTAACCTAACCTAACCTAACCTAACCTAACCTAACCTAACCTAACCTAACCTAACCTAACCTAACCTAACCTAACCTAACCTAACCTAACCTAACCTAACCTAACCTAACCTAACCTAACCACCAGGCGGAACTCTTGGCCATATGTAAGGCCACGAAGGTGATCCTCCAGCGCACAGAAAGCTCCTTTGGAGTCTACAGCGACTCAAGATCCTCGCTGGAAACCATCACCAACCCCAGTTCCCTTCACTCCTTGGCAGTTGAAACAAGGAGGAATATCGTGGCAGCCCGACTCCAGAATAAGGCAGTGACCTTATTCTGGATCAAAGCACACGCGGGGCTAGAAGGAAATGAGCGTGCAGACAAGCTGGCCAAAGAAGCGGCGCACTCGTTGAAGCGGAAACCTGATTACGACATGTGCCCGGTCTCATTCGTCAAGCGACAAATCCGTATGGAGTCGCTTGACGAATGGAACCAAAGGTACATGTCGGGTCAAACAGCCGCAGTCACGAAAATGTTTTTCCCCAACGCCATCGAAGCTTATAAGTTAGTCAGGAAGCTTCAGCCAACCGGCGTTGTAACGCAGTTCATGACAGGGCACGGTGGGTTCTCCGAATACTTGAACCGGTTCAAGTGTAAGGAGGACCCATCGTGCATATGCGAACCCGGGAGAGATGAAACTGTGGCACACATACTGCTAGAGTGCCCGGCATATGGCTCGGAGAGATATGACGTAGAACAAGAAATGGACTTAAAACTAACTGTAGATAGCATACATGAAGTTATGAAGGACAAAAACAACCGTCCCAAATTCTTAAAATTCTGTACAAATGTAAGTTTAAAAGTAATAACAAGAAATAAATAGATTAAGCAATATATGATGAATATATATAATGATTTATATATATAAGCATAGTATAAAGATTGTAGTCTCGCAACTGTAAAAGGAAAATTGTACATGTATCATAAAATAAACTGTATGCAAATATAAAGCAATAAAATAAGTAAAACGTGTGTAAAATAATACTAAATAAATATTGTTAGACCTAAGAAAATAGAAAATAATTAAATTGTAAGCTTTCAAAATTATATAAAGAAGAAATCTAGATTAAGAATACCTTAACCCTAGAAATAAGAAATTAAGTTAATAAAAATAAACGAAGTTAATTAAAGAAAACCCAGAACCCATCCTGATATGAATGAAAGGAAAAGAGAGAGAGAAAGAACGAAAGAAAAGTAATGAAAATGACTCTGACCATGTCAGAGGTAGGTGTAGGATAGCTCGCGGGCCGGGACAAGGCGCTCCCGGACAGGATAGCTCGCGGGCCGGGCCAAGAGCGCCCGGACAGGAAAAAAAAAAAAAAAAAAAAAAAAAAACCTAACCTAACCTAACCTAACCTAACCTAACCTAACCTAACCTAACCTAACCTAACCTAACCTAACCTAACCTAACCTAACCTAACCTAACCTAACCTAACCTAACCTAACCTAACCTAACCTAACCTAACCTAACCTAACCTAACCTAACCTAACCTAACCTAACCTAACCTAACCTAACCTAACCTAACCTAACCTAACCTAACCTAACCTAACCTAACCTAACCTAACCTAACCTAACCTAACCTAACCTAACCTAACCTAACCTAACCTAACCTAACCTAACCTAACCTAACCTAACCTAACCTAACCTAACCTAACCTAACCTAACCTAACCTAACCTAACCTAACCTAACCTAACCTAACCTAACCTAACCTAACCTAACCTAACCTAACCTAACCTAACCTAACCTAACCTAACCTAACCTAACCTAACCTAACCTAACCTAACCTAACCTAACCTAACCTAACCTAACCTAACCTAACCTAACCTAACCTAACCTAACCTAACCTAACCTAACCTAACCTAACCTAACCTAACCTAACCTAACCTAACCTAACCTAACCTAACCTAACCTAACCTAACCTAACCTAACCTAACCTAACCTAACCTAACCTAACCTAACCTAACCTAACCTAACCTAACCTAACCTAACCTAACCTAACCTAACCTAACCTAACCTAACCTAACCTAACCTAACCTAACCTAACCTAACCTAACCTAACCTAACCTAACCTAACCTAACCTAACCTAACCTAACCTAACCTAACCTAACCTAACCTAACCTAACCTAACCTAACCTAACCTAACCTAACCTAACCTAACCTAACCTAACCTAACCTAACCTAACCTAACCTAACCTAACCTAACCTAACCTAACCTAACCTAACCTAACCTAACCTAACCTAACCTAACCTAACCTAACCTAACCTAACCTAACCTAACCTAACCTAACCTAACCTAACCTAACCTAACCTAACCTAACCTAACCTAACCTAACCTAACCTAACCTAACCTAACCTAACCTAACCTAACCTAACCTAACCTAACCTAACCTAACCTAACCTAACCTAACCTAACCTAACCTAACCTAACCTAACCTAACCTAACCTAACCTAACCTAACCATGTGAAGACACAAAACCACAAAAATCGCTTATAATTTCGACGACCTCTGTAGCGCAGCGGGCGAAGGTCCGCCTGCGCCTGCCTGGCGGTTATGTTACTGAAGATGCCAGGTCTTAATTTTTTTTTGTAAATCGCCTCCTATAAAAAATAATGCCCTGAGCCCAATTAATTACTAAATATCGATCTCCCACTCTTATTTAAATCCACATCATCATCATTGGCTTATTTTACATCCACAAAAGATGATTTTAGTGGCATCAGCCTGGCTGAGAGTCAGCATAACACACACACATCCTCTGATTAATTCAGGGCAGATCTGTTTTTAGGTTTAGTTTCAAAGAAAACCCCCATAATGAACAATTTTTGAATGGGTACATACTAATATCATTCCCTTTCCCCCAATTTTGACCTGGGGACTGGCGTCTTCACGGATGTGTTCATGATGGTGGGCAGAACCTGCAGTTCACACAGTGTCAGTGAATTACCAATAACCCTGTAGAACGTGGTTGTTTTCAACTATTGTTTTATCGCAGTAAATACCCAGGGAAAAAGGGAGGGAGGCCTTTGCCCTGTAATTGGACAATGTGGGCTGATGCTGCCGATAATAATAAATACCCACCTGTTCGTAAAAGTGATTTAAGTATCCATTATCCATGTCACAGTCTATAAATAAACTGTGATAGTTTCAAAAGATTTATCTAATTTCTTTAAATTGTCCTTTGTTCCAGTGTATTCAATGTTTGGCGTTGCAGAATATGTAGTGGTTGTCAGCAATATTGCTTTCCATTTGACCACAGCTTACGATCTTCAAATAAACTACATTTATTTTACAAAACAAGGTATCACATCGGACATCTTTTAGAGGTTTCTTATAGCAAAGGAGTTGCAGTAGGTAGTGAGTAGGTTTTAATATGCTCAAAAAGTTTAAATCATGTCATAAAAATAATTAAGAGGCATGAACTTCCTCACTAATCACAAAGATCAAATTTTATTTATGATAAGTTAAGATAATCTAAGTAGTCAACAGCTCTTCTCTCTCTCTCTCTTTGTATCGCATTCACTGCCTCGGCGGTGCGACCCGGAAGGACGCGCTGCCGCACGAGGCGCTGCAGATGGGCCTTTAAAGTATTAGTTTAATCTCGCGAGATATAAGTTCAGGGTGAAAACTAACCTAGGTAGTTGAAATTGAAAATGAACAATAATAGATTAATAGAGGGGTCATTGTCATGGGTTTGTACTTGTATGTAGTAAGGTTTTATACCTATGATATTTTATTTTGCATTTTAATGATGGATGGTAGAGGAAAAATAAGGCTGTCAATAATGAGACTGAATTTCAAATCATAATTAAAACTGGAGCTTATAATGGTAGCACCCAAATGGATAGGTACTTAAGCCTTACCCCGCACTGCGGAATCACCGCGCGGTTCTTCCGCAGGATTCTGCAACATAGGAAATACAATAAAGCCCCGCACTTAAATAAATCCTTAAATAAATAATAAATCCGAAATAAATCCGCGTAATTTACGATTCACTACGCGGATTATAATTATAACCCGCGAGTAAAAAATTCGCGCGGAGTAGGTATATCCGTTGTGCTTAAAGCCTAAAGCCAAGCTTTACCTAAGACTCGTTCATACCTAATCTACTTAATGTTTCAAGTTGCGCGTCCACTGCATCGGCGCATACGGAGACACACGGAGCATACGCAGCGTAACGATTTGTGGCTTTGCTTTGTTTTGAATTCTATGGTACAGCGACTGAATCGGCATATCTGCCAATACCGATGCGTCAGGGGCGGGTTATTTAATGACTAAGTTTTTAGTTGTGTATTTAATTTAATTCATAATGTAGACCTTTATGACTTTAATATAGAAATATATCTGAAAACAATACCTAAGCAAAAAAAAAAAAACTTACTTACGTAAATAAATTCTACATAAACAGATTATTGTTTATTATTAGTCTCAACTTCCTATGCATTTAGGTAAGGTGACCTAAACCTACAGTTGCATCATCAAAAGCAGGATATTTAGACCCCTGCGCCACCAATTACGAACGTACTGTAATCAGAGCAGTCTCAAGTTGTAGGTAGGTACAATCGTGATGGAAAAGGTGACAGCTCCGTTCCGCTCGAGCATTCAAGAGGGAAAGTAAGTATTAATAATGCAAGTGAAAAGTTTAAAAAACTCACAAAATAAACGAGATCAAAATTACGTGTATAATGTCGAAACATTATTATAATAATGCTATACTTTAATAGCAAGAAAGTAATACATTTCGTGCTTCTACGAGAAAATTGGTTTATATAAAATAAGTATACTTAATAAGAACTTATTACTAAACTCTCTCGTTACCAAGGGGGAAAATTTATGGATACACGTCTCATAACAGCATCTTTGCTATTCAAGTGTCTGCCACTTTTCAAAAATGGTCCACCCAGGGAAAAAACCGCAGTCAACCCAGGAGACTTTGGAGAAAAGATCCCGTAGTTCCAACTGACGGGAACCTACCTCATTCGTGATACAACAAACGTGATAACAAGAATGAATAGGATCTGAATGTCCTTCGGGTCTTGAAGATTCTATTCATTCTTCGCGTAGCATGCGGAATATTTTTATTGTTTTCTTACTTAAAATAATCACTGTATTGTTTTTTTTTTGAGGTGTAGGATATCATCAACACTTAGATATAAATAAACAAACTAGTAAGGAGTCTCAACCCCGACCAAAACTCAAAAAAATAATCACAGCTGTGCGCAAAATATTATATTTTCCATTAGAAAAGCTGCATCCTTACCAGTTTTTAAAGCACGTGTCAAGGAGTTTTTCCTACCAGAAAAGTGAATTTTGGTACTATTTATTTAATATGTATCTATTTAGTATATTTTTGTATGTAGTAATTATATACAATGTGTCCGGTCACCGGTGTCGGAGACTTTGGGGGGGTGAAATACGGTAAATTTTATCGACAAATCACTATCCCTATTATTTTTCTCTCCATGATAAAATGGCAGCCATTTTGTTTTCTGTTGCCTCGAAGCACGGGTGCTTGTACTGATTAAGATATAGCTACCCATGTAGAGGTCTTAGGAAAACGATAGAGGACTCATTTGATTCGGTTTCGAACGTTTGTGAACAAGTAGGTATGTACTAAAGGTACCGGTTAGAAACTCCGAAATTTAATGAAGACCTAAAACTAGTAGGTACCAACCTACATTTCAGATGGATTTCTCTGCATGCTTCGGTGATAGGGTGTAGCGGTAAATTTTTCGACTTTTTTCAAAATATTTCGAAAAGTATTAAACCTACAGAAATTTAAAAAACTGTTTTGAAATGTACAAACTGATACCTTTCATATGATATCCCACACGGTGGGGTAACCCCCCCTTTTGAAAATCATCCCCCCCTTATTGTAAATTTCTCAAAAAGTGTTCGTTTTACAGACTTCTCTATATTTTTCCTGTAAAATGTAGAGAAGCTACAAATGCTTCATACATTTTGAATGGATCGCTCTGCAAACTTCGGAGATGGGGGGGGGGGGGGGGTTCGACTATTTTCATAATATTTCAAAAAGTATGAAACCTACAGAAATTTCAAAAACTATTTTGAAGTGTACAAACTAATACCTTTCATTTGATACCCCATTTGACTCTGTAGGTCTCTTTTAAAATTTTGACATCTTAATTTGTATGGAAAATGTTCGTCCTTTTTTTTTCTTAAAATCTGTACAGGCGCACGAAATGTATTATTATTTTAAATTTCAAGTTGATAGCTGCTGTAGTTGCTGAGTTATTAAGGAGGGAAAAAATGACAGACAAAGCGAGACCATACCAAGGGTTTCATACAAACAAACAAACAAACAATCAAATCTTTCCTCTTTATAATATTAGTATAGCTACAGACTAGCTGACCCGGCGAACTTCGTACCGCTCTCATCTTTTGACCTTCCCTGAAGTTTCACAAATATTTCAATACTTTGATATTAGCGAATTTGGTCCAGCCATTCTCGAGTTTTATCGAGACAAACGAACAGCAATTAATTTTTATATATAGAGATTTTATAGCTTTTGCGTTTTCTTATTACATAGTTAGTGGTTAAGTTATGTAGTTAGTATGTGATGTTTTATAAAAAAAACGGCCTCTCCAAACTGTGAAGTATGTGGAGTCCTAGATCGGAGTGACCGTGTATGTCGTTCATAACAAGCACTAGGAAGCAATCTTGTTGTACTTTTCTCAACCGTTCCACAGAAGGTGTATAAAAACACCTTGACGAAAGAAAAGAATGCTTGCGTGTTGAACACAGCGCGCGGCGATAACCAACTGTATAATATTATGCATACTTTCAAACTCAGCCGATTCCCATTCGTTTCAATAAGAGTGAGCCGTGCGTGTCGTGTGACCCACTGCTGGGCGAGGCCCTGAACCTCATTTGCCTGTCCGTCCGTCTGCCTCATACAATTTCGTCCGAATTTGCTGGACCCATTTAGTTTACATTTGGTGGCTATGGCTACGCTGGCTTTGTTCATTTTCATTTATCCGAACCAAATTGATTCAAACTGGAATCAGTATTGTATACATATTTACCAGAATAAACCGCATCACAACAATAAATGGACAATGGCATAATAAAATGTCAATGAATTGTAGAATATTATATCATTTTGAAGAGTGCTCGGATAGCGGAAAAAGGCTTGTAGTGTTATTGTATCGTCCTGCTATTGTTGTGTGACGCAAACGTAACGTAACTGGTACAGTGGTCCGTAAATAAACTTCTTTGATACAGTAGTAGCGTACATAATCACCACAGAAAATCGGTAGGTAGTAGTTTGAATATTATGAAAGATTTTTCCTGAAAAATTGTCTGGTATTTATTTGTTTATTTTCTGTTTATATAATTTGTATTATATTTATTAAGAGTAGAAAAAGTTGTCCAAATGGCAAGAGCTGTGGGCTACCAACGGGTTGCAGCTGCTGCCGCAGACCCACCACCATCTACCGGGCGGGACGCAATTATATAAACAAACTAGCTGCGCCCCGCGGCTTCGCACGCCTTCTTTGCTATAAACCTCACGGAGCCCGAGACCTTTCCAACGAATGCAAAACCGTGGAAATCGGTTCGTGCGTTCTGGAGTTATAGCGTCAGGAAGGAAAACCCGACTTATTTTTATATAGTATCATTATCAGTAGGTATGCATTAAGAAGAATTTAAATTTAATCTATTTAATTATGACTATAGTTTTATCGAGGTAAACACTCCTAGGTTTCATTTTCGAGAACCCCTGATAAGGTGAAGGCCTCCTCCAAAGTATGCCATACGAGTAAGTAAATAAAAGTAAATCTAATATATAAAATTCTCGTATCACAGTTTTCGTTGCCATACTCCTCCGAAACGGCTTGACTGATTCTCATGAATTTTTGTGAGCATATTCAGTAGGTCTGAGAATCGGCCAACATCTATTTTTCATACCCCTAAGTGATAATTTTAAATTTCCACGCGGGCGTAGCCGCGGGGCGCAGCTAGTAGATTATAAAAAATACGACAAGCAAAGGCGACAGCAATCGTTGTGACATTTCTTCACCGACGGTTTTTTCGCCGTAAACATCTGCCAGTGTTGTATGGATCACTATGGAAACTTATTGTAACACTGACGACCGTGCCCCTACTTACACACGCCGAATTAACCGTAGATAACTACGTCGAAAAAAACTTGTGTACAAGAGCTCTTAAGGATTGAACTCGCCGCCACCGCACCACCGGTCTGATATGAAGTGCCTCGTCTAGGCGCTGATCATTGCCGCGTGTCTCAAGCATGCCCGACGTGAGATTACAACCCGCGCATGGTGGGACTGCCTGGCTTATCCCGAGGACCTACCACGTCGCACTCATGGACTTCCTCTTGACGCGCTGTATGACACACACAGATACTAATATCTATCTATCGTTGAAAAGGCTCAAATACTTAAAAGTACCACTTATTGAAAGTTGCCAATGTTCAGCAATAAGTACAAGCTTTCTTCACAGATAATTTAACTCGCAGCGCAATGCATTGTGTTGTGGTAAAGATACGTAGACAACGGCGGCGGCCGCGAGAGAGACGTCAGCGCACCCGTGCGCACGCGCGCGGCACGCCGCCGCCGCGCCGCTGCAGCGCTGCAGCTCCGGCGGCCGCGAGAGAGACGTCAAGAAAGAGACGTCAGATCGTTCTGTCCGATGAGCAGCGAGGGATTCCGGAGGTGGGGCATTTGTTTCTCATCTTTTATCTGTCAAAGACAAGAACAATTCAAAATTCATTATAAATGTAAGCGGGTTAACTACGAACCTAGTTGGTGTTGGAAAAATATCTATCTATGTAGTCTATTGTATTAAGTATATCAGTTATCTAGTACCCATAACACAAGTTCTGCTTAGCTTGGGGCTAGATAATGCTGTGTGAATTGAATTGTCCAGCATTATTTATTTATTATTATATTTAGTCTCTTTTTTTTAATATGGCAGAAGCTTTTATTCACAAAGAAAATTACTCTAGTATTTACAATTGCAACAACTGAGCTAACTGCAGGCAGACTATTGCAAACAATCTTCAGGTTGCTCAACCGTCATATCAATAGCAGTCGGAAGCGTCCCCTAGACGCTGGCTCTACAAAAAAGTCTCATATTATTATGGTTATCGTTTATAGTTTATATAGTTTATAGAGTTTATCGTTATTATCGTCACTCAAATGTTTTTTTCTCATTTTCAGGTAAGTTGGTGTCAAATTCCGAGTGTTTCTGTTATAAATTTATTTTCACGTCACTTCCAATCAGGTTAGTGTTTATTGCATTATCTTAGGGAAACGTTCATACTTTCGCATCATCATCTTAGCTGCCCACAAACGTCCACTGCTGGACATAGCCCCATACGAAGCTAGAAATGTTCTGCTTGAGCCGCTTCCATCCTGATGGATGGAAGCGGCTCAACCACGACTGCTAGAATGTCGTCGGTCTAAAGTGGATGGATGGTCTTGCAATGCTCCGTACTAGTCTACATTTGAAGGCTCAATTTAAAAGAAAAACTTAACGAATAATGTCAAGTCGCGATTTGCAATTTCACAATCTTTTGTACACAATATCCATCAGGTCCCGGGAGAAAAGCTCGAAGCAAAGGGTTCATGCATCATGGTAGGAATATTTTGCTGCTTAGGTACCTCTTGAAAACGTAATCCCACCAAAATATATACAGCGGTACTGTAATAAAATCAGTACGATAGAATGAAGAATGATTATATCAATACATACCTACATTTAAACTACTAAACTGTTAATGTCCTAGACACAGAATATTATAGAAGCTATCTATCTGAACTCCATACTACAGTCGTTCCATGCTTATAATATAATTTAGCACATAAATACTTCAAAATATTGAATTTTAAATAATGCTGATAAATTAATATGCGGAATGGAAGGGATGAAGTTAACTTTAGAATCTGTTCGTTTGTCTTTAGCACCTAAAAGAACCTAGGTACTACCACAACACAACGTAGGAGTCCTACCACTAACTAGATAGATAGATAGATAGAAAATTCTTTATTGCACACTTATAGATAGAAACAATACAGCAAAACAGCTTAAAAACTAAGTGACAAGTGGCGGTCTTATCGCTCAAGAGCGATCTCTACCAGACAACCGTGGATGGATAGGATTATTGGATAGTATAAGGGGTTCTGTGTGCTCTTGAAGGTTTAATAAATAAATACTTTTAATATAATACTACGCTTAAAATATACTACATACATAACATTATATAATATACCTACGTATACTTACATAAACTACTTATATACATAGGGACTCAGGTATACGTTCAGTGACAACATAATTAACTACATTTTATAAAGGCACACAGTTTACTTACAATGAGATTACTTAAGATTACTTATTTCTAGTTTAGGCTAGCGCCCAAGCCATATTATTACAATATTAAGATTTATTATCGCTACGGTGACATGCAAATTTAATAATTCTTTATTTATATAATTAAATAGGTATAGAACGCGAGCGTAAGTTATTATGTTTAAAATACAATATCTATGTAGTGTATTGTATTATGTATATCAGTTATCTAGTACCCATAACACAAGCTCTGCTTACTTTGGGGCTAGATAATGCTGTGTGAATTGTCCAACATTATTTATTTATTTCGTTAGTAACTTGTACCACACACGTTTCACCTTGCCATGTGAGAACAGCGCACAGAACATGACATGGAGGTTTTGACCAAACACTTTCGCTTCACGAAGTTACTGTGGGTGTATCGCATAGTATTTATTTAGTAAGTACCATCTTTACGTTTTACATTAGGTAAAAACGTAAAGTTTACAAGATTAAATAAATAAATAAATAAATAATGCTGGACAAATCACACAGCATTATCTAGCCCCAAGGTAAGCAGAGCTTGTGTTATGGGTACTAGATAACTGATAAACATAATAATATACGAGTACATAGATATATATTTTTTATTTTACATAGAAAACGACCAGAACACCCTGAACAAATATCTGCAGATCGTACAAATATTTGTCCCGAGGCGGGAATCGAACCCGCAACCTCCTGCGTCGCAGGCGGACCTTCGCCCACCGCGCCACAGAGGTCGTCAGATTTAGCGAGAATTTTTGGTTTTTCTGTATCACAAAGCTTTGTATGATATTACGACTTTTTAAAAAGTCCTACTATCCTAACTTAATAAAAAAAAATATAAATAAAAAGTTTATTCAGAAGTTGTCCCTAAGTTACACATTATTATTGTGTACACTAAACATTACAATAAATCAAGGATAAAACAAAATTCCAAAATAAGACGTCGATTTGAGTACAGCATCCATTCAACAGCCCAACCTTAAGGTCTAAAGAGCTCTGTTGAAATTAAATCAATAAAATAAAAAGATTTTATTTCAGTCAATAGTAGTCCATAGGTTTACGAGATAAAATCAAAAACATAGTAACAATACGAAAAAAATATAAAAATAAAATAACAATCAGAAAAGAGACATAAAAGAGACCGGAAGAGAAACCAGCTGAGCTGAGGATAATCAATGCGGGAAGTATTTTCCTTCCTTGATCACCCTCCCCACAAAGTAATTCCAGAGTGGAGAAGATAGTCCCTCTGCCACTAAAGGCTTCGATATATCAAGTTCATAATGGACACAAGCAGTGCACCAGTGTACCTACTATTGATAGTAACTAGATCAAAAACCTTACAAACTGTTTCATCACAAAATGTTACAACATCAACTTTCTTCAAACTTCGCATAATTTTTCTCACTCGCTCCCATTTACAGCCTACAATGTTTACAAAGCCAAGGTCAGAAATGTCGTTAAACCTTTTTGCGTGTCGGAGAAAATCACCTCGCAGAGCCCTCTACTATTGCCCACCCTCAGCCAATCAGCCATCGCTTCACTCGCACCATTGAACTTGACCAGCAAGTAACTAGTGCCAGCAACTAACCCATTCAAACGCAACACAGTCCAGTATTCGGAACTTGACTGTAATTTTGTCCACCGGATTGCGTATTGTTTGGTACGTAATGTGATTTTGCGCTTTGTTCCGAGCCTTATCTTTGGGTGCTTAAGGTTTATTATTGCATTAAATTGCAATGCGGAATTAAAAGCGGATTACCCGACTTTTGGTTTAAAAAGACAATGGGGTTTTAAGTTATGAATGCGGATGTGATTTTAGTCGGGATTTATGAAGAAAAAAAATAGCTAATTGCTACTGATTAAGTAGTTGAGTATCCTAGTTTGTCCAATGCTGGGCAATGCAGCCAGCATCTTGGGGACGCTTCCGACTGGTATTCCAAAACCAAAGCCTATAGGGTACCTCCCGTAGACCTAGAACTATGAAATTTGGCAAGCAAGGCCTTATAGCGTTACTGGGAGACCACGAACCACGAACACCAACGACGGATGAGTTTCTGCAATTGGATGAGGTCGAACGGAATAGCGAATCGCTTGATTCTTCAAATATTTATTTGGTTGGTCAGACGAGAGCACAGGTCACAGGACAGAACTTGGTAATATGACCAATCTGTTATATTGTAGACTCTTTCTAGCCACTAAAGCATTCACTAGGTACTATAAGCAGCCACACGAAAACCTTAATATCACACAAGCGCTCTTTAGGCGAATTTCTAGCTCCATTCTGTAATGTTGCTAGAAATTAGCCTATAAAGCGCTTGTATAGAGCGATTGCTCAGTAGCAATGGATGTAGCGAAGAGATTTTAGAACCATAATTGCTCAAATTAGATACAAGAGTATCATTAAACACGTCTACAGAGTAAAATAACTCTATATAAGTTTTTGTCAACTCTGGTTATAGTACTTGACTATAATGGTTGTATAATAAGGTGATGTAAACACTTATATCACTGTTCTATGGGAAACTTTTGGTCTATGCTTATAGAGCAAAGATATCCTGTTTAACGCTTTTATACGATAGGCAGTCACCAATAACACTCTAATACAACTTTTACGGAATGTTTTTGAGTTATAAGAGTTAAATGATATTGGTATAGGACAATTTTGCTAGTTGGATACTTAATTTGTTGGTTTTACAGTCAGAACCAGAAAGTAAGTGGTAAATTATGTGACAGAGCGGACTTGGGTAACTGTTTGCCGCAAAAGGTTACTTACTTGCCGCTATTGCGGTTGCTGTCAATAAACCAATTTTGATAAGAAATGCTATTACAGTAATGAAGTATAATAATAATATAGTTATTGAACTCGTTTCTAAACTAATTACTTACAAGTAGGTAGGTACGATATGCAATTTATAACTAGGGGCGGGTATTAATCGAATATACAATTTTTTTTTTCCGCGATGTTTCGATTGCGTTGCGGTGATGAATATAACCACAGAAATATAATATCTAGTACATTTCTGTGTGAATAGCCGATGGGGTATGATGAAGTAAATTGCCCTTGAAACCCCTGTGAACCAGCACAGGATGCCCACTGCTGAACACACCCGCACCCCACACATGGTGATAGCAGAACCCTCCCTGGTTCTGCTATCACCACCGCCCATTTCAGGAGGATTGGTGATCGCAGTGAAGTTGTTAAAATTAATGAATAAATGACTTTATTGTAAATACTAGAAAATAACATACTTAAATAAAATCTTAACATAAATGAAATCCGTTTCTGAATATTATATTAAGGAGGATTTTTTTCTCTAAAATTAGAACAAAATTAATGATTTTCTTTCATTGGTTATGGACTCCACTTATGGTACTAAACCTCTGGTTTCAAGGATAAGATTGTTCACTCTCACACCCTATAATAGATTAAGATATAAAAAAATTAAAGAAAAATGTTATTTATTTTTCTTCGCAAAGGTGGTTGACAATATAACAAAGGATAGAGTAAGATTAAGGATTTTATTATGTAAATATTGACAAACCCTGTTTTGTGAAGACTGGTGCCTGAAGTAGGTTCTAAGAACCTGTGATACACCAGGTCTTCACAATTACGGACCCATGATACAACTGACCTGCACAATTTAAATTAAGAAATAAACATAGTACAAAAGGCGGCTAAAATACACGGAAGAAAGCTTCTCCTGGTAGGTTCCCTCACTCGCCTATCATGTACCGTCTACATTCCATGAACTTATACAACTGACCTGCACAATATACAGGGTGGTTTCTTGAGAAGGTCGGTGATGGCCAAGTCCGAAACCACGAGAGTTAGAAAAAGTCGTGAAAGGAGACATGCCCTCGATTTATAAGAAAACAATAACTGCATATTCAGTTCTTTTTTTAACATTACTTTTGACGGAAATCGACACGAATGATTTAAAAAAGACACACTGTATTATTTAACCAATGAATTTTGTTCTCTTACTCTTCGGTTTCGGACTTGGCCATCACCAAAAACACCCTGTATATTAAGAAATAAACAGGCACACGGAGGGATAACTATACAGCTTATGAAGAAACTGTATTAAGAAACCAATGAATTAGTAACAACCTACGAATCGAAACAAAAATATTTTCTATAGACCAGGGTTCCAGAGATCTCAACCAAATTAGGTACAAAACAGTGCACTTTCATGAATTTTCACGACTAAATAGTAGACACATAAAAAGTGTGCACAAGCAAAGTAAACAAATAACCTACAAGATTACAATCAACATTATAAATGTACATAGCAGAAATATACATAGTGTAACAATAAAATGTGAAATTTACATAAGTATTAACTCTTACTTTTAAAAAACATCATATCGAACATGAACGTTTAATGTTTGATAATATCCTGCCATCACCTGATTAAACAATAACTTCTTAAATAACCATTATATTGTTTTTGATTTGTAGATAAATGCATTTCGAGGCATTCGCGTAATGCGCTAAAACAATTCACCGGTTGATTTTAATTTTTTTTTAGAAAGGTTTGAAGTTACAGGATACAGCGAAAACAGAAGGCGAGGCTGATTCATTAAAAGTTGCTGGCGTGGTTGTAATAGGATAGTGTCCTGGGTAAAAAAAACATTATTTTATTTAGTCCGTCAGTTAGATTATCAGAAGATATTGGACACATATTTTTTCTTTTGTCAATTAAACAAAAAATGACAATAATAAAGCGCGTCAGTTTGGGTTAGTGACGGTGACGCACTAACCCCTTGCGTCACTTTTAAGCAAGGCTTTGCTTAAAAGTGACGCAAGGTCACGCGGAACTTTAATTGGCTATATCTCCATCATTTTTTGTTTAATCGACACAAGAAAAAATATATACGTGTCCAATATCTTCTGATAATCTAACTGACGGGGTAATTCGAATTTGTGTAGCATAAAGTAGAATCGTCATAAGTTTCTGTCTATTCCAGATGTTTCACTGAGCGACCATTAACTGTGTATGTGTGAGTTATGCCGTTAGTCCTGCGCTTGACCTCTCACCATGTGTTACAAGACTTGAAACCCGTCAGGGGGGCTACCTATCTATGAACGCCACTGTCACCGTCGCCACCCTACCCACCTTAACAATTTTATATATAAGACAGAAGGCAGAGCTGCCCAGAACAACGATCTTTTTCGTGGTTAAATAAACATATTTATTTTTCATTTTCTTACCAGCAATGGCAGCAACGGTTCTCGTGAGTACGAGCAGTCAGCTCCAGGAGAGACGAGTGGTGGCGACACGGAGCCGCGTACGCCAGCACCCCCTCTCGACAAATATGAAGACCTGCAGAGGGTCATCGCCAATCAGATGCATGGGAAAGACGAGGAGCATACCGTGGTCATTCCTCCGCGAAAAGACCTGAATATACTGAGGCCGGAGAACCCTACTATTGGAGAGATGGAGGATTTGGAGCCAAGGTTGGTTGAATACTGTTTTGTTGTATTGTCTGGTATAGTTATATCAGCTTACACAACCTGTCCCTTATTAAGTGTTTAAATAATTTTGTTTAAACAAATCTCTGACTGTTTTGCTGAATTGCCACAAAAACATATCAATTAGAGATAGATATAACTACACTCTTTTATAACACAATAACTTTTTGTATATAAAGTCGTGTCGCTTTATCCAACGGCATACAAAATTGATGGAGAAAATCTTTACACTTATAACTCTTACTAAAAATGGTCTTGAGAACAAAATGTAAAAAGTCACAGAGAATATCTAGAGCAAAGATGTTCCTTTCCATTTCAGAAAATGTTATGAAAGCAGCTATTTTCTCTATACATAAGTAAAGCGGTAATCTTACGCCTTCCCGTTATAGTATAAGTTACGAGAGAATAAAGCCTAACAGGCTGCATTATCTAATTTTCTTTAAATACGTGCGTATAAAGCCATTTTATTATATTGTTTCGATTAAAAAAGGTTTAAGAAATTCGTATCTCTCTTTTAGCTACATGGGGTGAGTAAATTAATTTTTTTTGTAGAACAATATATTGGTTTTTAAACCCAAAATCCTACCAAGTGCATTCTAAGACATTTTGATAAGGCAAGGTTTTTAATTTCATGAAGAAATAGCGTTTCATAATCAAGCTCCCCTGCGCAGTAATCCCCAAGACGCTGCTGGCTGCATTGCCCCGCTATGGCAATGCTGATGCGCTGCGCCAGACACTCACCAGCTCTCGGGTCATGCGTCGCTTCGACCGGACGCTCAGATAATTTTTTAAACACCCGAAGAGCCTCAGTACCCCACGGACCTAGGGTCTCGACTCCAAGGGGAGCAAATGTGCAGGCTCTGTCGAGAATATTTGCCTAAGGCTGCACAAGTCGTCCGGTCCAACTCATCAGTGGGCGTGGCCTAAATGTATGCCATCTCACCTGACATAATAGACATTCCCGCGCGCTTCATGAAATGCACATACATTTATTCGTAAAGCGGCCGCGTAAAAAAATGGGAACAGACTTTTAGCACAAGGGTTATTATTATACATAGAATAACTATTGAGTTTCTATTCAAAATAAACTTATTTCAAATTTGGAATAAATAAACTATGCCGGTACGGGCTTTATTTTAGAGTTTTCTTTCTCCGTATGTTATTTATTTTATTTATTTATATATTTATTGCATTCATGTCCATTATAAGGTGTTAACATTTTTAGGTAGAATCTACATGAACCCTGTAAGGGCGTTGCAACATTCTAAGTTAGAGTTCTTAAGTAAGTACAAATAAATGGTCTACTATTTTTCGTCCAAAGTTGGGCAAAAAATCGAGTTGAAATACGAAAGTTTAGAAGCTTGTATTTATTTGATTTCTACTTTTTTACGGTTTCGGGATACAGACATAGATAATGACGAGATAAATTGATATTATCCTTAGTTTTGGATGGTCAACATCGTAGTAGTTACCCTCCCACGTTTGTATGGAGAGATGAGCGACTCGTTTAGCCTTAATTTACGACTTAGTGCAGCGCCATCTGATATCGAATTAAAGAACTAAATATGATCCAGGGGCCGCATACAGATGGCACTGTCTACAACTGAGTGCAACGCTAATACATGATAACTTACAGTCTATACTGTAGTGGATTAGTTCCAGAGTAAATGCACAGATGGCGCTATAATCCACTATCCTACTAATCCTACAATCCTCATAATCGTCAATCAACTAATTAGTTCACAGACACCAGCAAGATTGACAGAATTGAGTTGCTTCTCATGAACAGACGCAGCGTGGATATGCGATCATCGATATGCAGACGCAGAATTGAGTTGCACGTACATCACTTCATCACTCGATACAGGGAAAATGAATCCAATTCGCCAGGTAAGAGGACACCGATTAATTAATTTTTTTATAAAGTGTTAGGTTGATTTAAAAAAAAGTGATAACCTACATACTTAATTGCGTTGTTGTTGCATCCTCAAGTGAGCGATTTCAAGAAAACCTTACAGTTGCACGTCAGCTTCAATATCAAATAAACAAAGGTTTTAATTTTAACTTACTTTGGAATTTATTCAATGATGCGTATGGTAAATATTTTATTTTTACAGATACCAATACAAGCGGACTGTCCAAGAGTTACAAACCCACTGATGGTTCTTCTACCAAGTGTTCTTCAGAATCCTCAGATACTGAGAGTTCATCTTCATCCGACTACTCCCTCCTCCAGCTCTTCTTTTATTGAGGATAATGATGACTCTGTTAAAGATCCTAATTATGAAATTGAACGACGTCCTCCCATCCCTGAAGATTTCGAAGATGAAGACAACATCAGTGGCCTTATGGATTTAGAAGCTCGCTTAATGTGTATTGCGTATTTACTTACCCTAAACTGAATTCAAAAACTCGCAAATTTTTTGTGACTGGACACACGCAGAATAAAGGCGATTCAGTTCGCTCTCTTATCTATTGAAAAATGCATAAAAAGAGGGACTCAGGATCAATTTACGAGTACGTGCCCTCCTATGCGCAAATAATACAAAAAAACCGGAGATCCGTACTCTGTAAATGAGCTTTCATTCACAGTCTTCGCATCCTTGAAAAAACTACACTCAGATATACGTTTAAGCATGGGTAACATGAAAATAAAAATATAAGTATATTAAAGTTGTGAAATTCATGAAAGAAACACCTAGTGGTTTTACAAAAACTCGTATGAAAATAAACGATTTTCAAAAGCAAAAAACTGGTACAAACAATCTAACGTTCTACCCGAACTAAAACCTGCCTATAAAAGTGAGCTGCCTCTAAGCGAACGCAAGAAAGCCGATTTAATGAGATTGGTGCTAAGTAATCATGTGCCACATGTCCACACACAATTTTTTAATCAATTGCAAGGAGATTAACCGTACTTAAACCGGATGTATCTGTGATTGTCAATTTTAAACGTGTTTCAGTTCCTATGTAGCAATTAATGCTTTAAAAGCACTTACACAGGAAATAATACAGATTTATAACACCCATACGGTGCCACTACCCGCCATCGCGGTGCTAGTTTAATTTAAAAAGTGATAACAAGCTAAAACTTAACGTAAGACCAACGTTTCGTGTATTTAAATGGCACTGATCAATGAAACGTAAAAAAAAATATGACTTGAATAGTTTTTTAGTTTTCTATGGTCAGATATTGATTATATTTTTGTTACAGTATTTTGTTTTTGTTAGTTCAGTACGGAATAAAGATATTTCACTGAAATAACAAGCCAGAATCTGATTATTTCTCATGAAAATAAACATCATTACAATTAAAAACAGTTATTTTATTTCATAAATATGCAAATAGCTATCTAAAAAAGTGTTACAAATACAAATTTTCAGGCTTTCTTTCAGGAAAATAGATAAACTGAATATGCAATTTGATAGTGTTTATTTTGAGCTTTTCAAATATATATAGTTTGTTGCATAATTTAAATAAAACTACATAGTTATAGACTATTTATCAAATCTGTGAGTTTGTTTTCGCTCTCCTGAAAATTAAGGTTTTTCAAGTTGTAACACTAA
Source organism: Eupithecia subfuscata (assembly GCA_963564075.1). Lineage (NCBI taxonomy): Eukaryota > Metazoa > Arthropoda > Insecta > Lepidoptera > Geometridae > Eupithecia > Eupithecia subfuscata. The sequence continues at coordinate 365,385 of CAUWYO010000011.1, read as the reverse complement.
TTTAGCGGAGGTGCGATATTTTTAAGCCCTTTAACAGCCAGGTGTTACATGAGCCGTTAGGTAGCAAAAAAAATCTTATGGTGATACAAAACAAGGTTATTGCCACATTTTAAAGCTCGTATAAAAAAGTAATACATAAACTTGTATCTTTTGACGTAATTAAGGTCGCAGTTTCTTACCTGTGACCCTAATGAAATTTTTTGTAGGTAACCTTGAAACTATTATTTATGATCATTGTTGTTTTTGCAATAAAACTTTATATTTGGAGGGCGCCTGAAACTTTTGTTGAAAAATAGACATTATAGTGACAACAAACTGGTACTTGTACTGCAATTTCACATTAGTACATAAAGAAATTAAATACAGTTAGGTATTACTTACCTCCTTAACGGTTTTGTTTTTAGATAATCCTTCCGTATTATCTCACAATTGTCACTGTACGAATTGTTCTTTTTGGGCCTATTTGACGCTACAAGAGCGCTTTAACCGCTTATAGATCTCCTATAATTCTTACTATTGGAGCCGATGCCGTAACGAAAATCCTCTATCCGGCTACTGTACAGCTTGTTATAGCCCTAGTGTGCTAGTTGGGGTAGGACGTAGATTACGTTTTAAATATTTTATTGAATTGGCTTGTTATTTTTTCTACATAAATTTACAAGTTATTGGTGTTGATTCTGTTGTTTTAGAATTAGCTGAAATTAGCTAAAATTAGGATTTAGGAATGTCAAATAGACGAAAGCTATTCTATGTTTCAAAAATTAGACTGTCATGTTTGAAATTAGGTTGACAGATCTAAAACAACTCAACTTAGTTAAACTCATATTCTTTGCATTGCATTTTAGCTATGATTAGAAACGTCTACCTAATTTTAGCAGTCATCTAATTTGGTCGTGATTAAAATTTATTCTAGTGAAATACGGGCGGATTCTTTTGAAAAAAGCCACATATTTTATCTTATTATTACGTCGAAGAAAGGAAATTCCAAAAATTACGTTGGGCAATTTGTGCTTACCTATTATATGCATTTTTTTAATGCCTCTGTACTTAATAGTTATATTTTGTATAGTTTAGGCAGAGATACGATGTTGCCCTTGGTGGCCGCCAAACTGTATTTTCGCATCTCTGTTTAAACTATACAAAATAAAATAAATGCTGGACAATTTACACAGCATCATCTAGCCCCAACCTAAGCAGAGCTTGTGTTATGGGTACTAGATGACTGATATCACACTAATATTATAAATGCAAAAGTTTGGATGGATGGATTGATGGATGTTTGTTACCTCTTCACGCCAAAACTACAGAACGGATCGGGCTGAAATTTTGCACACAGGTAAGTCTAACCCTGGAATCAAACATAGGCAACTGCTTATCCTATAAATCAGTTCTCATGGGATAGTAATATACTCAAAATGTTTCCATAGAAACAACGCCTGCGAAGCCGCGGGCAGAAGCTAGTACTTAATACAATACATTAAATAGATAGATTAGAAAACCACCAGAACACCTAAAACAAGTATCTGCAGATAGTACAAACATTTGTGCCGAGATGGGAATCGAACCGGCAACCTTCTGCGTACAGGCGGACCTTCGCCCGCTGCGCCACTGAGGTCGTCAAATTACATACATATAAATATTTTGTCGTTTTATATTGAATTGAAAGTGAGAATTTCCGAAGTGATTGGTTGATTTTGACGAAACGTTTTTGATTTCATACTCACTATAGTACCATCGAACATCGGGATTAAATAACTTGCTCTCGAACAGAAATAAATGCTACTAAAAAACTGGTTTTCAAATTTCAGTTTTATAAATCAGAATCTGTCAATATGTCAAAATCAGATTAGATTTTACATCACATCTACATTGCTTTATGTTCATTTCAAGTCACATTTCATTTTATATCTAGTAAAGTTTATATAAATAATGACACAAATGACTTAATTCCATTAGGTATTATAATAAAATGCATATAAATATTGAACTTGCACAGGTGGCTCGCGACCTTTAAAACAAAAAACAAAGTGACTTTGACCGGTCGATGATCTACAAAAAACTTTGTATTGACTCTTTAAAATAAAATAGATATTACGTGTTATTATTTATTTACTATGTGGTATTATTTGTAGGTATGTCATCATCATCATTTAGTCGAAACTTAAAAAAGATTTTATTTTGATAACTAATTTTTAGATTTTTTTTTATTGATGGTTAAGCGTTTGGCCACCAACTCACTTAAAGTAAGTGAAGATGTGGCCTAAGATGGAGCACGCTTTCCCAGAAGGAACTTATTTACCCTGGACTTGAAGACTCCAAGATCGTACTCTAGCGGGAAAACAGACGCAGGAAGCTTATTTCACTCTTTGGCCGTGCTTATTATAAAAGTAGAGCACAATTTTTTGGTTCGACACTGTGGTATGTCGACCAGGTACGGGTGGTATTTTTCTGTGCGTCTGCTGGTTCAATGGTGAATTAATGATTTTATCGGGTATTTATCGCGTATCTTTTGTTATTATTTCCCTAACTTATCTCTCTTCCTCGTGGAATCCTGTGATTAATATGTGTGTGCGTCGTGATCCGACTGTACTACAATCCCTCCAACCTTCCCATGGTCCCGCCAACTTTGCGGTCATACGTACTGAAACTGTGAGAAAAGACCCACTCGGGTGACTCAAGACTCTACAAATCCTACGCACTTTGTCCCGTACACTCTCCCCCTTCTGGGGCATGCCACATCACACTCTTCGGTAGTATAGTGGTAAGTATCCCCGCCTGTCCGACTGTACTACAATCGGACACGGTCAGTGTGTCGTAATGTGAACTTGGACATTCCTGATTCTGAAGACGAATTGAGGGTAGTCGTGGATACTGCCGTCAATTCTCGGCTGTAACTCCGAGTACATCCAGTCGCCTCGTGACCACGATCGCTGTAACGCGGTAAAACGTAGGGGAAATAGTAACAAAAGGTATCTACGCGATAAATACCCGATAAAATAATTAATTATGTTAAGAAATCGCGAAAGTTTAATAAGTTTAATGTTTTGTATGACTTAGTTCTGTCTTGATGCATAGTGTCACACGCACCGATTAAAAAAAACAAAGCAAGCCACATGAGGCGCGCGATATTCATCCTCTTTGCGCCTTGACTGACTGGTGAATCATGAACAAGGCAAAATAATACCAATTAACCACAGCTACGACTATAATACTTCATTTAGACGAATATGGACGTTATTTCAAAGGCTTAAAGATTAGCGCAAGTTTAGTTTGTAAAAAATAGTGACGCGTTTTTCCGTGACGTGCTAACCAGTTTATGAATGAACTATTCGTTGTCTTACTTTACGCACTATAATAACAAAAAAAATCTTGTTTTTTTAATTCATTATTATTTTCAGCCGTTACTGTCCCACTGCTGAAGGCCTCTCGTTGTTCCTTCCACTCCTCACGATTTAACGCTGTCAAGGCCATGATGCATGATGTGCGTCAAACTTGTCTCGCCATCTCATCCTAGGGCTTCCACGTGGCCTCTTAGCGTTGGGCGGGCTCCACTCCGTCGTGGTCTTTGCCCACAACTCGCTGGACATTCGGCAGACGTGTCCGGCCCAGACCTTCGACTAGGTTCTATGAGTTATAAATCTACGCAGGTATTTGTAAGATCGTAGTTTTTTGTAGGAAGTAAGGTTCATATTTAGTTCTAATCATAATCACACGTATACAGGGTTTTTGGTAATTCGCTGACACTGCGTGAACTGCTGGTGCAGTTTGTACATTGTCAGTGAATTACCAGTAACCCTGTATTTTAAACGCGAATGTTTTGATGCGTGTATATTTGTTACTTCTATACGTCGAAACTACTGAACGGATTGGGCTAAAATTTTGTAGCTTCAGACTTTTTTACCCTATGAATTAGTTCCTATTAGATAGAAATTACCTTGAAACGTTTCAATAGAAACAACTAGTGTACAATAGTTCTAAGTAACACAAGTGAGTTTTAAATAATGCATATATAACCACTCGAAAGGTTGAAACGCACACACACACATATATATTATAACACCTCTGCCATTTTATATTGATACATACACATATAAAATATTATAGAGCAGTCACAATGAATATCTGTGTAATGTATGTTTATAACCACTCGAAAGGTTAAAACGCACACACATTTATATTGTAACGCAAATTTAATTTAAAATCGGTTAATTAGTTTAGGAGTCCATCGCGGACAAACAAAGTGACACGTGATTTATATGTATATTAAGATAACGGTTAAGAAATAATAATGTTCCTGTCATGTTGTGTCAAATCAATAATTTCTAAATGCATGGGTGAAAACGAAAACGCAAATAGTTTTCGTAAACTATGTCAAGTCACACTTGAATGCTATCGAACGGAATAAATAGTATCCTATGTCCGTCTCCTGGCTCTAAGCTACCTCCTCATCAATTTTCAGGGTAAAGCCGTTCTTGAGTTATCTTTTTTGTTATACCATGTTTTATAGTGACCGATGTTTTATGTCAAGTCACACTTGCATGCTATCGAACGGAATAAATAGTATCCTATGTCCGTCTCCTGGCTCTAAGCTACCTCCTCACCAATTTTCAGCCATATCAGTAAATCCGTTGCAGCGGCTGCAATAAGCGTTGAGTAGTAAATTCCACTATCCCTTCTGGAAATCCCAGCCTAATGGTGCGTGGAAGGATTGCATAACTTATGCCAATTTTCCCCTTCTTTACCCCGTAACGCATCATTTCCCTGGCTCGTTAGATCGGAGGTAATTATAAAAGAGGATAGTCATAGTCACAAACGAATTTTTGATTGCGAGCTCAGAACGGTTACATGATTGCAATTATGGTAAGTAGATAAAGTAGCTCAGTTTTTCATTCTCTCGACAAATGAATAATTTATCTTCAGCGGGATCACCACTTTGCTTGCCAAGCGTGTTGATAAAGGCACAGCCTTGCAGTTTTAGTGGATGATGTGATATGTCTGTTATTATGATTTTTATAGGGTTTCGTGATCGGAGATAGGTTCCGAAACCCTTATAGTCTCGCTTTGTCTGTCCTTTTTTCCCTCTATAATATCTTAGCAACTAGCTATTAACTTGAAATTTAAAATAATAATACATTTCGTGCGTCTGTACAGATATGAAGAAAAATATGAAAATGAAAATTTTCAAACAAATTATGACGATAGTTTTTGAAATTTCTGTGGGTTTTATACATTTCGAAATATTTTGAAAAAGTAAAAAAATACCCATTGATTGACCCATCCCCCCGTCTCTCCGAAGTTTGCAAAGCGATCCATTTGAAATGTATTAATCGTTTGTGGACATTTATCTAAATTTTACAGGAAATATATAGAGAAGTCTGTAAAATGAACACTTTGAAAAATGGTCAAAAAGGGGGGGGGGGATATTTTCAAAAGGGGGAGCTTCCCCACTGAGTGGAGTATCAAATGAAAGGTATCAGTTTGGACATTTCAAAACAGTTGTCAAAGTTTCTGTACAATTCATACTTTTTGAAATATTTTAAAAATAGTCGAAAAATTTACCCGTTCCCCCCTATATCCGAAGTTTGCAGAGCAATCCATTTGATCTATATTTTACAGAAAAAATATAGAGAAGTCTGGGGTAATGAAGGTATCATCGTGTACATTTCAAAACAGTTTTTAAAATTTCTGTAAATTACATACTTTTTTAAATATCTTAAAAAAAGTTGCCATCTAACTAAAATGTAGGTTGGTACTTACTATTTTTAGGTCTTCATTAAATTGCGAAGTCTCAAACCGGTACCTTTAGTACATATCTACTTGTTGACAAACGTTCGAAACCCTCGGCACGCGAGTTACACTCGCACTTAAAGGATCTTGTTTTAGCTTGCAATGTACGAGTAACTCGGGACAAATGATTGTACGATTTGCAGATATTTGTTCAGGGATTCTGGATGTTTTTTCTATGTATAATAAAAAATATCTGTCTATGTAGCCTATTGTATTATGTATATCAGTTATCTAGTACCCATAACACAAGCTCTGCTTAGTTTGGGGCTAGATAATGCTGTGTGAATTGTCCAGCATTATTTATTTATTTCTCTATAGACCTGTAAGAAGTGGGTATGTAGTATGTAGGTATTAAATAAATACAAAATTAAAAAAAAAAAAAAAAAAAAAGACTACGTTTGTATGGGTGATGTCTTGCAACTCAATTTTGAAGCTTATATCTTCAACCAATTGAGCTGAAATTTCGTGTACACGTTTAGTTTGGATGACAATGCATGGTTAGCTCTGTGACGTCATTCTAAACTAAAAGCTTTTATTTAGCTTGCAATGTTTGTAACTATGTTTGTATGGGAAAATCTTGCAACTCAATTTTGAAGCAGATATCTTCAACTGATTGAGCTGAAATTTTGTGTACACGTTTAGTTCATTGCATTTAAACAAAAGATTGTTTAAAAAAAGTTTTTTACTTTTAAATTGTACTGCCAACCATTCCCCTGACACAATACATTCTTTCATACCGAATCATATACTTATGCACAGCACATGACAACATTGAAAAATATTACTCCTGGCAGATCATCATCATCATCATCATCATCGTCAGCCTGTATTAGTCCACCGCTGGATATAGGCCTCCCTTTTTTTTTTGTTTCGTCGCGGAAATTCATTAACGAATAAACTGGTCTGGGGGGGACCAGAATTATGTGGGACTCGACGCCCTGAAAAGGACGTAATACCCACCTCTCCGGTGTCCCTCTCTCGCCATTTTCGCCGAACCACGGGAACATTTAAACATCCGCGGCATTTAAACATCATGGCCACTGTGAATTATTCTTGCTAGAAAAACACAAATAACAAGTATTGGCCGACCCGGGATTGAACCCAGAACCTCATAATCGGCGGTTGAACAAGCTAACCGTTAGACCAACGAGGCAGTCTATATTGAAAGATTTGTCATAGAAAGAGGTGGTGTGAGCAGGGACTTTTAAGATGAGGGTTTCAGAGGAACGCAAAGAGAGCGAGTGAGAGTTTGAGAGGAATTCGAAGCGCTCCTTGAGATAAGAAGGGCTCGTACAGTATCGATAGAACAAGATACTGTACAAGAGAGATAGTATGTGAGTATTCCTGCGAAGTCGGATGGGCAACCACTTGAGTTTAGCGCGATATTCGGAAACGTGGTCATATTTGCGTAGGCCAAATATGAACCTGATGCTGAAATTTTGGAGGCGCTCAAGCTTGTTTAGTTGATCTTCAGTGAGGTCCGGATAGCAGGCGTCAGCGTAATCGAGGATGGGAAGCAAAAGGGACTGGGCAAGAGTAACCTTAGTGGAAATCGGGAGAAAATTGCGCAGTCGCCGCAGTGAGCCCGCTGATGCAAACATTGTGTTCCTCTAGCCGTGTAAAACTGAACAGTTTGCTTGAGAGACAAGATAGCACTTTCTGTAGATAAACCTGACCGAAACCCAAATTGAGCATCGTTCAGTTTAATGTGCCCCCGTAGGTGTCGGTCAAGCAAACTATCCAGCACCTTAGCTATGATAGTAGCCAGTGAAATAGGCCTATAGTTGGACAGGTCCGAAACATCGCCCGTCTTGTTTTTCACAATAGGCACCACCGTCGTATGCATCAGGTTATCAGGTAGGCTCAATAAGAAGCTACTTGCGATCTCGTGCATTTGCTCCTCTTTAGATTGCAAAGACTTAGACAAGGGATTTTGTGGTCTTTCTGGAAAGGGTAGATGATTTCTCAAGAGCTTTATTCATGCTTCACTACTTATGTATGAAGTACAGTTATCGCAAATAGCGATATAGAAGACACTAAGTCGACTTTGTTAGTTTTCGCTTTCAAGTTGTGTATCAAACCTGCTACTACATAACTACAATCAATTAAATTTAGTTATTTCTCGACTAGACTGGGTCCTAGCAACAAGTTATTATTTTAGAAAAGAAAGTAACCAAGCCGACTTAGGTTCACATTTTGCAATTCTTTCAAGTAGGAAAAAAGTATCTAAGTAACTAAATTAGTTTTCGACTAAAATGCTGTACCTAGGCCAAATGTAGAGTTAGTGAATCTTTGCACATCCTAAAATGAAAACCGTGATAGCTAGGGATACCTACGGTTGTTAGACTGAAAAATGCAGAAAGAATCGGTGATTTTGATGGCATATCCAACTCGATTTTGGCCTAATAAACTCATTTTATAGGTTTGTTGGATCACCCTTTATAAAAAACCGAAAGAACAATCGAAATCGATCTTCAATTGACGGAGACATCGGCCAACATGTATACAGCCGAACATGGAACCTTCCTTTTTAGATATATTGTTCAAATATACAGAGACAATAATTTGTAATTCACTGACACTGCGCAAGCTGCAGGTTCTGCCCATCATCACGAACACGTTAGTGAAGACGCCATGTTTTCATTCTTATTTATTTTTGTAAATCGCCTCCCATACAAAATAAGGTCCGAAACCCAATTAATGACTAAACACCGATCTCCCACTCTTATTTAAGTCCACATCATCATCATTGGCTTATTTTACATCAGAGCCGTTTTTAGGTTTAATTTCTAAGAAACCAATAGTAAACGATTTTTTAATCGAGGTTACCAAAGCGCGCACTTCAAAACGCCTAATGTGTACTCGCTCTTAGTATTGGTAGCTCTATTGTCTAGACGGGGCTTAGTTTGATTTCGTTGTTAATATTCAATGAACTGATGTTTTGATCAAGGAATTGACAAGTGTTTGAACTGATATCTACAGCTAGATAGGGTAGCCTATGTATAATTGAATTGATGGTACAGAAGAACTTAAGCTACAAAGGATAACCTCCATGGCGGAGTGTGACGCATAGAGCCAGTAAAAAATATTTCATTAAAGATACGTGTAGAGTACGTGGATGATTTATTAAGTAGATAAGTTAAATTACAATACTATTGCCAGCAATATACTCTCTCGTAGGTGGTCCCTAAGGTAAACACCCACAACAACGCGTAGACGCGCCTCATCTTAACTAGCACTAAAATGTACTGGTATGTGCGGTGTGCATGTCAAATTACGTTTCCTAGAAGCCACTCTATAAACTAAAGTTATTGCTAGTAGTACACTCTGTACATTTATGTCAGCAGGTGTAAAAGCTAACGCAGAAATTTGTGGCATAGAATACAATTTTAGTTGGAATTTTCACTAATATCTTTGCTTCTCGTGAGAAAAAGATAAATCCTCATCCTAGTCTTTCGGTGGCCCAGCTTTCGAGTCCCGCCTCTTAAACTATGCTCGTTTATAAACTACGATTTTTATTATCAATTTCGACATATTCCGTTTCTAATGAGATTACCAAAATGCAGAACTTGCGCATGCACCTTCACGATTTACACTACAAGCTTATTCTGGTCCACTGGTGGACGCAGGCCCCTGATAAGCGCTTCATTGGATTTTATCATATGGGGGGTAGAGTCCATAATCCCCACGCTGGGCATGTGTGTTGGAGATCGCACGACACCCGCGGGACGACTTAAGGTCTTGCAAATTCTAAGTCGGCCCCACCCAGCCTTGCATCTCTGTCTCCCATAAATTAATATGCAATGCATCAGGGATGTCAGAGAATTACGACTACCATATTGTCAATTCTTTTTTTTCACCCTTCCGTCCAGTTGGATCCTATTCCATCCAACTGGACGGAATAGGCTGGCAAAAAAGAACCCAGAAGGATGGGATAAACGCACCTTGATACTGCGCTCGCGTCTATTGTAAATAAATTGCTAGAGATTTATTATTTTGGGGGACAAAACACACACCTGCCTGGCATCAATGGAAACCTTTGATTCAATAGAAGATTTAGACATACATAGATCTGATGAATGCAGATGTAGGCGGGGATGGATTTGAAGAAATATGTGCAAATTGTATTACGGTCATCAAAATAAGGCAGGGTCTCACGAGACCTAAAACTCGATTTAGTTAGCCGTTAAAATTATTGTCTTAGCACAATGTAATGTGATTGCGAAAAAATGCTATAGACATTGACGAGTAAGTTCTTTGTCAAGACTGTGGTCTGGTCGGTAAAGCCTCAAAAAATACAAGAACAAATGTAAGGAAACAATACCTTTACCAGCTTTTGACCGCAATCCAAAATTAGCAAAGAATCGTATTTCAACAGCAAAAAAGGTAATTTCTTCATTGTCTCCTGTAAACCAAAGTGGACCAAGAATCGAACCCTGGGGTACTCCAATTGTTTCTTTGCAAATTCAACAGTAACCAGCCACTGTCGACCAAAATGGTGAGTATGGTGACCAACAATGCCATTCTTTATTCATATCACCCATTCTTCGCGGATTTCTCGCTAAATTCCCTTCAAAACGCCTGCAGTGTCGCCAAACGTGTGAAATTACTTATTCCTTCCACTCATGCTTTCCTATTTCATTATCTCTTCGTGAAGTTTCTTATCAACTCAAATTCTGCTCGTAGACTATGCTTGATGCCTCTCCTGGATTGTTTCGATTTTGTCAAAGTATTATATACTAGTTTCTGCCCGCGGCTTCGCACGCGTTGTTTCTATGGAAACGTTTTAAAATTCATAATCAGTCAATGCCTCGATAATTAGGAAAATGAAGAGGTCAATGTAACCTAGGTAAGGGGTACAAGATACGAAATATCTTATATTTTATTTTTAAAATAATAATAAATCTTTGTTATTAGAGATACCGAGATTTAGTTTAGAGATACCTACCAACTCTTTACATACTGCTATAAAAAATAGAGCAAATCAAAACAAACTACATGCATAATTTATTTGTCGACTACATGAATTTTCAAATTAGCGCCATAAACTACTATTTCGAATGTGATCCCCACACAATAGCAAGACACATTGTCTGTATGAACAAAAGAAAAGTTTAATTTGTTTTCTATCCTTTAATCTTTACCAATGAAGCTCGAACCCCGCATGGCTGGACCGAAACAAGTAAAACTTTCCATGTAGAGACTTGCGAACTAAATAATAGGAAAGTAAAACAGCTCGGCACCCCATCAGTTTTGGCAAATATTTGTGCTTATTTAGGATCAGAAAACGTATGGCGTACTTTACCTTTTATTTTTGGTGTTTTGAACAGCGAGTCTACGTTTCAAAATTGTTTACTACGAACCGACATCTATGTGTCCAAAAATTGTAAGTACTTATTATTTAAATTAGTACATAAAAAGGTCTCTATCTATCGACTGATGTGGCGCGGAGGGTGAAGATCCGCCTGCGACGAAGGAGGTTACGGGCTCGATTCCCGTCTTGGGACAAATGTTTGTAGGATCTGCAAATATCTTTTCCGGGTGTTCTGTGTATTTTCTAATAATTCATAAAATTTATGTATGTAATTATTGTATTAAGTAAATCGGTCATCTAGTACCCATAATACAAGCTCTGCTTAGCTTGGCTAAATGTTGCTGTGTGGATTGTCTAGCATTTTTTTCTTAACTTTTTTTACTTTCGAGTTATTTGTACGTTTTGTTTTAACGACTTATGAGCAAGGCAATGATTCTCCGGGAGTAATAGATGCAAAATTTTAATAAATATTTTGCTGGTTAGGTTGGGTAGAATAATAGCCACTACAATATTTCTTTGCTGCTAATAAGAAGCTGCGATTCATTTAAGCGCCTGTACAACAACGGTTTTGATGATCTACTTTGCTTCTTGCATCTCTCCTCTACATCTTATTGATTTTTAATAACCAGCTATTAACATATCTTATATATAAAAATGAAACCCGTTTCGCGTTGTCACGGCATCACGCGTGAACGGCTGGACCGATTTCGCTAATTCTTTCTTTGTTGTGTTTGTTATTGTCAGGAGAAGGTTCTTATGAAAGAAAAAATTAAGAAAGTTGGAAACATAAATTTCCACGGGGGCGAAGCCGCGGGGCGCAGCTAGTATAATATAAAAATGAATCGCAAAATGTGTTGGTAAGCGCATAACTCAACAACGCCTGGACCGATTTCGCTAATTCTTTCTTTGTTGTGTTTGTTATTGTCAGGAGAAGGTTCTTATGAAAGAAAAAATTAAGAAAGATTTCCACGGGGGCGAAGCCGCGGGGCGCAGCTAGTAATATATGAAAAATTCTGGAATATGTCTAAATTTTACTTTTAATTTATGTTTACTTTGCGCTAACTCAACAAAATGTCCTGTGTTGTGTTACAACTAAATCAAGGACACGCTATTTTGAATCTTTTGCAATACTGGGCAACAGAGATGGAAAGACGTCTCTAGAACGAGGTAACAATGGTCCGACTATGACTGAGGTGGGTGGACCTAATTTGAGCGTTCCACTTTCGAGAAGCTAGTAGGTACCAAATCTCTCGAATTTTAGTTGAATCGATACTAACATAACCTCTACTAAATAGACTCTATCAGAAAATAAGCGTTTAATAATACTGACGATTGCTACTATAAACCTGCACGAGCTCTCATCGATTTTCTACTCACATATTTTTCCTAGAAACTGATGCGAGTTGGAGCAAAACCAGTCCCAAACTTTTTTGTTTAAAAAGCTTTTAAAAAAATCTTTCCAACGTGTGTTCCGTGGCTATCTAAAAAGTCTAAGAAGGTTTACCTACTACAAAATAGGTATTTTGCAGTAAGCCTTCTTTCTTAGCCTTTTTAGATAGCCACGGAACACAAGTTCAACGGTAAGGGAAAGCTGTTGGAGGGTTGATGTGGGTCAATCAATGAGCGCCGAGTCAGCATCTCTCGAGCCGCGAGAGGAGGCGCCGCGCCGGCCGCCTGCCGCCGGGTGTGGTGTAGTGTCGGCAGGGGCAGGCAGGGTGTGGGCAGGGGCAAGGTCGCAGGACCCGCCAGCGCAGCGCAGCGCAGCGCCAGACTGACGCCGCCGCCGGAACGACACTACGCTACGCTACGCAAGCGAACCGAACCGAACCGCTCCCATGGAATTATGGAATATCTACACCACACACTATTTGTTATCTTCCAACATTATAAAAATAGGTACCTATATCAAAATAACAGGATAACAAAGAGTAAGAGTGAATCATTGTAAATCTGGTATATTTAAGCCACTTGAACACAGTTGATATGATAATTGATAAAGGTATTGTGACTTATTATGACTCTTATTTTATCAGGCTATTTTGGTAATAAAGAAATGACTGTAGATTATGTACTATTACTACTGTGCGTAAAAAGTAAAGTGTGTGACCCGATCCCGATAACCACCTTTACGAATTACGAGCCTTTACCGTGTCGTTCAAATGCTTAGATATGTTTCCATTCCAAGTCCTTGTAAACTAGCCTCGTAAATCTGTTTGAATCGGATGTCACTTCACTCACAGAGGTAGAGCCCGACCGCGACCGCGACCGCGACCGCGACCACACAACACAACACAACACAACTACAATAGGAATCTAATTAACATTCTATTTGTTGTTTCGATATGCTTTGCGTCGCTGATCTTCACTTCAGAAACTGAAAAGAACTGTTCAAATACCGACAAAGCAAAAAAAAACACGACAAACAATTGATATCGTATGCAAACAATGCTTCCGATCAACTAAGTAGCTATAGTGATTCTTATCAATGTACGATTTATCGAAGTCCATCAGAGATACGTTATCAGCAGAACGGATCCTATTACTAAACGATTGCTGTAGCATACTGCGTGTAGTGTAGGGAGTGTAGGTCTGTACAACAAACATATCGCATCGCATTTATTTAGGTAACGACCGAGGATTTGCCAGCTCAATTTAAACGAGTACAAAATAACAGAAATATCTAAAGGGTGACATCATTATGAGTATTATCATTTTAAGCATTTATTGAAATGTTTGTTAAATCTTAAACGTTTTTTTTAACTGAGTCGTATAACGTGTGCGTTGCGTGCTTCGAAACAGGTCTGTGATTATAAAATCAGGCAGTACCGTTACGAGCGAGTGGAGCTGACCAAAGTGTTATACATACAGAGCATTCCCCGCGGCTCCCTCCCGGCGCGGGGGTCCTGAGGAGTCTCCATCCATCGCCTCCCAGCGACAGCTACAATGTCGTCGGTGCAAAGAGTCCGGTTTCCCAACACAAACTTTTTTAAGTCAACAAAAACTTTTTTTCTAATTCTGGTAAAACTTTTCGAATGCCAATTTGAAATTTATTTCATTCCACTTGATTCGAGATGCGATAAAGCGATAAAAATGAGCTAATTAGTTATCCGTCTTCTATAGGGGCTTTTTTTACGTTTAAGATTTTCTTACCTTTTCGTATTTTGTGATAGCATCGATCACGTATCAACCGAAATCCTAAGGAAATAAGGTCCAAACCAAATCATTTACAAAAAAGATAGGTTCCGTATATTTGATATTGACTGGGTAATTGAAAACTGGGATCCATCCAGAATTAAAAAATAATTTGGAGCTCATTTCTAGCAAACTTCAATATAATATAATGAAAATACATTTAAGGTTTTTGTTATTATAGCGCGTAAGCCTCTCACTACCGCGCAGTGCTGTCAGTCCCACGCGAGCTCGTGACAGTGTAGCGTAGCGTGTACTCACCTTCAGTATAAGTGTATTCCTCGAGAGAGGCTTTCATTATTCAATATAAATATTACTTATTCAAAAACTTCTATAATCATTAAATTATTTACCGTTTCGATGTAATTTTCGTTGCAAAGGGAACAATGCATGTTTTCACTCAATAAGTGTTGATCTAAATGAAGGTTAAACAAAATGATGAAAAGGTATGGCTTGTCACTAATCCGATGTACCAATAACCAATCTTTAAATAACGGAAAATATTCCCGTTGAAAACACATGGGAATTAAAGAGGGAAAAAGGACAGACAAAGCGAGACCATAAGGGTTTTTAAACTGATATCCGATCTCGAAACCCTAAAAAAGGGAACTGAATTTTATGTGTTCATTACAACTGAGATATGATATGACAGAACGATGTCGGTCAGGGAGTTTCAAATGACTTTTCGGCTGTTGTAAAGGAATACCTATTTACATAATGTACTTAATTTCACGCATATAATAATATATTTTGATTAATTTGTTTTTATTAGATACCTGTGTGTTCATTATTCGTTCTGAATAATGCGCGGTGTATAAAATTTTAAGTTTTCACTTAAGTTTTGGTGTGTGTTTTGTGCGAGAAGCACAGAGGATCCTACATTCCTGGATCGCCCTGTCTTCAGCTTGCCGCATCCAGCATCTGCCTGCAGTCTTTCGCAGATCGTCATCCAACCTGGCCGGAGGGCGTCCTACACTACGTTTGCCTAGTAGCACAGGTTGAGGAAAAAAATAAAAAAAAATTAAACGAAATATCACACTAATATTATAAATGCGAAAGTTTGGATGGATGGATGGATGGATGTTTGTTACCTCTTCACGCCAAAAGTACTGAACGGATCGGGCTGAAATTTTGCAAACAGGTAATTCTTATCCTGAAATCAAACATTAGCTACTTTTTATCCTATAAATCTGTTCCCATGGGATAGAAATCACCTTTAAACGTTAAACATAGAAACAACGCGTGCGAAGCCGCGGCCATAAACTAGTGTTGTATATTTCCAAAAACAAAAAATCACGCTATGGACCTTTCGACCATCCCGACATGTGTTCCCTGTTGACCTAGTATCATAAAATTTGGCAAGGAGCACAGTGCGCGAGTCTGTCGCGCACTTTTCGACGTTTTAATAAATATATCATTTATCCTATTCCAGGAAGCGGAACTTCACATACGCAACATTTGCAGAAAGTACGGAAGCTTCGTGTATGCGCCTTTCAAAACAACGTTTGATCATACTAAGATGACTGAACAACTCAAAATGATGGTAAGTCTGGGCCCGAATTCTGCTAACCATTGCTATGACAATAGTATCGTCGCAGAATCGTCCATAGATAAGAAATTCCATAGATTACAGAGAGATTGATAGAATAGTTTCAACCTTGACACTTTTGAAACGTGTGCCTTCATACATAGTTTCTTTAATCGACGGTATAATGCTAAAATGTGGGTTTTTCTTCCCCCCGTGTCTCAGAAAGCACGATAAGGCGTTGGTCCTGCAACCTCTCCCCGGTCGTGTTGGTCTGCCGTCTCACCGGATAATGAGTGAGGGAATACAGATTGCACCTGTGTTTGCGCACACACTTGTGCACTGTAATGATATACACACTACATAGATATATATTATTTTTTTACAGTACCTACCTAACTACTAAAAATTAAGTTTTGAGTGCAGATACTCAGGATTTCCAAACTTTATAAATTCAAAGACAAGTCCTCTCAGGTGCAGAAGCTGGCGTTACTTCGTGTTTTACATAGACATGTTGTTCAAGAACGTTGTTATGTTGCTTCAAGGCGGAATATTGAAGCAAAAGCGACAACAAGCATTCTGCACTTTTTGTACAGTTCGCTGTGTTCTTTCAAGTAACCCAGGACCAAAAACAATGCCCCCATAATTAAATTTTGAGAGATACTCAGCGATTTACAAACGACGATACGAGATGCCTCAGACAATCGATTAATAATTTTGTACTAATCTTTAAACAATAAAAAACAAGTTTTTACTAAATTAAGAACATGATTCTCAAACCTAAGATGGCTGCTAGTACAGGCCGTCGAGGTTGAGGTTGAGAATGGGACCATCAAAGGATTAATCTTTATACAATAATTGTGAAAGAATACAATGGACGGAGAAATTGGCGAACTTATGTATGTGTCGTGGCCATATCCTAGAATTGATCACTTCATGATGTGACCGACCATTTCATGAAATAGTAGAATTTCATGACATGGCCAGCTAAAACTGACAATAACGTTTAAGCATCAACGTTTAATGATATTTCCATCATCGTTTGGCCATATCAATGGCCTCATTGATCCGGGACCGGTCGTCGTACATGGCCACCTTCTCGAAATTGTTTCCGAGTATTACCTTGGGAAAATTCTGCAGTTAGGTAAAAATAATTTTGAGAAGGAGGCCAAGAGGAGGATCCAGCTAGGCTGGGCAGCGTTTGGGAAACTACGTCGAGTATTCTCGTCATCCATACCGCAATGCTTGAAAACTAAAGTTTTCAATCAGTGCGTCCATCCCGTCATGACCTACGGAGCTGAGACGTGGACACTCACGGTAGGGCTGGTCCACCAGTTCAAAGTCGCTCAGCGAGCTATGGAAAGAGCTATGCTCGGAGTGACCAAGCGGTGGGCCGAACCGCCGACAAGCCGTGACAGGTGCGGCATGCAACCCATGACTCGAGAGATGCCACACCACTCCCTTCTTTGATATTAATGTACGGTCATACGCTTTAGAGTCTTATGTTTACACAAACGTCTCCGGTCACACCGCAACGCGCAAAAATAACAACAAATCTAATCGAACCATTACACCTCCCGAACGCAATGACTCGCAAAGTTTATCTTGGCCTTCCGCGGGCAGTCTCACAGGAACAAATGCGTGCCAAAACAATCAGAAGAAAAGGTGTCGCAGTCTAGATACAAGATATAAATTAGGAAAAATGTGACAGCTCAAGGAAATAAATTTAAATTAATTGCACAATACTGTTTGTATTTCTGAATAGAAATCTGTAAGAGAGCGCGTCGCCGCAAGCTGTACATCACAATCGAGCAAGCGTAGCAAGCCGCGGAGCCGATCGAGCCAACTATTCATTGGCGCTCAAACAAACATTCAGATCTAAATATTAACGTGCCTTGCGTTTTGTGACCAGAATAATACTTAACGAACTTATGCAATGAATGTGCCGTCTATCATGTCCTTATACTGACACGCTAGTCACGAAGGTTTTTACTTTTTCAGGTACGGTGAACGCAAACGGCGAGACCAAACGTCAGAGGACGTCGTACACGCGGTACCAGACCCTCGAGCTGGAAAAGGAGTTCCACTTCAACCGGTACCTGACGCGGAGACGGAGGATTGAGATCGCGCACGCGCTCTGCCTCACAGAGAGGCAAATCAAGATCTGGTTCCAGAACCGGCGCATGAAGTGGAAGAAGGAGCACAAAATGGCATCAATGAATATTGTTCCATACCACATGAATCCGTACGGCCACCCTTACCAGTTCGACCTTCACCCGAGCCAGTTTGCGCATCTGTCCGCATAGGATCAGTGGAATTTTTCGAACAGCGGATAACTGATTTATTAATGTAGACAGTCGTCCGTCCTGCGGGGTTGCTTGTATCATCTTCAATCAATAAAATGATTACGATGTTACAGCAACCAGACTGGTCAGTTATTCGCTGCTCGAAAAATTTGGGATCCGATCTTTGAATAGTTTAATTTCGTTGATTGTTGATAAAGTGACGTTTTGATGACGAAAAGACTAAAGTGTTTGTTCAACAGTGTTGTGTGGTTTGGTGACTGAAGAAGCACGATAAGTTGTGAAAAGTATTACCTTAAAGTTAGTTTAGAACCTACATCTACATATGTAAGAAAATCGTGTATCATAAAATCAAATAAGTAGTTTTCGTTGGTTGAAAACAGAGTGGTGTTAAAATTTTATGTAGATATAATTGTACTGTACCTAGTCATAAGATGTTATTCAATTTGATTTGCAAACGTTTGAATAATGAAAAAATAAATGGAAGAGTACCTTGAAGAATGTAATGTATACAAAAATAACAAACAACAAAAAGTTATCAATTATTATACCTAATTAACGATTGACATAGGATAATGTACATGAAATTAAAAAAATATCTATATACCTAATGTAATCAATGGTGAAATAACAAATTCGGAATGTACAGGGATAGCATAAATGTCGGACATGACGAATCAAATACAAAACTCAAAGACACGACAATCAATGTTCATGAGAGTTCACTACGAGTAAACACATCAATGGTCTAAAGATACCTAGTAATTTCATTGATTTTGACTTCAATATTATTTCAAAAGTTGCTATTAATGCACGGTAAATTAATTAGAATATAATAATACGCTCAGTTTAAAAGATGAATGTGAATAGGTAGGTAAAAACTCCTTTCCTATTAGTGTAAATAATTTTACCGTATTAGAATTACGATGAAAATTTTAATATATTTCAAAAACTTTCCCAAGAACTGTTTTATGTTCCTGTCCTTAGTTTGTAAATAAAGTAGAAATTAAAATAAGTAGATGCAGTTTAAGCTTAGTTGACACTAGTTATGACTATATTACTTATTCGATAGGGTTCTTAATGTTTCCACAAAATATACCATATTAAATTTTTCTTGTCACTTATGCCTTTATAAAGTTTTATGTCGTATGTGTAAAATGTACTTACCTTTTTAAAATTTAAGGTTTTTTTCTTAGCAAATTTTTTTAATCAAAATTTCAATACTAATAATTTCTGTTATGATGACGACATCGTTTATTTTTGTTGTCACATTTTACGAGTATGTCGTGGTCAACTGTGATATTTTGTTAAATTTTATTCTTAAGTGTGACAATACGATTTGATTTTGGAATAATTTGTCATATTTTCATTGTTTTTTGAGCGCTTATTGATTTTTCACTTCGATTAATTTGTTGTTTTATTTATTGTTTGTAAATATTAGAAATTATTAAGATTTTAACAATCGAAATGTTCAAATTTTACCTTATTAACTAACATTTCAAGATATACTGTAAATGCTGTGCAATAGTAAGTGGCTTTTATTTCAATAACTTGTATGACTGTAAAATACTTTCTGTTAAGATACGTTATTTCATTTCTAATACCTACGATAATGTTAATCGTTCATTCCAGTTAAATGAGGTTTCTAAGTTTAATTCTGATGATGGAAAGCCAAGATTGATCTGCTACAACTGTCACAGGAAACTCCAGAAATGCCAGAGCTTTGGTGCCATGGCTTGCAGATCTGAGAAAATACTTCAAGATCTATTTTATGGAGGCCTTCAGGTAACAGACTTTTATAATATTAAATACTATTTATGCTTTTATAATATTAAATACTATGTACTATTTGTATTCATACTATACTCCCTCCACGCAATTTTCTTTGACTTAAGCTAGGACCGCAAACGGACCACCAGCCAACCCCATCGGTGGCGGCGCGGCGCGGCGACAAGCTGTTTTCACGCTTTTTCATACAATTTGTACGAACTCGCCGCACACGCGTCGCCGGTGGCGCTCGCTACAACAGTGTCTTGTGGCGGTAGCGCGCGACAGCCACCGGTGGACGTGGCCGATGATGGTCCGTTTGCGCCTAGCCTTAATGAAAGAATACAACACGTCACATATCAGCTTGATACAATTAAATATCGAAGCTCTCGTTAGTTTTAATATTTTTCGAGCCGATAGATTTGCATCACTAGCTTTGACTTCTTAAAAAGTCTATGAAATATTGCATTCTTTCATTCAGTCAAGTCAGTTCAGAAAATAAATGTGAACATAATTATTAGCCTCTGTAGGTACTTATGTGTTGCGAATTTAGGAAAACACTTTGTCAATACTAATATTATAAAGAAGAAAGATTTGATTGTTTGTTTATTTGTTTGTATTGAATAGGCTCCGAAAATAATAGACCGATTTGAAAAATTCATTCACCGTTAGTAAGCTTACTTTTCAGGGTGTGATGTACTTTTCAGTGACGTAGGCTATATTTTATCCCGGAATTCCCACGGGAACGGGAACTACGCGGGTGAAACCGCGAGGCGATCGTCTAGTTTCTAATACTTAAATGTTTTGAGTATTTTGAGATCTTTTCCTACAATGCATAATGTGAACAATAATTTCTCAACCACAACAAAAAAGTTAGATTTTTGTGTTGTGGCTTGTTATTAAACATTGTAGGTACTTGAAATTGTCTTACAAAGTGTCTGGTTTATTGGAGTTGGCGTAACATATTTACTAATTTTCATTTCAGCCAACAAATGAGATCATCAAGGAATCGGACTTAGCAACGGAAAAACTTCAGTTATCCATAAGCTCTTTGAAGTACATGTTTGTTAATGACGATGTAAAACCAACGTGTGGCAACTCTCAGAGAGAAGATATAAAAGTAGAACCACATGAATGCCATAAAGAAGAGGTATTCTTCAAAGATGAGAACGACTCTTTAGAAGACACTGAGCAAAATGACTTCGAGCCAAATGACTTCAGTTGTAACGCCTGCAGCATGATATATAAAAACAAAAGTGACCTTGCCGCACACATAATGAAGTTCCACTCAGGAGATAAACCGTTCACCTGCAAAACATGTGATAAAAAATTTGCTCAGAAAGCAAACATGCTAACACATATGAGAATTCACAGTGGAGAAAGGCCATACACCTGTGACACATGCCATAAACAATTCAGCCAAAGACCTCATATGCTTTCACATATGAGAGTTCACACTGGAGAAAAGCCATTTGCCTGTGATCAGTGTGACAAACAATTCAGTGAGAAATGTAATTTATTACGACACATGAGTGTTCACAGTGGAGAAAGGCCATATGCCTGCAATAAATGTGATAAACAATTTAGTCATAAATCTTATTTAGTAGCACACTTGAAAGCTCACAATGGGGAAAAGCAGGAAAAGCCGTTTGTCTGCCATATATGTGCTAAGCAATTTAGTCTTAGACATGTTTTAGTGGAGCATCTGAGAATTCACACTGGAGAAAAGCCCTTTTCCTGCACATTGTGTGAGAAACGATTCAGTCAGAAAGCTCATATGGTAGCTCACAGAAGAATTCACACTGGAGAGAAGCCATATGCTTGCAGCATATGTCAAAAACAGTTTAGCCATAAACAGAATAGGGATGAGCACATGAGAATTCACACTGGAGAAAAGCCCTTTCCCTGCACTAGTTGTGATAAACAATTCAGCAAAAAACCTAATCTGGTAAGGCATATGAGAATTCACACTGGAGAAAAACCATTTCCCTGTAATAGATGTGAGAAGAAATTTAGAAATAAAGATCACTTGGTACAACATACGAGAATTCACACGGGGGAAAAACCATATGCTTGTAATAAATGTAACAAATTGTTTAGTAAAAAGAATAATTTGTCTACACATATGAAAATCCATACTGAAGAAAAACCATTATACATGCTATGATTGCGATAGACAACCTTGTACATTATTCTATTCGCTCAGGGCAGCGTGTAATACTGCTGCAATGTCGGGAAGACTAAGGAAAGATCACCAGTGACAAAATTCTACAAATAATCTAAATAGTTTTTATTGAAATCAAATAATATCGCAAAAAAATTCGACTTCGACGGGACTTGAACCCGCATCCTTCCTTCAGTACAGGAATGTGCTAACCAACTACACCACGAGGTCAAGTGACGTGGGAGTCGAAAATCTCTGCGACTTCCTACGGTCTCTAGCGCCGTTATTAAAATTTTTGCGATATTATTTGATTTCTTAGAAATTACCCTTAGTGTGGGGTTACGCACTATAATAACAAAAAACCTTAGTTTTTATTGATCAATTAAGTGTGTGTTTGTCGTAATTACTAATTTTAGATATTTCGATCGATAAATAAAAAACTTATTTATTTATTATTATAACGCTATTCTTTTAAATGTAAGTAGGTACCTAATATTGTTTAATAACAGGAGACGAGGTTTATACCTACTGGATACTAAGGGTAGTTTAAAAGAAAAAATACATTATTAGTTCATTCATTTTATTGTTTTCTCAATACCTTTGCAAGGTAGTAGTGATAACTGATTAGATAACGGTACAGAATGGACACTATATTCACATTCCTGTTTTTGTACCTACTGCCATATCACTTTTACTATTTTCTGGAAAGTTTTCGAGGACGGAGTCCTTCTAACTTTAGGAATGTTCACAGAAATATCTTTCTTATAATTAGGAATTCGAAGAAATTTTGAACTACTTGACAATGTACCATTTTTAGGAAAGCTTTAGCATGATTTCATGAGTTTGAACTTTCAAATCAATCAGTCTTTTAAGTTTTTTTTGGTTCATCCAAAAGTTCTACCATACTCAAGAACGACACTTAGCTACACGTTTTTGTACTTTTTTGTTGCTTCATCACATTTTCTGGTAAGGAAAGTGACGTTTTCGAATATAGTCATTAATTTCCTGATTAATTTCAAAATATCAGAATGAGCAAAATTATGTTGTAAAGTACATCACTTTAATTCTATCATTATCACGGACACAAATTAAACAGACAGCACAATATTAACAAAAGCATTTCAATTAAACAATAATTTGGCATTTCAAATGAATTTCATGGAAGCATCAAATTGAGCAAAATTTTGTGAAGGTGGTAAAATCAATTGTCATTTTGGTTTATAATAAGGACCCAAAACTTATAACTTCTGCTGTGTTAAGCGCTCTCATAAGCTAACAGGCTTGCTAAAAGGTTTAAAACATCGGTTCATATGTACCTATATCATATAACGTAACAAACACTCGTCTTATAGGAAGACAGTTAGCCGAATTTTAAACTTATAGTAAAGCAATAAAATATCATATCACACATTAATCTCAATAAGACATAATACACCAAGTCAATTATAATAAAACTTAATTAGATAAGTACCTACATACATTCTACGAATAAAGCAAAGTCCCGTAACATTATAAAATAGATTCAAGTCGTTATCTGATGCTAAATACACCTCCCGTATTAAAAATACCTACCTATCTACGATTTCGTATCAAATTCATAATTTTTTATAGTCCAACAATCTATCATGTTACAAAACGGTACGAGGAAAATCTATCAACTAAATACTTAGCTGAAATCTCGGCATAGATCTATAGGAATAAATAGGAACCTACCTCTATCAACTTAAAGGCTTGGTCACACAGTCAGGTCAGAGTAGTAGGTACCTACTGCCACTTTGTGAAAATAGCTAGTGAATACCTACCTAAAACATTTTTACACATGTTTTCGTTCGATTCGTAGTTGACTTGTGTATGATTGTTGAAAACAAAATGGCTTGCCCTGTCTGACCAAACCTTTATATTCTTTGGTAAAAACGACAAAGAACGCTGTAAGAAAATCTGTGGCTATTTCCTTCCTTTAGCAAATTACAGTAAAATAATTAAGAAAATACTCAATAAAAGTAAGTACAAAATTTCAATCCTGTGCTTTTCAAGATGTTCAAATTACTTCCAGTTCAGTGCATGAAAATCGAATTGTGCAATGCGGTGTAGTGTAGATATGAGTTTTATGGGGACCTCTCGCACTATAGGTGCCCTATAGGTAGATTAGGTTCTCTTAGGTCTCATGGCAATGCCTTTAGTTTCATAAGGTCCCAAACATCCATCATGAGACTAGTATCAAGTAGCACGAAGCGTTCGCCTAAATGACACGCTCAAAAGAATGGAACCCTCTCGTATTACATTTTAGATTCATAAGAAGATCGACGGGTTTATCAACGCCGGTTTAACATGACAGGGTTCCTCATGAATCGCTAGAATCGTTGACATCCAGTAACTAAAGTCTGGGCACGAAGAGATTTTGGAATTGGCCTGACACTTTATTTATCTGTTGCTTGTGAATATCGCTTTCTAATGTCATGGTATTTGAGATCGATCGATATTATATGTACCTAACAGATAAATAAGACATAATCTCTCTGTGGTACAGAAAGAGATATACCTGTTTCGTTTTTAAAATCAAAATCAAAGACTCTTTATTTCCATAAATACAATTAATGCACACTTAGAAAAGGTCAAATTATAAAACTAAACACTGACACGGAAATAAAGTCATATCTTTGATTTCTGTCGCTTCGGTATGTAGACTAAAGTAAAGAAGCGACGAAGAAACTTTTAGCCTGTTATTTGTTATTTTTCGAGTTGGAGCAAAACCCGTCCCAACTGTTGCGCATTGTAGAGCAACAAAGTTTTGTACGCAGTAAGGCACTTTCGAGTCGAGCACACATAATTTTCAAACACGACGAAAAAAAAATTTGGAACCACTGAATTCTGACGATTTGTCCAGCTCCGCCGCTCGCATATGAGTTTTTTTTATCATGAATAGACCTCCATTTGACCACAATCTCTCCTGAGAGTAAGGACGATGTGGCCAATGATGTATTATAGAAGACACCTATTTACTCGTCTTGCAGAGACCCGAGGTTGATTGTTGAGGGTTGATACCTTTTCGAATGCCGGATATTATTTTATTAAATATTCGATTCGCATGTTTTTATTGAGATCGAGATTGGAACTGTTTTCTAGAGTTAGCACCCTGGAAATCCAAACAACCATAATTTAATCACAACTTAGCATATTAGACACCCGAATTGAATTACTTTTATGGTGTATAACCCCATAAAAAGCTATCACGTATGCACATGAAACAGCTTTCAGGAAATTAAACCATAAAGTCTGAGTAGTTATGGATATTATCGCGTATTTCCGCTTATGTTTGTTGGAAAGGTTTCATTTTACACTATTGTCTAGGAAAGACTAGAAAATGTTGGATATTTTCATACATTGGCCTCATTTTGTATTGGTTAAAATACTTGCAGATCAATCAACTTCTGTTCCGAGGCGGGAATTGACCCCGTGACCTTCTCTCACTACGCCACAAAGTTGGTATCGCAGTCTAAGCTAACTTTCTTTGTTGCAGCCTCCACAATGTTAGTGATTTGACACGCCCAAAATCTTGAAAGAGATTAACCAGGATAAAAACTACAAGATGTTCCAAAAACCAGCTTTCGGAGCCAACACTTCGGGATTCGGTGAGTCAACTATTTTATTTTTGCATCATTCTTAACTCTTAAGGGTAAGTTAATGCTAATTTTGTGGTACCGTATGGTACTTAAGGCACTACCCCGACCCAAATCAGCGCCACCACCTATTTTACCTTATTATTCTGTTAAACGAAGGAATTTAAAAAAACCGATTGGCCAGTTTGTGCTTCCTGTCATAAGCTTTTTTTTAATGCCCCTGTAAAAGTTTTATTTTGTATACTTTATGCAGAGATGCGAAGTTGCTCTTTTTGCCCACCATGGTAGACTAAAGTAAAGAAGCGACGAAGAAACCTTTAGCCTGTTAGTTGTTATTTTTGGAGTTGGAGCAAAACCCATCCCAAGCTTTTTTATCCTCTAGATAATCTGATATTTTATAGTAAGCCTTTTTGCACAGCAAGGTTTTGACAATTTGTTTGAATTTATTTACTGATAATTTTTGCAACTCACTCAAGGAGTTTTGTTGTAGAAGCGTATACATTGCCCTTTAAAAGATATATTAATTTTGTGTAGCCTAGTTGTGGGCACAGCGAGCTTATCCCAATATCCCAAAAAAAAAATTTACTTCGACGGGACTTTTTGCTATATTATTTGTTTTCTTAGAAATTACTCCAAGTGTGAGGGACTAAAATAACAAAACCTTAGAATTGAGCAACGCGACATCTGTCGTCAAACGAATTAAAGGTAACTTTAGTCTTTGAACAGGATTGGATAAACTTCAATGTTTCCCCTGTAGGTGGAGCTAACGACGCTAGAGTCCGAAGGAAGTCCCAAAGCTTTTCGACTCCTACGTCACTTGACCACGTACTGAGGGAAGGTTGCGTATTCAAATCCCGTCGAAGTCGAATTATTTTTGGGATATTAAGATTTTGTAGAATACCTATACCCCTAATGTAAGGGCTTACGCACTATATACTAACAAAACCTTAGAGCAAGACTTCTTACCGTGTTACAGTACTAAACTAGTACGGAGGACAGGCACTCGACCACGGGTTATTACTCCTACAAAGTATTTTGTTACAAATACCTATATTTACATAACTTACTTGTATGTAACCTGCAATTTCAAAACTCATTTACAGTATACTAGCTTCTGCCCGCGGCTTCGCACGCGTATTTTCGGCCTAATAAGTAGCCTACTATCTAAGTTAGGCTATGTTCTAAATGTACACCAAATTTCATTTTGATCTGTTCATAGATTTGGAGATCTTAGGGGATCTTAAGGTAGAATACCAAAACCAGTCATTCTGTGACGATTCCACTGTCATAGTGAAGCTATTAGTTTAGCAGAATAGGGCCCCGGCTGAACGGAACTATGAGTACGAAATGAAAAGTGTAACAGGTCCAATTCTGCGCATCGAAGTTTTTTTGCACGGCGTTTCACAATGAGAGAAACTGTGGCTAAATGTGAACTTAATTAGTCGGCAGGTATGGCAATCGCGAACGAAGTCGCGGGTACAGCTAGTATAAAAATAAAATAGGAAGTAAGTAATAAATAAAATAATAATAGGAAGTACTTAAAGATAGTATAAACAACTAAAGAGTGAGTGAGTAAACTCGTCTCAAAATAAAAGGCAAGCAAGAGGGGAAGATCAATATCTCCGTCTTGCTTGATGTCCCCCCAGTCACGAAGGGCGGGGTAATTTATGGGTTGTTGACGAGAGCCCGTTATCTAATGACTACCCGTTGACGCCACGGTCAGCTCGCCAGACCAGACACGAGTAATTAATTGGTCTCAAGACTCACTATTTATGATAAGGAGCAGAACTCTCGATATAATATTATATATATCCTCTTCTTTAGCATATTATGCTAAATGTAGTAGAGGATATACCTATCGGGTATTAGCTACCGCGGCTATGCACGCGAATAAATCCTAAAGATATGGAATGCCAAGGAAAAAACTTCTTGTCAAATTATTAAGATCTGTCCACAAATCGAGTCGTGGAATGGTATCAGGCAGACAGGCAGAGTTTCTCTCGCATTTATCTTAGTTATTGTCATAGCTAGTGTACAAGTTCTGTTTACTTTGAGGCTAAGTTATGCTGTGGGCATTTTCCGACATTATTATTATTTTTATAGATACTTATAGGTGATTATACAAATGATTAATAGTGAGGTCGATCGACGAATAGCATCCTGGTGGTGGACCAAGATGATATTATTCGTCCATGCATGTTATCATGGCCCTCTCTAGTCCAACATTTGTTGACTCCGAAGTGTTGCCTCGCCTTCATAAAAACTTCATGGCGGGCCTTTGTGAGGAACTCTGAGAGGGTGATGCCAGTGTCCTTAAGATGGGCTTTGGAGAACCATATCTTGTCACGCAGAGTGACATCTCGCAGTTTCACAAGAATGGGCCTGGGCCGACTTGAGACACCACGGCCCATGCGATGGCACCTGCTGACATCATCGCTTGAAAAGGTGGTCAACTTAAGCTTGCTGCTTACCACTTTCGACAAAACTGCTGCTGTATCCTCCTTCTGCTGCTCTGGGATTCCATGGATGAGGAGGATTTTACGCCGGGTCCGCATCTCCAACCTGTCTATAGACTGTGTAGCCAGCTCCATTTGTTCCTGCAGTGTACGGAACACAGTCATCGTGAACGCCTTGTAGCTGGCAAACTCAGCTGCGAGTGAAGCCACAGTTGGTGAAGGGCTGATGTTCTTCTGCAATTCAGCCTCAAAGTAGTCCATGCGCTGCTTCAAATCCATCATCAGTTGCTGGGCGGACTGCTGCATTGTAGAATCCATGTTGTGTAATGGTGATAAAGTGCGGTTATCCCAAACAAAGAGTGATAGTAAATGAGTGCTTGGTAAATATAGGAGATAACACTTTTAGGCAGGTGAAAACTATCAGTTATTCATGTGGTACTAAAATAAATTGTGTAAGTAAATTATAACTATTTGTTTCAATTAAATAAATACAGAGAAATTTTAGAAGTTGTTGCTATCAGGACTACCCTCGTCCAAAACCATATAGGATTCTTAACAAATTTGACAGAGAACCAAAGTTATCGACATAGCTCAAAGAATTAGCAAGCTGAAGTGGCAGTCACTCGGCAGAAAGTGCGATTCCTAATCGCACTTTCTGCCGAGTGATAAATAGTGCTTTTTAGTACACCTTCGAGGAAATTATAAAGCAGAATTAATTATTAATTGAAATCGCGCCCAATGATGTTGGTAAAACCTCATTGACCGCGCCAGCCTTTGGGTTCTTTTTTAAAAATATTGTTCGGAAATCAGAGGAGGCCTTATAGACTTGGAGTAAAAACTTTTTCGAACGAAAATAACCATAGCTACCGGCCGATCTTTTAGGAAATTAAAAAAAATAACACGTTAGAAATGGATTTTCATACACTTTTTCCTCCCACTAAAACACGTGAGAAATGAAATTCCATAGAGTTTTTCCTCCCGGTTTCCTATAGGCCTGCAAAGACATACTTTCTATTCTATAATGGATATATTCTATAATATATAGGAAAAGGAATAGGCAACTTTCCGAGCAGGTGTAGTATAAATGCTATTTAGTACCTACCTAACACTTTACAAATAACTGAGGTGGCGGTTGCGGAGTAAGAATGGATGAATTGGAGAGGTCCAATCCACCCCGTGGATGTCGGAAGAGCGGACTAAGGGAACCGACCAGAGGACGGGCAGCAACTTCTTTTTGTGTATATTTAATACCTCCACTGCGATCACCAATCCATCTGCCGAGCGTGGTGAATACAGCAAAAACTTCCTTGTTTGGGGTGACATTTTCGGGTCTATAGTCGTTTCGCACCGCGAGCGGTTCGGTGCGAATCGCCTAAGAGCTCATTTTGAATGGGTCCTTTCGCACCGCGGTGCGAATAGCCCAAGATTTATTTTACAATGGGTCAATTCGGACCGAAATAGTTCTCTTTTTGTCCCGTTGAATCCGGACAGAGAAGATTTTCAGAGTATGTCTGCTGATGCGGAATACAAAAAGTTACTTGCCAAATCCAATAACGATTTTAATCCTATTGCTTTAAAACTGAAACAAGTTATTAGGTAATTGAAAACTATAAAAACCCGCACATCGCTTTATCTCTTTTTTCGCCACATGAAAGGGCGAAAGGCTACTAAATGTAGCTAAGAAGCATATACTTAGGAGAAAAGACAATAAACAATTGCTATTGGCTAAATGGATTTTTATGACATCTCGTTTATAAAAATAGCTTTAGCTGTTTTGATGCTTGATTATAAAAAAGTGTCCGTCAAACACATAGAAACACTCGAAAAAAATAAACACACCTCGCTTGAAGTCAGGCAAAACTGAATTCGACATTAGAAATAAGTAGGTACATTATACTTTTGTTTGTACCTACTTGTGATTTAGTTTTTACTTATTTATAATACAATGAGTTCTTCAAATGAACTATGTAAGGTACGTGTCAGAAAGTACTAAAATACGTTTATTTGGTCCACTGCTCGTTAATTTAAATGTTAAATTCTATTGTTACCGTCTTTATAAATACAAGTGACTGACTAAATTATATTAGTTCGTATACAAAGTGCCAGTGAAAGTGGTACCAAATCAAGGTATGTTTTAGATACTTAGAGACAATTAGAAAATTTTACCACTGCATAACTTAGGTACATAAACCTATGTATATCTAGTATCAAGCATTGTAAGATAAGGTTTGTTAAAAGTTATATTCCTCAACAGGTACCCGATATTCATCGGATTGTCTTAGTTTTTATTGTAATTACTCTAAAAATAGGTAGCTTGAAAGATTGTGCATGACCTAAGAATTTCGATTAATACCTATTACTTAATACTTCATAGTGAACCAGGTGAGAACTCTGTGTCTAGTTAAACCTAACATAGGCTTTAAGGCACTTCTAACTGAAATGTAATGTTGTTTTTCACCTGAATAAATAATTCTATTCAATTCTATAAGCCTCTTGCTCTAGGATATTGTTTCCGCAAAACATCCATACACAATTTAAAATAAAGAGTCAATTTATCTACCCATCGTACCATATTTCTAATACTATGCATAAATAATAAATAATGCTGGACTGTCCATACAGCATCATCTAGCCCCAAGCTAAGCAGAGCTTGTGTTATGGGTACTAGATGACTGGTATACTTAATATAATACATTACACAGATTTATATTTTTTATTATACATAGAAATACCCAGAACACCCAAAACAAATATTTGCAGATCGTACAAACATTTGTCCCAAGGCGGGAATTGAGCCCGCAACCTCCTGCGTCGCATCCGGTCAATGCGTAATCCCATTGACGGAAGTACCAGTCAATTAAAAAAGCTGCTGGTAATTATTGAAATAAAAAAATATTTATTATAATGCGGAAAATTATTTTAAAGGTGGCTGTAAATTTTATGGACATTACAATTAACACCTAAAACGTTATCTCGGGTCAATCTTCATTTGTTTGTAACACGCCACTTTCAAAATTAGGCTTTGATCAGGTTAGAATACATAAAACGTATAATGTCTTTAGACACGTAAAACTTTATGAGCTGCTATCAAATTAATTACTTAATTTATTAACTTAAATTGATTAGAAGTAGAGAGCCTTGCTGGCTAGAAAATATACGACATTATTGAGATGTTCAGTTTTTACGACAAAATTAAAAATCTTTTACAAATAAAGCTTTGCTTCAAAATTTTGTCTGTTGTGTGTTTGATTCTGCAGATAGATTGAGGGTAGTTTACACTGCCGAGTGAAAAAAAATAATTCTACAGCAAGATGGTGCTCCAGCCCATACCAGCAGAATCACTACTGCCTACATTAATAACCATTTTAATACCTGGATTGGTACCAACGGCACAATCAGATGGCCTGCGATATCACCAGATCTCACCCCTTTAGTTTTTTTTGTGGGAACATGTAAAAAATGTAATTTACATGAAATCTTATGCGAACGTAAACGAGTTGAGAGTTGAAGTTCAGAATACGATTGATAATGTTCACCACAACACGTTATTAAAAGTTACTAGAAATGATCATTATAAAAATAAATTTGTGTATCCAAGAAAATGGAGCCCATTTTGAGCAACTAATTCGTAGTTAGTTGACTTTTTATTGTAAATAATTAAAATAATTTAAGATTTCATGGTTTTCCTTTCATTTAATTTATTAAGTTTGTTAGAGAGATTTTATCCTTATAATTGACCCGAGCACTTGTAGGGTCGAACATAATGACTAATAGCGTTTATGTGTTACATACACGACGCGGAAACAATTGCGTCCCATAGAGGACTCATCTATATAATAATATACTATATACGGATCTTACACATATAACAGACCTACGTGTAACATATTAGTGTGTGACCTACGTGTAACATATTAGTATATTCGTAATACATGACACTTAACGGTATTATCCTCTATATTCGTAGTCGTGACGTTATAGCACATCGCTTATCGATACAGCTGTGTATCATCGCATCACGACTGCGCCGTGAATAAGGCAAAACCGGTACCAGTACCAGGAGAGCAGAAGTGTATTGGAAATAAGCATGTAGGTAAGCAAGTGAAATGCATCTACATAGATTTCGATTTTGAGGTGCGTAATGAGGCAAGGGGCCGCATGATTACCTGCTATCTCTTAGTATGACGTTGCTCGCGCGCAAACCCTATATATATATATACATTATATATATAGATACATTCCCTGAAACGAGTATTAGCGGGTGTTTCCATTTCTCACAAAGCTTGTGGCGGAAAGCTGACAAAATAGGAATAACTAAATCGACTTATTCGTCAACTCGCTTGTATTGAACACGTGCGTTCGCGCGAGTTGGCACCTTCCGATTTTACCTATTTTTCTTGTCGTCAACTCGCTCGAACATGATAAAAGCGGTTTTGTACAGTCAGATGCATTAACTTAAACTGCCAAGACGACTATATTGTAGCAGAGTTCGTTCTTTATCCAAAGTACGGTCATCAGAAATATAACGGAGGTGCGCAAGTGCAAGTGCTTTCTACCTAAGATAAATTTACCTACTTACATCAAATACCTCTGGAGTACCAGGAGAGCAGAAGTGTATTGGAAATAAGCATGTAGGTAAGCAAGTGAAATGCATCTACATAGATTTCGATTTTGAGGTGCGTAATGAGGCAAGGGGCCGCATGATTACCTGCTATCTCTTAGTATGACGTTGCTCGCGCGCAAACCCTATATATATATATACATTATATATATAGATACATTCCCTGAAACGAGTATTAGCGGGTGTTTCCATTTCTCACAAAGCTTGTGGCGGAAAGCTGACAAAATAGGAATAACTAAATCTGTACTGTTTAAGAAACATTTAAAGAGGTGTATTGTATTGCCACATTTGCCCAAAGAAGCTATTGAGAATGGTTGGTTGTATGTTATGTCTCAATGTCCGAAAGATGAAAAAATTGTCAAATTTAATGATTATTTCGTAGGGACTTGGTTGAATGAGACTTCGTTTTTTGCCGACAAACGGTCTTGCTATAACATGCATCACCGCACCACGAACATGGTCGAAAGTTGGCATTCTACTGTAAACAAAAAATCTAACAGTAAACCCATAAGCATTGCACATTTTTTGACCATCTTGCAGGAAGAAGACAGCTATTATCAATCTTTATACTTAACTGATATAACAGCAAAATTAAAGGAAACCTGCGCTATTGATGAACACGTTACCTGCACTATTAACCAATTTATCCACGGAGCTATAAGTATCGATTT
Source organism: Eupithecia subfuscata (assembly GCA_963564075.1). Classification (NCBI taxonomy): domain Eukaryota; kingdom Metazoa; phylum Arthropoda; class Insecta; order Lepidoptera; family Geometridae; genus Eupithecia; species Eupithecia subfuscata. Next base: position 331,971 of record CAUWYO010000011.1, on the reverse strand, counting down.
ATGTATCGATCTTCTAATCAATTGATTTTTTAAAATTATTTACAACCAAAGCATTGTGATTGTTACTATCCTAAGACTGATTTTATTAGGAAGTAATAATTAGGCGATAGTTTTAAGTATTGATTTATGTGAAGAACTTCTAATCTTGTGATTTTTTATTGTTATATATTTAGCATAGTTTTTAAAAGTAACGTTTGTTAAGAAAATCATATACAACAAACCCTCTGTGATTTTATAGTTCCTAAGACTGATATATTTTATAAGTAAGTAAATGATTAACCAAATGTATACTTGTTGATTACTATTTTTATTACATTAAGATGATAATGAGCAATTTCGCTGCCCACAAATAATGTTGATTTTTTGTTTATTTGCTTAGTTTTAGATAGTTTACATAATAGTAAATAAACCAAATTCTTGAGTGATATTAGTGATTTGTGATGTTGTTAATAATTATTAGGAAAATAAGCAATTTAATATTTTTGTCATGTTGTTTTATATTATCTATATCAAATCTTTAGCAAAAACTATGTTCTCTTTTATTTTAAAGTCAAATCGTAACTAACGTGCTTAACACATTTAAAGAAGGTATCTTCATCACATTTTTATTAAAACGTTTTGATAATGTCCGCTGCCACACCGTAGCAGTGACTAGACAGTACCGACAGACGTCTTCCATGTCGGCATTCCCACACTAGACTGGCCAGCCCTTATTCCTGACTTGAACCCAATCTGGCATATGTGGGACGAGCTAAAACAGCGGATACGAGGGAGAAATCCAGCTCATCCAGCTCCGGCGCCGATAGAAGCCGATAGATGCAACTTCGACCTATTGCAATAATTCCCAAAATTTAGGTAGCCAATTTAATTAATTTTAAATCTTCTTGATATCACTTACAAGGTAACAAAATTACCTTTCAAATGATATACCACAATCTATAGTTCATTGTACATAAATTGTAAAAAAATTGTTTTGATCAACTCGTGATGAAGCGATTTCATTTTAAAGCTCGCAAGTGTATTATTGAGTACAATATTTTTGATGTTGTAATATTTTTTTATAAATAAACCCGTACGATTGAAAAAACGTGTATATTTTAACTCTCCTCATAAAATTATTACGCTACTTATTTCGTTTACTCAAATAATTAGTTAGAGAATCCCATAAATTTTAAATACACGGCGGCAGGTAGGCGAAAATGTTTGCAGCTCCTGCAACCATGAAACTCTTAACGATAGGTAGCACGATTTCAATAGAGTTGTATGGTAAGCGACAGAATTAGCGACACTTTTATTGGACTTTACGTTAAGGAGGTGAATGACCTCTATTGCCACGTTATTTGGTACCGACTTTAGGTACCTGGAGGCCCCTATCACAAAATTGACTCAAGATCTTTTCAGATCTGTGAGTCATTTGAGAAAAGGTGTGGCATTTCAGCAGCTTCTGGTAACAAAAACAGCATAGAGCTCTCGGCCTTGCGTCTTCGGAGTTGAACTGAAACAAGGCATTCAAGATACCTATTGTAGGACAAATTAACTTTCATTTAGGTAACAAGTTACACAAACTGAGTGAATTACTTTTATACTATTATGGAATAACCTACGATAACCTTTCATAAATTACAATCTTCATTAACATGGCCTGGGAAATCCTCTTTGGTATTGTAATCAGAAGCTTATTTTAAGCGAAGCAAACATTTTACAGTTAATTTGACCTTGAAAATTTTCTTCGTTATTTTTTTTTTAATAATAATAATAATAATACATTTATTTCAGACAACATTAGAATAAGTACAGATCTTATTAACTTATTCTACGGTCCATATGAATATATACCTTAAATCTAACATACATAAAAATATAAAAACTTATTTTAAATAAAATTGCACACGTTCTAAATTTGCGGCGTCGACGTGTATGACGCAATCAGGGTGTCAGCTGACGACGATTTTTATAACCCATGACAGGGTAGGGACCTAAGTAAGGCATTATGACCAGGTCTGGGTTTTAATTATTTGTGCAATACGACCAGGACTAATGCTCGAGTTTCATTCATATCTTTATATATATTTATATATCTTGTATAAGGATTTGCTAATTTTAATATTAAATATAATAAGACTAGAATATAAGGTAGGTATAAGTACTCTATTGCATTGGGTGTGCCTGTTAGGATAGATGTACATGTTTAAATAAATAAATAAATAAATAAATATATAATTCTTCTGTGAGTGTGTATATCACTGAACTTCTCTCAAACGAATGGACCGATTTTGATGAAATTTTTTGTGTGTGTTCAAGGGGATCTGGGAATGGTTTAGATTCACAATTTTGTCCGCTGGACAATGTTTTTTTAATTAATTTTTAATATTCTATAGAATAGCAATCTCCTTTAAACGTTTCCATAGAAACAACGCGTGCGAAGTTATCGATATAAGTAGCTGTAGATTTTGTTATTCTAGCTGGTTTCTCTATAGTAGTAGCATGTTAAAAATTCTCCGTATATTCATAAATGTTTCGGTTTTCTTATCTTTTGTTAAAATGTTTATGTTAAAATCTCCTAGTAAAATAACATTCCTTTTAATGTGATTCCTTGTGTTTCTTAATTTGTGTAGTATATTAAGGACAAAAAGCCTTTATTCACAAAGAAAATTATACTAGTATTTACAGTTGAAACAATTGAGCTAACTGCAGAGCGTTGCAAACAATCTACAGATACCTCAACCACCTCAACTGATCCATATCAATACCAGTCGGAAGCGTCCCCAAGACGCTGGTTGCATTGCCACGCTGTATGGCAATGCTGATGCGTTGCGCCAGATACTCACCAGCTCTCGGGTCACGCGTCGCTTCGACCAGACGCTAAGATAATTTTTTTAAAACCCGAAGAGCCTCGCTACCCCACTGACTTAGGGTTTCGACTCCAAGGGGAGTAAATGTGTAGGCTCTGTCGAGACCTGCATATTTGCGCCTCACTTTTAGGAAGACCACATCATGTAAAATTAAATGAAATACTGTGTGCGACACCGCGAGCTGAAGCTAGTCTTAAAATGATATTATCATTTGACGTTTTGTCATTCTTAAATAACAGTTTTATTATGTAAAACTGTAAAACTTGTTCTATTGTAAATGGTAACATTGTTATAATTGGCACTGATTGTGATCTTAGTGCTGTTGATGTCTCTCTAACAATAAGATGATTTGCGCTATCACACGAAAACATTATCCTTTATTTCTTTTGTTTTGCGTCAATTAAAAAACATGTCGTGGTTATGACACTAATATGATAAATGCGAATACTTGGATGTTAAGATGTTAATTACTCTTCACGCCAAAACTGAACGGGATCCGGCTGAAATTTTGCTGGCTAATTAGGCCACTTTTTACACCGTGGTGCCGGCTTGGAATTTGCACCATCCCAACTCTTCCCGCGGGTGTCGTAAGAGGCGACTAAGGGATATCCACCGGGGGCGTGCAGCAGCGAACCGAGCGCTTTCACGGCGCATAGACCAAAGATAAATGAATTATACATAATTTTAATACTAACCTCGAACCGTACCAAACTTTATATTTTGTAGGACATTGTTTCTTTTGTGGTATTCAATTCAATAGTTTATGAAAGTTTGTTATCTTTTACAAGAGATGTGAGGGTTAGGGATATGAAGCCTAAAAAAGGTGTAAAAGGTAACAAATCACAATCGTAATGATAGGTAAATACACAGCACTTTCTTTAAACACTTATTTTCTAATATTATTTATTTGAATCAACTTTTATTAAGTGTATCACACTACTTCGTTCGAACTCGTAAATTCGATAACATATGTCTAATAGATTTATCAGAAACATTTTTTTTTATTGCACACAAGTTAAACGACACTTCAAAATTCCAAATATTATAGTCTGTTAAATATACAATTGTTTATTCGTAATTAATTGTCAGTTTTATCTAATAATTAAGCTAAGTCAATGTTTACTTATTTAATTCGATAATAATGCTAATTTGTATGTAAGTAAATGTGTAATGTGTAGTAGTGATCTCCCATACCCCCGGCGTGCGGCGTCCTCGATCGCTTATCAAAATATACAACGAAAGGTTTATTTTTCTTTTCAGTTGTTGCTAAACACAGTATCTGGTGTATTGAAAGGCAGACGACGAACAATGTAAAGCTCTCTTCTGAAATGCAAGTAATACGTTAACTTTGAAGGCACCGGATAACTGTAACATTTTGTTTTGCGCGAATAGTTTACGTCCGCCATTTCGTGCGCTGCTGCTTGTCAAGATGGCGCGTGCACGGGCTGGCGGGCTGTCGCGTGCGAGGGACGCCGTTGCCGCCATGATTCCGTCCAACAACCGTAGATAGCGAGTAAGAGACGTCCAGTGGCTGCGGACACGGCTACGTCACCTTTTGCGGGACTACTCGATACATATCATCGTGTAATATTTAATGTGTAATTAGAAGTAAAGAGCGGTTTCATAGAGACGTTATTTCTGTATTCTCGTCTATTACTATACTTATGTAATATTATCTATAATTGGCTAAAGTCACGCTAAGTGCATCCCCATTTTTGTTTTCGACATTTTGTGCTTCGCCCTTTGCTGCGTTCCCTTGTTCTTAATGTATTTTTCGCTTGAAATGTCGATTAATTTATAAATTAACGAACTAATATAATATTAATGAGATATCGAAAACCTGAAAAGCGATATTTTGATAACGTTTACTGTGAAATCGTGTAGATGGTTGGATCGTCGTCGCCAGTAGCGACGAGTCATCGGCCCGCATGTGATAGGGTAGAGTAGGGCTAGGGGTGTAGCGACGCCTTGCAACTTAGGTTAAGTGAAGCGGTATCACACAAACGCCGTGCATCGGAAACATATCAATTCTGTGCCCCTAATAAATTTAATTAAAATAAATATTCTAAGAGATACAATATGAATATAAATAATGAAGACAAAATAATCGTTTGGAGTATAAAATACCTGCTAAGTGTTGTTTTGTATTGATGAGTAGAGTACCGGTTGTGTTTCGCGATCCGTTATCGTCTGGTGGTCGCATCACGCATCGCATCGCATAGTGCCCGAGTAGTGTCGCGCAAGTTTCCATTTATTTACTTATCGCTATAGTGGTTTAATATTAATTTTATTGTTATCTGTACCTAGACTTATTTTCAATTTATGTATGGCTTGATTACCAAATTTATTTTTAACGTTTCGCTTCGGTTTCAGTATTAAATGACAATGTTTAATTTCGTGACAAGGTTTAGTGCGTCGATGCAAACTTATTTGTATATGAAGCAAAATATTAAAACATACAAAACTACTTATATAGTTAGTAGGTAATTAATTGTTAGATTTGTGTGACTTGGATTATTTAATGCTTTTAGAGCAGAGGTAAAGTGTTATTGTGGTTTAAGAAAAAACATAATGACATTGTAAAAATAGTGATAAATTTAGCTTAATTATATCATTATTACAACTTTTATAGATGTTCATTACTTTTCTTTTCTTACTTCATTGAGTATTGTGGCATTGGAGACGTCATTGTTAATTCAAATAAAATTGAGTTCATCCTCAAATATGATGTTTTAATTCATGGATCCTGTAGTTAAGTACCCTCTATATATATCAAGAACAATAGGTACGTAGTGACATTAATAATACAAGAATAAACTACGGCGAAAATGAACTTGCGCTCTCAATTCACTTACCTGCAGTGAAATTTTCTCATATTATCAAAAGGAAAGTTCTAATCTTACTGAGATTGGAATTCCCAAAGATTACATCAAAGAGATCTCCCGAAACCAAAAGAATTGAAGTACGTCGTTTCTCTGCGAAAAAAATACTTCAAAGTAAAATGACAAAGTAAGTAAAACTATTAGTTAAGTATACCTATTAGTTAAGTATAAGTAAGTAAACCTATTGTTGAGCGCATGAAAAATATTGGAAACAAAATTTGTTGCAAATTTTATGCTCTACAATTTGAACGTTTTTTATCTCACGCAACTTCATTTTCACGAATGTATTTTTATAGACACAGTATACTCCTTGTGTAGGTAGGTTTGCTCCTGTGTGGATACAATAAGTATATTATTTTTTTTACGTTTCAATTAACTCTTTCTTTTCATAATAACATGTTTAAGTGGGATCTTAGTTACTTATTTTCTGTTTTTAGGGTTTCGAAGATCTCAAGACTTTGCCTTGTGCATTATTATTTTATCACTAGGGTAGGTATTTATTTTAAACCTGCGTTTCTTTTCCTCAAGTCAATACACATGCCTTATCTTGTTTGGTTTTTTGTGAAATTGCTTTTACAAACTCGTTCTATTTCCTCTCGGTTTCTTCATCTTGTTCTTGGCCAAGTCTCGTCCTATCTCTTCACAAACATGACCTTCATTTCATTATTTTCCTTATTGTGTTGAGTAACTCTTTTATTTCCCAATACGCTTGGTTAGTAAACCAAGATTGCTTAATGATGTCATCAAGACGGGAGTGGAGAGGTAGGTACCTAGTGAAGGTTCTGGTCCAGACCTTCCTGTAACATCGTCGGCCGCGTCGTCGCGCGTCATCGTCACTCACCGTCAGGGCACTCATTCCACTAAGCGTCACCATAACAATGTAATCGTCTCAAAATTACACATTATGGCATTTTACCTTTTATGAAGGAAACTACAGATGGAGTGACGCGTGTCAAAAGTGTCAAGGTTTGTACCATTCAATTGATTGGTTGATAGTGCGGTGCTATTTGCACGGAGATATTGATCTCTCCGTGCAAATAGCACTATCTAGTTTCTTTCATTTGTGGACGATTCTGCGACGATGTCTTTGTCATAGTAAAGTGATTGTTTAGCAGAATTCGGCCCCGGGTGAGATCGTGGTCAGACGAAGGTCTCATCATCATCATCATCATCAGCCTATATTAGTCCACTGCTGGACATAGGCCTCCCCTAATGAGCGCCCTATCGCCCTGTCTTCAGCTTGCCGCATCCGAAGGTCTATTCCCGATAAAATAAGGTTAAAAATAATATTAGAAAATGTGAAAATGGAATAAAAACAATGAAGGAGTAGAGTCGAAAGAGCAACGGGTTGCTTCACAAACATTCGCTTTCCATTTGAATCGAGCCTGTTAGATATAATATTATGTACAAGACAAACTGAACTACTTTAACTGGACATTTTCAAGCCTGGTGCATGTGCACCATTGATGATGTCCTCCTAGCCGAATTTTGGACACGGCGGCTAGTCTCAAAATGGAACGGCAGACCGACACGACCAGGGAGAAGTCAGGCGCAGGATCGACGGCTTAACCTGTGCAGGCCGAAGTGAGAATAACCCTTTTCGAGGCAGCGGGGTGTAAAACAAATTTTCATATCGGAAATAAATTGCAAACGTTCTGTGACAACCTGTACCTACATTCCTACTTATTTATGTATCAGTACTTTGTCCCTATATCGCTTGATTATTTTTCTAAAGTTAGTTTCAGCTTGAAAAGAATTAACAAGACCGCCTCATTTGCTACGATTACGTTATCTCTACATTTGCATATTATTCTTACGTTCGCTTATATTCAAAGATATTTTGTAAGCACGACTGCTTCGTAGGGGTATTTTATTCATATAATTTAAGTTTTTGTGCTTATAAATGACTTATCTCATAGTACGAAACGAACGTAAAATTTCGACTCACCTCTACCTGTATCCTTTGTTCTTCTATAGAAATTGCTTGCCTTCGTTTCTTCGAGGCAAAAGCTCATCATAATCACGGTCACCATGCAAGTATGATCAGTATTATGAAGATGTACTCGTAGAGAAGCCATGGATTTGATTGGGCATCGTAAGCAAGGTTGGCCTCCTTACAATCATCGTAATGGCTTAGCCTTCGCAGGAGCTGCGCGCACTGTCCGCCTGTCTGTGTGTCGCAGACAATATTCAGGTTTCACACGACTCTACCAAATCTACCAATGCTGTTGACCCAAAAATTGATAAAACTTTAAAGCTAAATACGGCGTTTCACACCTATAAACTGATTAAAGAATACAGAATAAACCAAGCGAGAACAAAAAGGCCGGAATGGCGGCTACTTACAGAGAGCTTCTGTACTATTCTAACGTACATGTACGTAAAGCTAAGAGCGTTAACGCGCAGTTGAGCATCAACAAAACTAAAGATAACTAAATAACAACCCTTCGCACACAAAACTAATGTCCAACTGCGACCATAAAAATAACCATAAACCGCACGTGTCGCACATACTCGACACCTATACAACCTCACACTGCGACAGCCACATCACAATAAAAAAAAAAACAAACGTCAAAGTCTAACGCGTCAATTTATGCGTGAGCTTTTTATTAGAATGAGATTAGGTTCATTTGTCCCCGGAACGGAAAATCGTTTTGTTTTCAACCATCTTGAGTTTACTTTGTGCATTTTAAAAAGAACTTTTCTGGTTTGACAAATCGAAACGGTTTGTTAAACGGAAATAATGAACCGTTCTCCATAAAAGTGTCTTTGATGTCCGGTTTGTACCTCAGTTAACAGTATAACAGTTCATGAAAAAAATCTTGCTATACTCAGTAACTAATTGTAGGTTTGGGTTTAATATCAAACAACTCAATGAATTCCAACTGATCGCGTGACAGTGTCTACTGTCTAGTTGCACCGTTTGATGACAAAAAAAAAAAAAAACTCTCGCTTGCACTTCAAGCCATGGAACGCCTCAGAGCGAGGTAACGCCGCATGACGTCATAGCGAGGTAACGCCGCATGACGTCATGTTTTTTCGTGCGTGCAGCCGGCTCTATCGAATTATAAGACGTTGTCACGTCAAAAAATAGTCATTCAGTTATCGCGAAAAATTCACAATCCAATTTACATACGTGCAGTTTCTATCACCAATATAGAGAGTGCTATCACAAGCGGTTCATTTGCTAGTCCATTGCTGGAATTTTAAAAACTATTATGAAAGCGCAAACAAAATAGCACAGCAATGAAACTGTAGTTTGCATAAACTGGTCACTTCTCTCTCGGCTGCGAAAAAAACTAAATCCCAATACGGTACGGTCCACATGCTTCGTTATTCTGTGGCCCTACGAAGTTTGCACTGGATGTGGCAAAAAACAATTCCCACATTGTGGAGACCGGAGGCGAGGTGTCCGGAACGGCTGCCGAAACTGGCTGAACGTTAAAATATTTACACTGAGGTTGAAACGAGGCCCCATTCGGATCGCCTGCTTTTAAATCTTAAAACTAACAGACCGGCAAGGCAAATACTAACCATCTCCTGGGATAGACGTAGGTTTGACGAAAACTGGAGTTTTGAAGGTTTGAATAAAATAATCTACAAAACGCGAAATTGTACGCATCTTACAGAAAATAAGCGGGAGTACAGATAGACTATTCAATAGCAGTAGGTACTTATAGGAGCGGATAATGCTTATAGAGCCATTATTTTATTAGTAAGTATCAGGCTTAAATAAAGTAAGATTTTACAGTGCAAATTCTCGATGCGAGCGATGAATGTTTGCACGGTAAAAATTTTGTGTTGGCTCTTAGCCCAAAAGGAAATTTATTCAAGAGAAATATAAAATGTTAAGAATACAAGCTCGATTTCAATAGTTCATAAAGTCTGGTAAACGTGTAGGTGTAGCACCGATAATAATTCATCAAGCAATATACCTACTCGTAGTAGCAAGGACAAAGTGAAAAAATATGAAACATTGTGGAAATTTCTGAAATTTATTGCATACCCCCTAGGGGTAGTTTAGTAAAAATAAAAAATATGCGCGATTCATTACTTAATTCATATTTTATTTATATCGTGAATCAAACCAAAGAATAATAATATAGCCTCTCAGATGTAAATAATTGAAATTAGATTGCCTATGTGTCATTCCAGAACCTAAACTATCTACACACCAAATTTCATTAAATCGGTTAGGTAGTTTCAGAGATACGTGGTAACAAACATTCACACAAACTTTCGCATTTATAATATAAGTAGGATAATAAAATCTTACTGAAATAATGCGTATGTGACTCGAAAGAACGTTTATGCAATAGATTGTCGAATTCTGATAAGAATCGTAAATCATACCAATCCATAAATCCGCCCTAGCTTCGCAAGTTTCTTTTTATCAACTTAAACAAACTTTTTTCGTAATAAGTCTTCTTTATTTATTCTCAAGCATCTTGGGTCGGGTATTCATCAAAGAAACCGAATAAAAGGTTGTTATTGGAAGTTTTGTACGTGAGGACAAACTCCAACCATTCCACTGAACCATCGTTGTTGCTTTATCTGCGACCTTTAACATTCGGTTTTTATTCAATTAAACGAGCGAATTCTAGTCAGTTTTGGTGGTCTAACTGAGAATAGTTGTTTTATTGTTATTTGTTATCGACAGAGGTGTCGGTTTCCGACAATTTAGATTACAGCTCTGACCACACGCATTGATGGATTGCCTACCGCATTGATGTGTTGTGTTTTACTTGAATATGCGAATATAGAATCGCAGAAACGACAGAATTAAATTGTCAGCAATGTAATTCTGGCAAGTAAATTACTCTTGAAAAAGCATCTTTGTTACTAGGTTATCAAAAACCACTGCCAAAAGATACAAGACTATTTCACTTATCAGCGTATTGTGAAATACAAATTATCCAATAGGTAAAAAATATTTAGATTCGATTCAATTCTATTTGCTAATAAAAGTAGGTAGTTTTAAAAGAAACAAATCAACGTCCACCCCTCTGTCGGTATGGTAGATACCCGAAAATCAGCGGTGAATTGTATCGCTCTATATTTTATCCGATATTATTTTACCTTTCCCATAAATATTCGTACAATGCTACCCTCCATTCCCGGTTCAATTGGAGAAAAATTCGCACCCCTGAATAACGTTTAGATGCCATGGAAAAATCCATTACACATGAGCGGAAATGATAAATTTTATGGGCAAAGGCTATCGTAAATGAAGCTACTTGTCTCAATTTATATTCAAATGGTTGTTATTACTATGGAATACCGATGAGATACCGCGCTGGGGTGAGCTAAGCCACAGATTGCACTAAAGTTATTGGGATAATGGTTTCTAATACACTCGCTTTTTATGAAAACGCAGCAAGAAATATATCCAGCACCTGATGCTGGCACGGAGAGCCGCTGCCAACTTTATTACGGAATTGGCATCTTACAAGACTCCTCAGCGAAAAGCATAATTTACGACCTTACATTATAAACTAGATAAATGAACGTTGAAGGAGGAAATTTTACAAATTCATCATCCGACTTCACAAAGGTATAACTCAACAAGAGTGGATAGATGAGATTTCATTTAATTAAGACTGAAAGGCTTATCCGGAGAGGTTTAAATATTTGACGAGCAACCGCAGCGTGTATGAAACTAGTGCGGTTTAATGACGAGTGTGTTCCACAAAACTGTTTATATGCTTGCTATAGTTTTAATTAGGGAACACTCTATTTGAGACCCTCGTAGGTTATTAGTGACTTTTGGAACGCGAAACTGCTCTTTACAGAGTAGAGATAGAGGTTTGGGAAAACGGAATGTATAGTCAAGGACAGAAACTGGATATCTATTGATTGTTTTTGCTGGAATTATTTAAATTGGTTGACGCTGTCAGAAAGTTCGCCCTGGGTGTACTTTACAGTTTTACACCCCATTCTGGGGGTTCCTTGCCTTGCATCTAAATGACGTCATGCATCCCATTGATTTCAGGGCTAAATCAGCTGATTTAGCCCTGCGTTGTTTCCCACCAGCATCACCATAGCGATGCTTACATAGCTCTTGCCACCGATACTTATTTAACATTTCTCTTGTCATTCGTCTCTTTTTACGAATGTATGCAATAAATAATTTTGTATCTACGACCATCATTGTATCTACATTAATTGTAACAAACTTTCAGGATCCGTTAATGAAATGGAGCCGCAATTCGTCGGCTTATTTATGTTGATTGCGACAAATTAACTTCGCATCCGAAAGTTACGTTATCGTACGTTTCAACCCCTTTAGTTTATAAGAGCTGTTAGAGTTTGATTAAAACCAGTATATTTAGGTAAGAAAGGAAAACTAATTGAGATGATGGATGGCGGAGAAATGGGTAATTAATATAGTTAAGAGGGCGCAGTTGGTCTGTCTGTCTGCATGCCTTTACGTGAACTTAAAAACTATTGCATTTGTTTTAATGCGGTGGGTAAAAATGTTACAGTTTTTAGGTAGAGGTGTATTATGGTGTTCATCGGTTGTTTATCAAATTAAAAAAAAATCGTTTTTTGAATAAAATTTTATTAGATTCATTACTAAACTAGTTTCTGCCCGCGGTTTCTCACGCATTGTTTTCTATGGAAACGTTGAAAGGTTAATTTCTATCCCATGGGAACTGATTTATGGGATAAAAAGATTATTCCAGGCCTAAAACTACCTGTATGCAAAATTTCAGCCCGATCCGTTCAGTAGTTTTAGCTTGAAGAGGTAACAAACATCTATCCATACATCCATACATCTAAACCTCCAAACTTTCGCATTTATAATATTAGTGTGATGTGATGAATAGAATGATTAATGGTAAAACTAAGGAGGTAAACAAACATCACTAAAATTTAGTTTACAGACAAGGGACCGTAAGATGCTTGACGAAAGATCAAGCAAGTACTATTAGCAGGTTCGATAAACAGAAGATCGTCTATTTTACTCCACGTAAAGCTTCCCACACAATCGTTCAATCTCGCGCCCGTCTTCGCTAATTTAATTAAGCAACTTGCTAAAAGGGTCTGGTTAGAAAAGATTCAGCGGAATCACCTCTGTCGCTGCGAGGGTGACGCGTGCTTTTTCGATGGATGCTCTATTTGATGCTTTTTCGCATCGTCATTCTTTCCTCCTTTACCCCTTAAAGGTCGCAGCAGACTTATCAGCTCGGTGCTGAAATAACCTTCGTTGAGGGCTCTCGTTCATTTCATCTACTCTGTAAAATGATAAACGATATATAAACGATATTTACTTACATTGTTCTAACATACTGCGGTATTTATTCGAACAAAAAAATCAATTAGGCGCCTAGATTCTTACACACTCGCACTTGAGGGATCTTGTTCATCTCATCATTTGTTCGGCTTGCAGCTCGCGGCTGCCATAGAAAGCTATGCCCGCCCGCCCCGGGGGGTAAGATAACTGTAGATACCTAACCTACCTAGGTAATTGTTTAGTATATATGTAGGTACCTAGCTCAAAACGAATAAAATGATTTCCTTACCTTTTGAAATAACACCATGCAAGAATAGGTAGGAAGAAAAACTACCTAGGCCGTTTCTCCAGAGCGGATTAAATCTTGTTTGTAGCTAATAGCTATCAAACTAAGTAGGTAGGTACGTACTTGCCTATACACTTGGAAAGGTAGGTATTAGGTACAGTTCACTTCACTTGATATAGGTAATTTTTAAATAAATGTAACATTTCGCGCGGCAGCTTCATTCAACCATTACAAGTACAGTACCTACGTAATAAAGTCAATGAAAAGCGAATTCTGTACCTAGGTGTTAATAGATGGCGTTGATCCATCAGCCCAAATTTATTCTATTCCACGATTAAACCAAGTACCTACTTACCTAAATCAATAAGAGTCGTTTGATAGCAAAAAAAACTTTTTTATTTTATTCAATAAGCTTGTTGAAGCTCGAAAATTACCTACCTAGATTTATACTACCAAATCGAATCACAACATTTTGAGAAGCTACTCTGCTTATCACATCGATAAGCCTCATCAGATCTTCACCAAATTTTTATGAAAACAACTTAAAGTAGAGTAGGTAGGTAACTACTAAAAATTAAAAATAATCTTCGCAATCAAATCTCATAATAAATCAAAGAAGTTCAGTAGCATTAGCGCCATCTAGTACAAAGTGTTACAAAGATGTGGCTTACTTACTTAAAACGAAGACTTTCGTTCACTTTCGTTCACGACGTCAATTATAAGGTACTACAGTACCTTCCTGTGTATCCAACGGATATCCACTGGCATTAGCATAATTTTATTTTACGATATAGTAAACATTTTAAAAGAAATATTTTGGAGCACGAACATCAAAGAACGGAACGTAAAGGCTTGTCGTAAAACAACAATTTATTTCTAGGTACTGTTTTGGTCCGCTGCTGAATTTTTTGTAGAGACAAATGTTGAGTACAGTGCTCTGTACGTGAAGACAAATGTGTCAGGGTTGTATAGAGCTATACCATCTGCGGCTTTTCAATGTGAGTATTAGTGAGTAATCAAAATAACAGGGTGTGGATTGTTGGTGACGTTACAAGCCTGTACAAGTCAGTAAGTCAAAGCTAGCTAGGACTTGGTGAACTTAACATTACCTAATATAATTATACTTTCTATAACTTAACTATACATAATATATCTGAAACGCACCCTTCGAGTGGTTGTCTAAGGTCTTAAATAGAAAAGATTATCTATCTAATGTTTCTTTGTTTTTCTTTTCAGATTATGGGATCCCAATATTAAACTATGCCCTCAAGATCGTGAACGACGAACATCTTGGCATAGTCAACTGCAAGGCTAAGCAGTGTTATGCTCTTTGTGATATGGAGAAATTGCCGCAAATTGATCAGGTAGGTAAAGCTAGAATTAATGTGTACTTACATTTAATCATGAGTCGGTTTTTTTTAATGTCAGGTGATGTAAGGAAATTTAAATTTACCTATACGTCAAAACTCTTGCATTGTCAAAAAGTTACATCTCTAAGAACCTTTCTTATGGTTTAATTACAATTTGTCTCACGGTCAAGTAAATACGCTAATAAATAATCAAATAATAATTTAGAATCATAGTTTAAAATACTCGCTGTATGGTTCGTTACCGAGATAAAGCAAATTCCATTTTGATTATTGTATTTCTCTTTGGTTTTTTTTTATTTAATATATTTTTAATTAACAATGTAACCATTTAAAATGTTGGCAAAAGATGGCTAACTGTAACAAATCTCTTCAGGAAGTGAATCACAAGCAGTTTCATCCAACAATCAAACTGGACACGAAATAATCACTTCGCAGCGAGGCAAGTCCATACTTCTTCGTGCAGGTTATAAATATCACGTAGATAGAAGAAATAAAGATGGCGCGTGTGTTTGGAGGTGTTCAAAAAGAACTGTATGTACCGCGAGACTCATTATTGCAAGTGATAACTGCATAAAACGAGATGACAGACACAACTGTGTGCCTGATGTTGTGTCAAATGAATTGGAGATTATTTTTCTATAACTCACCCTGATGAAGTCCCTCGTTAAGGGATGAAACGTTGGTGTTCTTCCAATACAAAATAGGTTCGTAGTTAACCCGCTTACATTCATAATGAATTGGAGATTAATTTCAACAAGTGCATTGACAAAGTGAAAAGTGACTGTACTATTCCTGTACCAAATGCGTTTCGACAGGCTGTTTGATGTTGTTAATAATTATTAGGAAAACAAGCAATTTAATATTTTTGTCATGTTATTTTATATTATATATACTTATCTATATCAAAAACTATGTTGTCTTTTATTTTAAAGTCAAATCGTAACTAACTTGTTTAACACATTTATAGAAGGTATCTTCATCACATTTTTATTGAAACGTTTTTGTAGCAGACTACATAAATCGTGAGATTTTTAGAATCAAGCGAGTTGACGACACAAAAAGTAGGTAAAATTAGAAGGTGCCAACTCGCGCGAACTCGCGTGATTCTTTCAAGCGAGTTGACGAATGAGTCGCAGTAAAAAGTTTTAAAAAGTAAAGTATTAAGTAGGTATTTATTCTGTCTCACAAAATGTGGTTGTTAAGAGTCATTATCGCTTTCATAGATATAATTTCAGTTTACTTATTAAAATAATTTTATTTCTAGGTGTAATTCATACAAAAACGCGGAAGGGGAAACCTGTCATATTCGTGTCGGGGTATAGATTCTCGAGGAAACAAGTGAATGGATTGAAGACGCATTGGTGCTGCTCTAGACGCCGAGACTGCCGCGCCGTCATACACACGCTCGAGGATATGACGATGGTCAAGTGTTACAACGTTCACAACCATTCGCCGCAGCTTTAATAGGGGCACCGGGGACACATACTACTTTATCTATAAAAACACGCAGAACTCGAGAACATAGTATTGATGATTTTGATCTAATGGGCTTCAGGCTAAATTTTAGCATAAACCGAGTACTTAGATCGAAAGTAACAACTTGTAATGAGGTAAAAGTTCGCGTTGCAACACAGCGGAATTAAGTAAGCCTAGTTTGTTGTGCTGTTAGTTGGGCGTGACAGCTATGTCACTTGCGCTTCTTTCGCTTAATGGTACCGTTGTTGTGAGGAAACTCCCATTAGAAATAGAGATTATGCGTTGTTAAAGTTTGTATTTTTATTTTGGTGGTTACCTTGCTGTTATCTGAAATTTTTACTAAGCTTTTATACACACTTTTCCTTTTGTTTATATAAGATTTGAGATTCTAGACAGAGTTTAGCTCTAATTAGATTTTATAATAAATGTAATTAAATGAAATACCTAATAAACTCATCGTCATTTGTTTCAGTCGCTTTGTTCAAGATGTCAAGACTGGGCAAGCCCAATATCCTAGTATCAGGACACAAATTTTGTATTAAAGGAACAAAAGGGACAAAAACCTATTGGCGCTGTTCGAAACACAAAAAGACTGCTTGCCGGGCGTTATTGCACACAGTCGAGAATGCTGTAACAAAGTGTTGCAATATTCATAATCACGCTTAATTTATAGTTTTGTTTAGTTAATAATAGTCTAGCTATAAACCCCGCAGATTTATTTGTATCAACTTAATACAATACATTATTAATATCAAACTTATTCTAACTTTTTATTAATAAGTTTAATTTTCTTCATATTAAAATAGTGTATTTTTTATAATCTTTGTAAACATGGTTTACATCAATGAAGTTTACTCATATAATCATGCATGACATAATATTATTTAGATATTTATTTGTAAACCAGATGAAATACCACAATATATATTTTGCTACCTATGGAAACTTTATAAATAGCCCTCACCATAACTACATGTAATTCTCATGTATTTAGATAAAATAATGTTCTTTACTTTGTAATTTTCTGGCTATGTTCTAAAATTGTAAAATAAATAAATAGTAATACCTACAACATTAAATAATGTGCTGTTTTGAGAGATTCGTTTTAAAGTGAAAAGAACATTGACTGAAAGTAAAAATACTGCCCGAATTTGAATAATATTATATTATTGTACCTTTTAAGCGTATTTTAATATCGTACGTTGTTATTTAACTATTTAAGCATACACGTAATTGATAACAGAATAAATATTTTTGTATTATTATTATTATTATTGGTATAATTGTTTTAACAATAATAAAATCAAACTGATGGTATCCTGATCATTTATTATAATATACAGATTATGCATATACAATGTGTCTGGTCACCGGTGTCGAAGACTTTTTATTTTGTTTTCCTTTTGGACTCCAGGGTTTAGAGACACTTACCATTTTTAAACCGTCATAACTTCTAAACTATCTTACTTAGGGCTAAGATGCAAGACTTATTTTGAAGCACACATTCTGTACTATCGTTCAGTAACAAAAAACATGTAGCTTGACAGTTTCGATTTTATGAAAAATGCTAATAATTTCATTCTTTCCGTACCTATTAAGCTTTGTCTGGAGAAAAAATCATTGCAAGAAAAATATTAGATTATATGTTTTAGAATTTTGAATGCATGCACATTTGAATGCACATTTTTGTGCTGCGTGGTAGCAGTGCGCCCTTGATCTTCGACAACCTTAAGTAGGAACTGAAAAAAATCGTCGATGTAGGAATTTTCTGCAAAACCCAAGTTTTGGAAATTAAGCCTGGGCACCCTATGAGCATCAGAGACATGCTTATTCCATCCACAAAGATGCCTACCTTTGCTATGCCTTGGCCGCTCACTAGTCTTAGTTGCTGCTTTACATTAGACAGTAACTCTGCTGTTATAGAGCGTTTCGAGCACCAATTTATGCTCGGCCAAACTGCATGATCCGCGACCACATTACTCAGACGGAAAATCGATTTTACGTAGCCTTTCGTGACATAGTTCAGGTACTTAGCTATTTGACTTTCATCTCTTTCTCCCCATATTACCTGGTTCTGTTGCCGGTCGCTGATCACGCACTTTGGCCTTACAAAGCTTATGTCACACTTAATAACTAGCGGCAGATGATCTGACACGAAGACATCTTCCAAGACATTTACTTCTACCAGCGTCTGCCATGCCGAAGCAGGGACTACGCAGTGGTCCAGCCATCGCCGGCAGCCGTGAGCTTCACTAACGTATGTATAAACATTAGACTGAAGGCCTAATTTTTGTGTGTCCGCAGAAGTCCAACACTGCTCCGGGCAGAAGCTGGTAAGTTCATCGTGGAATGGCTCTTGTGGGTGAGCATTAAAATCTCCTTCTGTAATTTAACTAGCCACATCCTCACTACCTACAATCGCGCTAACTTCACCCAATACCTCCGTAAAGATAGGTAGGTTGTCCGACAAGTCTGTGGGCATATAGACTGAGAATATTAATATAATGCTCATTCCTACAGTTGCTCGAACAGCTATTAGCTGGTCACTAGTACATTTAATTAAACTAACGCTATCAAAAATAGCTTTTCTCCAAAGAATGGCCACTCCCCCATGCGGTCTTCCCCTTAACATCCCTACTGACGTGTCCACATCGGACTTACCGGTGTACTCAAAGTCACTTGAGATAGTACTGATTATTGGTATATCATGGGGCAGTTGCCATGTTTCTTGGAGAGCCACTACATCCGCTACTTTACATAAATTTTGCAAGTCATTAAACGACCTTTTAACCGACTTGCAAGTAAAGCTAATTAATCTCAGGTATTGGTTAGAATTTAAATCTATACAAACAAATTAAGAAGCTTCAACTAAATTTCCCGGTTTAGTATTTTACAGGAAGTACACAAAACGCCTAAAAGTTATACCACTGGGCCATAAGTTATCACTTAAAAATAAATAAATAAATAATGCTGGACAATTCACACAGCATTATCTAGCCCCAAGCTAAGCAGAGCTAGTGTTATGGGTACTAGATAACTGATGTACATAATACAATACACTACATAGATAGATATTTTTATTATACATAGGAAAACAAAAAATATCTGCAGATCGTACAAACATTTGTCCCGAGGCGGGAATCGAACCCGCAACCTCCTGCGTCACAGGCGGACCTTCGCCCGCTGCGCCACAGAGGTCGTCTTAAAAAAATAAATAAATAAATCTAGCTGTTGCTTCGAAACGTACAATTTAAATGAATTATACATCTTAATACGTCTCAAGGACATAATTTGACCAGTTTTATCTTTTATGTACTTAATAATGTCATTTTCGGTTACTTCCTCACTAACATTAGAAATAAAAAGGGGCACTTTAGTGTCCGCCGCCTTAAATTTAATGTTAAGTTCAGTAGGAGCATAGCCTCTTCATCCAATTAACTTATAAGGCTTAGCAGATTTATTACGCACTATCTGCCATTCTGAGTCCCTTACCACTAGGTCATATTTCGCATTCAAGTCCGGCGCAAGTAATCCACCATGAACATCGAGACGCGTAGCGGTCGGGCAAACATTCGACGCGGCCTGAGCTTCTAATATGTGCAAAGTGACAGCGGCCGAACCAACGCGACCGCGAACGAAATCGACCGAGGTACCAGCCGACGACGACGTATTCTGTCTGTAGTGTTGAGATACAGCGGGGCAATGCAGCCAGCGTCTTGGGGACGCTTCCGACTGGTATTGATATTGTCTGCGAGTCCTGTTTTTGGTGAAAAATATAAAATTTCTTGGATTTTACATTTGATTGTAAGAACGAATTTTGTAAGTTGTAGCCAAAATGGCTCATGTTCATGCTGATAATGTGAGTCAGCTAATTCCCACGCTGGGCGACGATAAAATCGGTAAGGGAGATAACTTTCTCAATAACTACTCTTTGAAGAACACTTCGTTGAAACTCCCATTGAGTTCTAATTATTTCCAGATATGATTGCCGCGACCAGCGTGTTGCAAATTCGCGCAAGTGAAATTCGCCAGAATCAGATCAACTGGCAGTCTTACCAGCAGTAAGTATCGATTTTGAGAGAGTCAAGTCTGTTGACTACGCCTTGATTCCTTGAATTGCGTTTTTTGTTAGGTCGCAGATGATCACCCAGCGCGACCACGACTTCATTGTCAACTTGGACCAGCGCGGACATAAGGATCTGCCTGACAGGGATCCTGAAACCTGCGCTGAAGTGTTCCTCAACCTGCTCACTCACATCAGCAAGGATCACACCATCCAATACATCTTGGTCCTTATCGATGATATCTTATCTGTGAGTTTTACAACCTCCTTGAACCCTGGGATAAGGAATTGAGCTACTTTACTAAAAAAAGTAAAGAAAGTGGAAGGACTAAAAAATAATTGTCAAGAATCAGAATCCTACTAATATTATAAAGCCGAAAGTTTGTGAAATGTGATGTTTTGTTATCTAAGATCTCCAAAACTACTGAAGAGATCAAGACAAAATTTGGTGTACATGTAGAACATAGCCTAACTTAGATAATAGGATACTTGCTTTCATCGCGAGTTGATCAAAACAATTTTTTTACAATTTATGTACAATATAATAATAATAATAATACTACTACTTGGCTACCTAAATTTTGGGAATTATTGCAATAGGTAGGTCGAAGTTGCATCTATCGGCTTCTATCGGCACCGGAGCTGGATGAGCTGGATTTCTCCCTCGTATCCGCTGTTTTAGCTCGTCCCACATATGCCAGATTGGGTTCAAGTCAGGAATAAGGGCTGGCCAGTCTAGTGTGGGAATGCCGACATGGAAGACGTCTGTCGGTACTGTCTAGTCACTGCTGCGGTGTGGCAGCGGACATTATCGTGCATTAAATCAAAATTTATCGTCGCCAATAAATCCTGCGTAAGGGAAAACATAACTTAACTCATAGTTCACTGCAAAGAAATTGTAAAAATTAGTCTTGAACAACCCTTGAAGCGATTCCAGTTTAAAGCTCGCAAGTGTAGTAGGTATTATACATAGGTACCTCACCTATTCCAACTCATTGTAAGTATGGATGCAGCTTTCAGGTGACATTAAAGTCAAATATCGAAATATGCGGACATTAGTACGCGCTAACTGTCCTCGGTGACTCGTATAGTACCTCTATTGAAAAGTCTTGTTCTGCAAATTATACGCGTTTATGTCATGCCTACTCCAGCCAAATTCTGTGTGAAACATTAATAAACAAACCACAGCAAAATAAAAACTTTAGTTCACCTGCTCGGCGGCGGGCGGCGTCGAGATTCAGATATAATGAAAAAGATAAAAACAAAGGTTTAGCGCCGAATTTTACTTACATCGATGGTTTAGCGAAATTTATTTACTGACGGATGTAGGTAAATTGCGTATAAGAGCTATTACCACAATAGAATAAGAATAAGAAATCTTTATTTGTAGCATTACAATTTTAACTTATTTAAACTATGGGTACCTACAGACAACATAAAACTATATTAAATTATGGATAAGACAAGTAAATGCTACAAAATGGCGTTCGACTCAGCATTTGTTGTAGATATACATTTATCTACTGTGCTATTACGCACTGTCGACTTGTCGCCGGCGACTCGGTCGCTGGCGACTGTGACTTACTACAGCACAGTAGATAAATATTTATCTACTGTAACTCTTTTTGCGTCGGGGATTAATAAAAATGTGGGTTGAATAAGGTTTTCTTGGAATGTATGTGTTGTATGTTTCAGTAGTTTTTTGCAATTTTAGTTTTTCTGAACAATCATTTAATCAGAAGGGTTAAAAGAAACAAATAAACGCTAGGAGACTATACAAAACTCATAATTGAGATACAAGTCTTGTTAGTAAAACAAATGTTGCGATGCTGCCGCCAGTTTGATATTCAAGCCGATACCTGCTTTCTGTGGCAATGCAGCCGCCCGCATTTATTCATTTCACTTACAACCTGTTTGTAACCTAAACACACGATTTATTTGGCCAAATTATTATCGCGTTGGTGACACTCCAATACTTATTTTATGGTTTCCGTTATCTTTCTCTTTACCCAATCAGTTTCTATTTTACGAGTCAATAAATGAACATGTTTTATTGAAAATCTAGTTTTTGCATGTGTCTTCGGACGAGCTATTGTTGGATAAAAAGTAGCATAAATGTATTCCTGGTTTATAACTATATTAAAGCCCAATTCGTTTAATATTTTGGCGTGATAGAGTAACAAATATCTAGTTGCTTAAACTGTTTGAGCAAGCGAATGGAACTTCGCTGTTGAGCATTTAATTATGTCGGGGGTCTGGAGAGGTACACGAGAGTTCAAAGCTCGGCAAACAGACCTTTGAAAAGATAAAGTTTGAGCATTAAAAGGCAAATAAGGCGATAAAAGTTACTTGTGTCAAGCTTGACATTTCAATATTCAAAGCCCTAGAGACTTCACTTACACTCAAATCTTATCAGACTGAACAAAGAAGAAAGAAAATATCGTCATAAATCCAAAGTCACACGTCGTTACACTCATGAATAAGAAATACATGACACAAGAAGGATTTAGACCTAAACTGAGCCTCGGGCCTGGGGTGGCTAGAAATCATATTTACTGGCTTCGCAAGTCCTTACGTTATATCGACGCCGAATAAAGGAGAATTGAAGAGCCTCGAGGGCCCTAGACTACGGTTTCCAGCTCAACAGCACTTAACGAATGGTAAGTAAACACCTATGAAAGATGTAAACAAAGATCTGACGATTTCTCCCCGATCCGATCGGTAAAAAGGATAAAAATATACCAATACTAGCTGCGCTTTTCGGCGTGGAAATGATACAAATTTCAGAAATTTAAAATTATGCTGTGGTTGGTGTTAAATGCATCTTCAATTAGTGCAAAATCACGAGCCTTTTGTGTGTTTGTGGCGGGTCCAAAGGTCAGTTTTGACAAAACCTGACGCTGGTTGCGTGTGTCATCGATTCAACGGCTTAAAATCATGCAAAATTTAAAATTACACTCACATTAAAAGCGTTTTCTGTTGAGTTTTTTTGCACATATCTTTTGTAGATTACTCCGCTTCTTTCTGTGTAATTTATTTTCGTCCAATCGTTCTATTCGAGAAGTTATTCTTCGGTATATATTTTTGCACGTAACTTTGTTGATATTTATGATTTTTCTTCACAAACACTTTACCACATGAGTTAAGTGCTACTTTATTGATTTAAGTGGTCAGAGTTATAAAAAACGTCTTTTTACTAATTTTTGTAAATTAATTCTACGGAGCCTATGTTTACTGTGGCACTGAGCAACCACCGTCAAAGGTGCACATTCCTATCCACATGCATAACCTTTACATTAGTGTGTGGCCCTTTTTGCACCAAGCCTCATTCAGCATCACACAGTGCTAGCCCTTAACCACACCAGGTTATTTAACCTTAATTTTTCCTTCTTTATTTTAACACTTGGCTTTCTTTGCATTCCAGCTTATGCTATAGAAGCGCAGAATCACTGCACACACCCAGCCATCGATTGTTAGCAGCAGGCACCTCGCAGTAGCGTCCAGAGAGAGGAGCATAAGCCGGATTCAATTCAATCCACGTTTCGTTACCTTTATACCTTTTTTATTGGTTCTTATTCTTCTTTTTAATAATGGAGCCTAAATCGCCAGGTTTAACAATAACCATCCCATCTCCGTCAGCAGGAGCTTTGAAAGACCTTGTCACAAAACGTAGCTCTGTCAAAGGTCGTATCACTAAGTTCAAAAACTTTTTAAATTCCATTATAACTGCCGAAGCAGTTAATGCAACTGACATGTGTGTCTTAACTCAGCGCTATGAGAGATTTCGAGACTTATCTTTCAACTTTGATGATCTTCAATCTCAAATAGAACTAATAAATGAGTCTAGTTTAGAAGCAGAATTAGACATCCGTGAAACATTTGAACTCGAGTTCTCAACTTTAATTGCTCAGTGCAAGATGTTCATTGAGAAAGATCAGTCTCAAAATGACCAAAATTTTGCTAAATGTACTTTATCAAGCAAACTTCAAATTACAATTTTGAATAACGACTCACTGAACGCCGCCATTTTCTTTTACACTGTAGGTAATTTAATACCTTTTTTCAAAGGCAAGTCTCATCTGCGTTTAGGCAGGCAGGTTATTCTTTGCCCTTGGGGTCAGTAGGCCGGTCCGAAGGCGCGTGCTATCATGATTTCGTGCAAGCTATCTCTTCCTTGAAATCTGGAGTGTACTGGGATCCCGATCGATCAACATTGCTGGGCGGTGAATGTGTTATTATATGATTCATTTATGTTTTAACCTAAGGGTAACTTAAAAGTAATTTTACGAACACATTTTTTATTAATCTAATAAACATAAGGGGAGGTATACTTGGTTAAAGAATCGAAGATATTTTATGTCAACAAAGGCATAAATGAATGTGAACTTCACAAAAACAGAAAACAACAAGGTTAACACTTTGACGACCTCTGTGGCGTAGCGGGCAAAGGTCCGCCTGCGACGCAGGAGGTTGCGGGTTCGATTCCCGCCTCGGGACAAATATTTGTACGATCTGCAGATGTTTGTTCAGGGTGTTCTTGCACAGTGAGTGAGTGAATGAAGTGAGTGAGTGACATGACTCAGTGTTGCCAGATCCGATTTTCAAAAAAAGGAAGCGTTGCAGGTTTTGTGTGCATGTGATTCCCTTGGGAATATCAAAATATTCGTACCTACTGCCTTCGTACTTAGTTCCCGTTGACCTAGAATCATGATATTTGGCAAGTCACACTTACAATTCTACGGAACCGTTAGTGCGCGACTCCGATTCACACTTGACGTTTTATTTTATATGACTTCAAACAAGGGAGACTGTTCTTAATTCGACCGACTCAGTTCTTCGTTTATCATTAACCGATTTCAATATAATGCTTTTTTGTTAGATTGTAGGTTCTCCCAAATTGGTTATTTTTATTTTCAACAACTTAACTGTCCCATGAGTAACATTATAACTCACGTTGAACTTTTGAAATAAGTCCATGAGTCATTTGTGACATATTTTTCTATGCAATTGGAGAAAAAAAATAACACACGTCCATGAGTCAAAATGAGTTAAAAAATGTTAATAAAAATTTTAACAATATATTCATGAAACATAAGTTTTTTAAGAAAATGTGAATGTTATTATAACCTAACAGAAAATAAATAATTATAGACATGGGGAACTTATTTATATATTTCATTGTATGGGGACAGTTAAGTTGTTAAGGGTTTATAGAGTTAATATATAATTAAGATATCGTTGTTTTTTAAAACTAATGCAATTATAGCGGCATACCGCACGATTGAACCACTAGTGCGTACAGGTTCTGCAGTCAACAAAATTACGTAGGCATCTACTTCTTTGTTGGTTTTATTTAACGAAATTACCGAAACCCTGCAGTACATACCGCGGCAAGATTTTGTCTCCTCAAAAGAGTCTCTTTTGTCCATTTATAAAACTGTCATTTGAGTAGATAAAAGTAAATTATCAAAAATTAAAAGACACATTATTACCCATTCATGCCCACAATATTTTTAAGATACTAAAAAAATCCCGCACTATGCACCCGCAATATTATACACTACGCACAATTATAAAAATCAGTCAACATAAAGCAGTGTTATTTCTCACTGCTACTTAATTATGTATACGCAAAGATTCTAGTAGCCAACGTTCGATTCAATATAACAAACGACTCTTACCTATAGCAGAGAATATAATTCAGGGTGCCACGAAACATGTTTACTAAGCCGAAAGGATATTCTGGACTCAAATTTTGGACACAAGTAAGGAAGCTCTATTTACGAACTTGCTACCTAACCTTCCTGCCTCACATTTAACTTCGGACATTTACAGATATTTATTATGATTGCAATACACACTATTCTACGAACATGGCAGTGTTCAGAGTTAGATGTCACAATGCTCGTGTTATTGTTTATGCGGGCAGTAAAGAGCCAAGTTAGGAGCCATCTTGTCTGCGCCGTAAATCAACATTTAACTCCCGAGAGCTGTCCAGCCAATAAACCATTTTAGGATGTCGGTGGCCGGTGCCATTATCATCACCCTCGGGTTTGAAACTGGGTTAGCACTGCGCGTGCACTGCTTCGGAGAACACCTTGTGTCGTGCAGGATCGCGGTAATTGATTACTAGAACACGCTAAGTCCATTTCATCTCACAAGTACTGAACCATAGCTATCTTTATCTACTTGATTTTGTACACCATAGGTACTTGTATGTACTAACTTTCGATTCTAAAGTAACCTTAACAAAGCATTTTTGAATCACTCTGTGAAAAGGAACAAATTCAAAAATTCAATGAGATCTCACACTTGGTACTTTTACTGACATAAGAATACGTCGAGAGAGTCCTGCACGTATTCTTGAAGAATGAATAGGATGCTTGAAAACATTATTCTCAAACCGCAGAAATCATATATGAATAGCAAGTTGGTACTTACAGATAAAGGAATACCCTGATTGATAGAGTGGGGGGTTTTAACGACCCAGTTTCTTGTTGTAATCAAACGAGTGACATCGACAAATTATCTACCGACAACGAATTGAATTAGTGCGACTAAGTGAGAATAAAGATAGGTACTTGGAGTACCTATCTCACTCACGGATATTATCTGAGTACCTACATAAGTATGTGTATTAACACAGATTCACTTTTAGGATATCCTCTGTTGTTCAATCTGTCTCCTATAAAAGGGGCTGCATATTATGTGTTCTAAGCCGAAAAAGTATTCTTCATCATTTCAGCTATAAAACATCAGTTGCATAATTTCTAAAGTTAAATCCGAGTTGTTTTGGAAAACAAAAACCGTCATAAACCTGGATTTACCGACCGTAAAACGAAGTTTAGGTTATGAAAGAATTCTCAAAACAATCTGAAATACGTGGGCAAAACCAGGTGGGCTTGTAAATAAAAAACGACCTTCGCTTATTATTCTCGTGGCTGTTGTGAAGGAAAGTGAATAACGTCTGGATTGAAGCAGCCTCACCTGTTTGTAAAGCCGATTCGAAGACGAATTACCCTTTGTTCGCGGCGTGCGTTCATTCCAAACGTTGTTGACGGTTTTTGTAACAACATCGACATCATGCGACGAACTTTCAGATGGAAGTTCACACGTTATTAAAACAATGCCAAAAGAAAATTCACACGTTATTGTAGGGCTGGTACTTCGAAAGGGAAGGCAGTTTTCATTTATTGTCTCTTGTAGCGAGACCATTAGCATAGTTTCACCAATTCGCGACGGTAAAGGCACACAAGGCGTCACATATGTGTCGCAACACGTGGTTTGTTTAGTTGCGTGCTAAACAAGCGAGTGCTGGTTTCGACACGGGTGCTGTCGGCGGCCCTTCTCACTGAGATGTCGCGTGTACGTCGCCGTGTCGCGCCAGGCATCAAGTCGCCCATTCCAGTCGCACTAACGACGTACTCCACATGATTTCCACTACATTCCTCAACAACCTACCACTTTGTTTCATGCCTCGGGATACAGTTTCTACCTACTACCACAGCACAGCTTACCTATATGCATATGTTTTACTTATACTATGCTACTACCGTACTTTATACTTAGATAAAAATATGAGAATTATTGAAGTTGTGGTGTAGTGGGCAATATTATGGGCGAAGACAAAGACAAAATTACTGAATGGATCGTTCGGAATTTTGCGTAAATATTGGTAGTTCTTTCTGAAATAGCAATTATCCCGGAAAACCGTGTGCAAAGCGTCGCAGAGAGGCTTGTTACAATTATAAATACCTGTAACAAAAGTTATGTAACCTTTGAAACAATGAGTCAACTGGATCTGGTTGCTTCTGGTAGGTTAGTTCTCTTAGTTCCTGACTTTCTCTAAAGCAAAACAGGATATTGGCTGCAAATTGAAGTGAAGTGAAATCACAGCTGACACTGGTAAGTTGATTTCCTAGGAGGCTTCTGCATTCAGTAACGAGATCCTCAGACAAAGGACGTTTGCGGTGACAATACAGTATCCGATGTCACGACCCATTGTTGTATAACTTTGTTTACTTCACTATCTGCAAGGGAATATCACCCTTCTTGTGATAGAGTTCGGTAATCCATGTTTTTTTTTTTAAACTTAGTTGCTTATACAGTAACAACCTTAAATCTGACTCAAGCAAGTCGTCTTTATAAGGATTCTTGTTGTTTTTACACGACTGCCCAAAAAGGGTCTAATGTTTTCAGGGTTCATGTATGTACATTATGTATGTCGGTTTTTTTACTCCACCATAACTTTTAAATGCTAGAACCGATTTGTTG
Source organism: Eupithecia subfuscata (assembly GCA_963564075.1). Lineage (NCBI taxonomy): Eukaryota > Metazoa > Arthropoda > Insecta > Lepidoptera > Geometridae > Eupithecia > Eupithecia subfuscata. The sequence goes on along the minus strand of CAUWYO010000011.1, from coordinate 303,528 downwards.
TAGATATGAACTATTGTTGGAATCCTTATTTATCTTCCGAGTATGTATTATGAAGTTATGACGGTTTTCTTTCAAAGACCTCTTCGCTTTCCTCCAGTTTATACGATGACTTCTACGCGCCATGAATCACTTTAATGTTGTTCCATCCAATTAACTCCTCAATCATATCACACAGAACGATCCACAATAATACCATCTTGCATATTTTCTCTGCAAACGCAATCCGTCGTAATCGTCGTAATAGCAAGTCACAGCGGTTATTGTTTTACACCTCCCACGGTTTCCTCTCGAAAGCCTGGAAATTATTCATTTGGTTTTATGTGAGTGTTTCCGTTGGATAATTGAATATTTCTATTCAATTTATGTTAAACTGAATTTTGATGTTTCAATTAAGAAGTGCCAATTTCACTTTCATGACCACTGAGTTCCTAGTTCGTTTTTATGTGATCATTGTTATTGTTTTCAGGCACTTTGCTCCCTCGTAATTTTATGTTTTAGATATAATAATAAATATCTATTTAATTTGTCTTGAGACTTTATTTGTTGGTGATGATAAACCTTAAAAGGCTTTTAGAAGATGTCTCGGTTCAACGAATTTAGACGTTGACTGCGCAATCAATCTTTCCAAACTATGTGATAGAAATCATTTTTGAAATACTGCGTGCGATTGCTTGCGTGAATTTCCTGGCTCGAGTTCCAATTAAGGCAACGACAAGCATCACTGCACTAATAAGGTATGCAGAATACTTGAATATCATTCTAATGTATCTCGAACCGGTATCTTGCTATAACCTCTCGAGGACGCTCAATATTCTTGGTTCTCACAGTGTTATGAGCACGCCTCTTTCAGACCGCATCGATCACGAACCGGTAACATGTTTGTAGAGTCATGGGTTATTGTGTATTCAGACTTATTCAAAGCAGTGGGAAGCGAGTGGCTTGGCTTGAATGAGCATTGTGAATGACCGTGAGTAGGGATTGCAATCCGGATATCCGGATATCCGAATTATCCGGATATCCGCTAATTTTCATATCCGGATAATGGGAGCTCCTTTATCCGGATAATACGAATAATATGGATAGGTACCTACAGTTGATTTTTCTAATTCACGACACAACACTACACCGCATCCAGCATTTTAGAAATGTTATATTTATTGCATACAATACTTTGTGTTGTTAAAAATATACATGTATTAATTCGTGCGTGTTTCTGAATCTGGAAGCTATAAACGAGCAAGACCTACACTAGCGGTAGCGCGCAAACGCATCACTAGCGTTGACACTGGTTGGTCAGTGATTCGACGACGCCGACACAGACCGATCTCCGCGCACGCAGCACAGCCACACACACTACTATAACATAACTGTATGTGTACATTCGTAAGTTTGTTCTCGTGACTGTGTTGGTTCTTTGTTAAAATCATTTTAGAGTACCTATTAAAATAGGAAGTTGATTTACCTTCGTTCGTTGTTAAAAAATAAGTTCGATGGAAAGAAGTAAACTGTTTTTATTTCATAGATATTTTAGTTTTTCAACTCATTTGATCGATACTTTTATTTTTAATTTTATTTACCTATTTATTTATTTAGGGGAAAACCAAAGGCTTAAAAATTAACAGAATTACAAATTAATAAGTACCAGAAAGCTTATTGAAGGTTTTCATGGATAGTGGTGGATTATTACAATGAAAAATACTATGAACATGATGTGACTAGTCAACCAACATGCATCATCTCTAAAAACATAGATTAGGATCTACATAACAAAAAATTTAGACTTCATATTTATCATCATCATTGGCACCAAAATACTCTCCGCTGAGCCGCCGCCTGGCCGAGCTGACACTTGTGCAGAATAAATCCAGGTCAAATTGCTTACTCAATTTGTTAAAATTATTACTCGCTCGCCACAAGAAGGAATTTTGTCGGTAGTTAGTGCCAGTATGGGGAACGTAAATAGGGGGGTTAAATCTGATAGGTTTGCAGGGAACGTTAAGCTTAATTTTTTGAAGCAAATTGGGACAGTTAATATTATTCGACGTGATTTTAAGTATAAAAGATAAGTCGGCGATCTCACGCCGCTTGGAAAGAGGGAGAATGTGAAATTGCTTACATAAATCGAGGTAATTGGCTGAACTGTATGGCATTCTTAAACGGAAACAAAGGTACTTCATAAACTTAATTTGAATGCGCTCGATTCTTTTACTATAAACATCATAACGAGGGTTCCAAATCTGTGATGCATATTCTAAGATGCTTCTAACAAACGTACTACAGTAAAGAATTTTAAATCTCTATGTTGTTCAGTTTCTATGCGAATTCTATTTTTATTTTATTATAACTTTAATGTAACGTTTTTTGAATATAAATTAATAAATACTTATACTTTAAAAACCCATTTTCCTTGATTAAATTTAATTTTTATGTATATTTTTCAATTATCCGAATTATTCGAAATATCCGAATATCCGAATAGTAAGGCGCACTACTATCCGAATTATCCGGATACGAAAATTTAACGGATAATGCAACCCCTAACCGTGAGCTTTGTTCACTCAGCCTTGTATTCGCACCGCAAGAGCCGCACGCACCGAAGTCATCGCATTTTACAAATCTTTGTATAAAATGCGCACCTACCTATCCGTGCTGAACGAGCCGCATTTATGTTAAATCAATTCTATTCGTATTTATTGATAATAATTTGAATTTATTATCTTCTATTTGGTATCCGTATTCATTATATACTATTAAAATACATCAAATAGCAGTGTTCCAAATTTGTCACTGTATGGGGTAAAGGGTTAGATTAGAATCTTTGGGAATTGGATGGTAGGTATGGTAAACATTGATGTTTTTAATGAGGAAAAACTCGGACGGGACCTTATTGATGTTCAAAAGCAGGTCAATCAATGCACGGAAGAGCCGATTCTTACGAAACAAGAAGTAAATGTAGACGAGATGTAATGCGATATTATTGACTGGATTGTGGGAACTGCCTCCTTGGAATCACTTAACTTTGACCCCAAGGTCAATGACCTTGCCTTAATAAAGGTCTGTCGTAAATTAGTTCATGAAAAAAGTATTTTTTACTTCAGCTGAATAAAACAAGTCACTCTGATACATACATAAGACTACTTTATTTTATACATCATCTTTACAATCATTCAGCTAAGCTTTGTAGGTATCTGTATGCTTATAGTTGATCTTCTTGTCTATGCCGAGTAGTTGCCTGATGATGAATTCTGGCAAACGCTTGTGTCGCCAGTGAGTCGGCAGAGGCCTGTGGTTCGCCTTCTCGATTTTGCTCCTTACATAGTCCTCCGCAGAAAAATCATTTGCTGCTTTTAACATGGAAAGAAGCTCACTTTGGAAAATCTTCTCTTTGGTTATGCGACGGCGCTGCTTCACCTGGAAATAGAATAAGAGGGGTATTTAGTTTGTTTTAAAATTCAATGAAGTAGAATCTCAAGATAAAGTGACTCTAAGTCAAGAGGGTTCACCCTAGTCACATTAGGGAGACTGTATTGTTGTAAACAGAACTCACCCTAGCCCAACGATGCCTCATCTTCTTCCAAAGCTTTCGTCGCTGGTGTTTCTTCATTTTATGTTTCCGGATCACAATCAAACGAGCAGCCTGTAAGTTTACGTAAATGTTAGCTAATTACTGAAAACTTTGACTATGTAAGAGTTCACAATACAATACAAGTACCAACTCTTTATTGCACACCAAACAAAACAGACACACAGGACAGAAAAGACGTTCAGTTCAAGTTCACGTAGATGTTAATTAATTACTGAAGACTTTGATGATGTAAAGAGCTGGACAGATTTACAAACCTGAATTTCTTCATTCTTTTGTGAAGGCAGACCAACTTCCTGTCGCTGCCACTCGTTTTCAAGCAACGGCAGGATGGAGCGCGGGTTGACGATCGGCACGTATTTGATCGGCTCCTGCTGGATCCTGGCAATGATTGGCTTTTCACCGATCTCTACACCGATACTCCGTGGAGAAAACACTGCCGCCGGAACCGCAGGCACTTTCATACTTGCAACTACAGCTGGTGCACATGTTTTAGGAGCTTGTAATATACTTTTGATGTTGATATATCGAAGAACTGAAAATAGATAAATATTATTACACAAGATTTGATTTTAGTAGGTAACCTCAAAATGTGTCTACTTACATTTAGCTGTATTTTGTACAGAGTTCATCATTTTGGCGAATAAACCTTATCTCTAGCATGTAGAAGCTATCATTATCTTGATATTTCTGTGTATATTTTAATGAAAAAAAGATAATTTTGTCCCACAATCAGCCAACTACTTAAATGTTTTGGTGCTTAAATATTTATTCTCGCTTATTGAGTCAAAAATAATATTATTTAAACTTTATGCTGAGCCACATGCATTTCCAAGCTTAGATACCTACTCATTATGTAGGTACTTCAACTTTGTTTATTCTTGATATTTTCCTACAGCGGGAAATTCTTTAGACTTAGGTAATCATAAATGATCATTATTTCCATTTTTAAATAACGAATTTCGTGTAATCGATAAGACTTTCCAAAAAAAATATAAACTCTTGGTAATCTTTGTACTTAATAAAATTTGGAAATAATTTGGATAACAATTCAAATAAGTAATGGTTGATATCATAATTAAAAGAAAAGATTTCAAGTGAACTAACACTGACACGGAAATAAAGTGATATTTTTGATTTCTGTCGCGTCGTTATTATATAGACTAAAGTAAAGAAGCGACGAAGAAACCTGTTATTTGTTATTTTTCGGGTTGGAGGAAAATCCGTCCCAAGTTTTTTTATCCTCAAGATAATCTGATATTTTATAGTAAGCCTTTTTGCACAGCAAGGTTTTGTAAATGTGTTTGAATTTATTTGCTGATAATTTTTGCAACTCACTAGGAGTTTTGTTGTAGAAGTGTATACATGCCCTTTAAAAGATACATTTGTTTTGTGTAGCCTAGTTGTGGGCACAGCGAGTTAATGGTATTAAAATTATGTTTATCGCTATTTTTAGGGAACCGATTTATATTTCTATGAGTGTACTTACAATAAGTTTTCATAAATATATTGACATGGTACTGTCATTATGTTTATTTCTTTGAATTTATCACGCAGGGATTCTCTGGGACCAATTACGGGGAGAGCGGGGCGGACGGGGGCTGTCGAGGACCGGACGGGTCGTGGGCTACAGGAATGTGTCAAGGGGAAAAAGGGGGACATTGTTCACAGCTATAATAAATAATGAAGTTAATTGGGAGCTTAATCGAGCATATACATTAAATGGAAATTATAAGATTAAATTCTTTTATTGGAATAGGTCTTATAAATCCACCTTTTAATACCAGCGAGTGCCCGTAGCTTCACTCGATTATCCGGAACGTAAATAATAAAAAGCTCCACAAGCAGTATTCCCCAGAACTTGTAACAAAAACTACAGATACAGGTGGAGGCAATAGATTGGCAGATTTCGCTGAAAAACTGCACGCGGAGGAAATTGCCCAACTCTATCCACAAAATGACAACACTCCTCAGAAGTTAGACTTCACTGGAGATTGGCTCCAGTGTTGTGGAAGATAATCGTACTATATGTGCTCGATACCCGATTCAATATGACCTGTGTCTGAAAGAAATAACGTTTAAACGTTTCCATAAACAACGCGTGCGAAGCAGTGGCCAGAATCTAGTCATTCACAATTTGATTTATTTTATAAACCGACAGCTGTATGAATGCCAGGCCTTATTAATTTCCGCTCAAACACTATGGGCCTATGTGACATCTAACACTATAACATATAGATACTACATCTTGCAACGTGCAAACAAATCGATGTTCTTCCATTTTTTTCAGCACATTTGACATTGAAACTTCATGTACTAATCTATATTTTAATGTAAAACATGTGATTTCTAAGTGCTTACGCTTGTTACGAAAAAGTTATGATTGTTACTGATTTATGCGATTTAAAATAATTCCTGAGTAATGTTTTTCTCTAGTTTTCAAGACTATAAGGACCTATCTACTTTCATACTTCCGAAAAGATTGGAATTATTTTACGGATTACCAAGCGAAATAAATATAATTGAATAGCGTGGGGTACCGAGGCTCTTCGGGTCATTTTAAAAATTATCTGAGCGTCTGGTCGAAGCACAAGTTTGCAAAGCTATATGGGCTCAATTAGTTGCTAAACACATGCCCGAACCGTCAGAAGATAACTTTAAAAACATAGCGCAATGTTTTTGGGACAGATGGCAGTTTCCTAATTGCATTGGATGTATTGACGGAAAGCACATTCGCATAATAAAACCAAAAAAGAGTGGTTCCATGTATTATAATTACAAATCTTTCTTTTCAATTGGATTGTTAGCAGTCACTGACGCAAATTATAAGTTTGTAATGATAAATGTGGGTTCCTATGGGAAAGACAACGATGCTGGTGTTTTTGATGAATGCCCCTTTCGAAGAGCAAAGAACACTTTAACTGGTATTTTAGATTTTATTCGCACGGATCACTTTGTAGCACTGTCGTACCGTTGGTGGTTGGAACGGAACTCATATAATATAAATGTACACTTAGAAAAGGTCAAAATATAAAACTAAACACTGACACGGAAATAAAGTGATATTTTTTGATTTCTGTCTCATCCCGAAGTTTATGGGATCCACCACGGTCCTGTGCTCATCTATACTTAGTATTATCACAGACCAGTTTATATCATCAAGGTATTATAAAGAGGAAAGATTTGATTGTTTGTTTGTTTGTATTGAATAGGCTCCGAAACTACAGGACCGATTTAAAAAAAAAATGTACCATTAGAAGGCCACATTATTCCTGATGAACATAGGCTACTTTTTGTCGCGGGAAAATGCTTCATTCCTACTGGAAAACGGGTAATAGGACAACGGGTAGTAAGAATGCAGCTAGTCCGCTCTACATTTATATTTCTGATAAATGAAAGTCAACTTCAAACAAAAGCAGATTTTTTTGAAGTTCAGTTTTCTCCCTTAGGGGAGATTTCAAGGGGAAACTGGAATAAGCCTACTAAAGCATGCAAAATAATACGGACTACAATGCGGTTTATTTATGAAGATGTTGCGTCAGTACGAGACTTTACTTTCAAAAGATAACCCAACCGAGTTGTGGAAAAGAGTCTTAATTACTAATAGTGTTTGCTTTTACGTGTTTGTAGGTGCAGTCATACCACAATAGTACTGATTTTATTTTATTTATTCACTTAAACAGTTAGGTTAGCCTATAGAGACTGTACTAAAACTCACAAGGTTTATTATAACACTTCCGGATCCCCAACCCGTATGCCCAGCGTGCGGATTATGGGCATTACCCCCGTGAGATAAAAGCCAACAAGGCGCTTATCAGGGGGAGGCCTGCGTCCAGCAGTGGACAAATATTGGCGGTTGAGGTGAGTTGAATCATACGACATCGACGGCTTTAGTTGGAAGAGAGGAATCCTACGCCGCCTATGTTGCTTTCTATTATTGCTTTTCCCAATTGATTCGTAACAATTGTTCGTATCTTGTACACGGTCGTATAAGTTGCAACTTGCATGTGCAACCATTGATTGTTATTGTTGAAAGACCATTTGCAATTATATTGTAATGCTTTTCCATTCTTTCAAATGGCCCATTACGTTTTACCGTCTCGGAATCGTAAGAGAAATATTCTGAGGGGAAAACATCTTATCCTTACCGCTTTTTATCCTGAAAGACCGCGCATTTTGCTAGATTTTATCTTTCAATTTGTTTTCTACGGATCAGAGGTAATTCAGTTATCAAGATATGAAGACTCATTTGGCAACATGGCTGGAAAAGCTTTCAGACTTGAAAACATTTCTGAAATGAAAACAAATCAATAAGAATAATTTAAGTGCTAATACAGGTGAACAGAATTGGACGTGCTGGACGAGGCGTAAGAATCGACTCTGAGCCCGTGGACGTGAGCCGACTTGTGTCGTTGTTGTGATCTACAAACTACAAGCGACGGACGTGAACCGTAAAATGTCGTCACGAACCTATGAGAACAGCTGGATACGATAGTCGTCCAACGATAATTTACGGTTACGACAGTGGGAACGCGCCTCAGCGAGCCTACCTGAGGAAGGGTAGCAGAGAATATACTTAATACCTATACAATGTATGTATGTATATTATATTAATACCTCCAAGGACATCCGTGAGGGCGGGTGCGGCGGCAGATTGGACCGAGGATCTCAAGAGGCGCATAATGCAGAAAAAAGTGTCGAGATCCTAGGTCCGTTGGGTTTTTATAAAATTATCGGAGCGCCTGGTCGTAGCGACGCGTGACCCGAGAGCTGGTGAGTATCTGGCGCAGCATTGCCATACAGCGGGGCAATGCAGCCAGCAATCTTGGAGACGCTTCCGGCTGGCATTGATACGGATCAGTTGAGCTACCTGTAGATTGTTTGCAACAGTCTGCAGTTAGCGCAATCGTTTTAATTGTAAATACTAGCCCTAATTCATTTCTAATAATTGATTGTAATTTTCATTGTCAATAAGCTTATTATACCTACCACTAGTAATGGTTGCGTTCAGAAATCCAAAATCAATAAAACCAATTCATCAGATTTTATTACGCTTTCAAAAATTACCTAGATTGCTCGAAAACATTCATCCCGTTCTATTTTCGTCAGCAAATAAAAATGGCGCAGCGTGTAGTGTAATTAAGCCAGAATAAACACAATAGATCCCTATTAGAGCTACAATGTCGATATGCCTCCCTAGGGCACACTAGTCCGTGTTGCCCCCGGCCCTTGTATCTCGCTCCTGAAATACTAGCTTATGTGGGACAGGATAGGATTTTGCCTGAAACTGTGATACTTTTGTAATAACGATGCGAAAATTCTGTTTAACTTATATGTCAGGAAAATCGGTTCAGAATTCTCGAGTGAACTACAGTGAACTGTGAGTGTCTGTGAGTAAACTGTATTTTTATTGGCTGCTGCGCCCCGCGGCTTCGCCTGCGTGGAAATTTATGTTTCCAAGTTTTTCAATTTTTTCTTTCATAAGAACCTTCTGAAAATAACAAATAGCAAAAAATTGCAAAATTGGTCCAGTCGTTCACGCGTGATGCCGTGACCAAGGGTAATAAGGATTTATGCTACTAATATTATAAAGCCGAAAGTTTGTGAAATGTAAATTTTTGTTACTTATGATCTCCAAAACTACTGAAAAGGTCAGGATGAAATTCGGCGTACATTTAGAACATAGCTTAACTAAGATAATAGGCTACTTATTATACCGAAAATACGCGTGCGAAGCCGCGGGCAGAAGCTAGTTGTCTTTACTATAATTAAAAAAAATATAAAGTTTAATATTAAGTATAAAGAGGAAAGATTTGTTTGTTTGTTTGTATTGAAAAGGCTCCGAAACTAGACCGATTTATCATTCTTTTACCAATAGAAGCCCACATTATTCCTGGTGAACATAGGCTACTTTTTACCGCGGGTTCATTCCTACGGGAAAACGGGTAGTAAGAATGCAGCTAGTTATTTAGATAGATGTGTCGTAAGAACCGACTAAGGGAATCTAATCTAATCTAAGAGGTCAGCAGCTTCTACTGCGATTACGACCTCTGTGGCGCAGCGGGCGAAGGTCCGCCTGCGACGCAGGAGGTTGCGTTTTCGATTCCCGCCTCGGGACAAATGTTTGTACGATCACGGGGTTCTGGATGTTTTCTATGTATAATAAAAAAATATATACTTATATCTATGTAGTGTATTGTATTTTAGGTCTGTTATCTAGTACCCATAACACAAGCTCTGCTTAGCTTGGGGCTAGATAATGCTGTGTGAATTGTCCAGCGTTATTTATTATTTATTTATTTATTATCATTCCTCCTGATGATTATGGTAAAATCCTTTTTGGCAAAGTTCCCCTAAGGTTCAGCATCATTTTATTTTAAATATTCAAACTTTCGCATTTAATATTAGTATGATGTGATGGTATTCTTTGGTTACCAGCGGCACAGATGCACACAGATCTTATCCCATGTAATATCCGACGATCCTATCTAGGTATACCAGGTTGTCTGGCTGGCCGAGATCCTTCTTGAGCGATAGTCACTTAGGTTATTATAATTATTTCATTTGTAAACTGTTTCTTAGTTTTAAGTACTTATGCAATAAAAGTATTTTCTATCTATCTACCATTTCACTTGAGAAGAGTAGGTAACAAAAGATGTCAATGTAGAGAAACCTGCCAGAGGAATTTATTCACTCTTGACTTGAAAACTCTAAGGGCGCCTTCAAATTAGCCGAAAAACAAATAATTGTACCTAGTTGCCGTAGCCGTCGTCGCGAAAGGCCAGCTTCCTCATTTGTATTTTTTAACCCCCGACGCAAAAAGAGAGGGGTATTATAAGTTTAACGTGTCTGTCTGTGTGTCTGTGGTATCGTAGCTCCCAAACTGATGAACCGATTTTCGTTTAGTTTTTTTTGTGTCATAGATAATTTTATCCCGAGTGTTCTTAGCCATGTTTCATGAAAATCTGTAAGTGTTTTGAAAATTGTAATTTTTTTCTTGTGCTCTACTGCGATCTGCCAAGCGGTTTGATTACGGCAAATACCTATTGATTATTTAGTATTTGATTTCTTAGAAATTACTCTGAGTGTGAGAGCTTACGCACTATAATAAGAAAAACATTAAAATATTGTTGGGAGACGCACGTTTAACGCATTCACTGCCCAGCCACGACACGGGGATCGAGATATTTCTATAGACTAGCTGTAGCCGGCGGCGCCGAACTATCTATTACCGCGAACATAGAATTTCAAGTAACTGAGAAAGTTTTGATAAGCATCTCTGTAGTACCTAGGTAAAAAATCCAACGTACAACAGTGTATTATATTTTATAGAGAAAATTGTTTGATGCGTGCTGGTGCGTGCGAATAGGAGCGCTTGCGCAAGCGAAGAAACGCCGTAACCGTAGAGACGAAAGTTAAGTTAAACTTGATACTGTTAATATTTTCTTATAAAGAGGCGGGTATAATTTCATGATATGACTGTTGATGCGTTACACAGTAATAAAGTGTATAAATCTATAATTTTTCGATTGTCGAATAGTATTTGTGGTTTGTTTTACCAAAATATTTAATAAGAAAACAATTTTTTTTGAAATTGGCATTTGAAAAGGTCACCTCTTAGAATGAAAATAGATATCTCGGATATTTCGGAGGGAAGACTTACAGACTGAAGACGACGCCGAAAGTCTTAGATATGACTCCCATGGTCTTCTTCCAACCCCTGATGAACTGGCGGCGGCGCACACCCCTGGGCGGCGCCGCTCGCTCCTGCAGCTCCACGTACGAGTTAATCTTGAAGCCTTCACACCACCAGCAGAACATCCATCACTGATCACTTCACTGGTAAGGCTGGCTGTCGCGTCTAACAAACTCCATACTCTTTCGCATGCATTAAGCCCCCGATCATTATCACGTATATCCCAGATAATTATTTAGAGTCTTATTTGATAGTGGATAAAGTTCACATGGCAGAGGGTGCGTGCGTAAAATCCGGGCGAGAGACACGTGCAGCCTTCTCCAACGCTCGCGGTAGACTGTCGTAGCGCTACGACTCGCTACGGGGATGATATCGGAACTTCGTAAGCTCGCCTTTGTCACTTGCGATCGCTTGTGATGTGCTCTCTTAGATTTAAAGTAGATGTATGGTAAAGTCTAGACGGAAACGACAGCTTCAGTCGCAGTTTTTCTGGAACATCTTCTTGGTTGAGATGAGATAGATCTGAGGGCCTGCTCAGGAAAGGAAAATCGAAGTTTCGATTTCGTTGACGTGCAAAACCAACTCATAAGTCGCTTGCATAAGATTAGCGTTTGCACGAAAACGTGAATGAGAAACTTCGATTTCGTTTTTATGAGTACCTACGGGCCCTGTGCTTTATAGTTACGCCTGCCCACGGCTTGACTTGCTTGCCCAATTTGATTAAAAGTGAGCTCATAATCTACATTATCGTACGAGTTTTATATAAATGGTGATAACTGGATTAAATTGAGCTCTAAGGCACTTCGATATTGTTATTAAAAAAAAACGTGTTTCTTAATATAGATTTATAAAATTAGCATATAGACCAGTCAAATATTAAACTAAACTAATATGAAATCACACTAATATTACTAACGCGAAAGATTGGATGTTTAGATGTTTGAATGGATGTTTGTTACCTCTTCACGCCAAAACTCCTGAACATATCGGGCTAAAAATTTTCGTACAGGTTGTCAGCCCTTGGCTAACTCTCTAAAAGCCGCACAAAACCGTGGCCGGGCCAGAGGCAGAATTTATATAAAAGACTACACACATTGGTGTATTTTATTTATTTATTTTATTTTTACAATTTTGGTGAAACTTACATCTAGGTTTACAAATTTCAGACGAACATTATAGAACATGCCTGTATAGAACAGTGCATGTTTGTTGACGACTTATTAGAAAAAATAAAAAGATAACGAATAGAAAAATACTGATAAAAAAAACAAGAACTATGTTATTTATGTAACATAATTATGTAGTTAGCTTACACTTGAAAAAATTGATCACTAAGCATGTGTATATAGTCGAGATACGACCCTATAGTTTTCAACTGTTGGATATTTTGTTTCCTACGAGAAACGTTTAATGCGAGAGGTATATGGTATATGGAGGTATGTGAATAAAGCATTCTAGTACAAAATCAAAAATTTTAAAAACCCCCGACAGTTTTTCATGGAACGTAGATAAGAACACTCGGGATAAAATTACCTAGGTATGACACAAAAAAAAACTAAACGAAAATCGGTTTATACGTTTGGGACGAAACCACAAACAGATACACAGATACACAAACCGACACGTTAAACTTATAACCTCTTTTTGCGTCGGGGGATAAAAATGAGCGCTGATTGTATGACGTTCTGTGGAATCGGCGTTCATTTTTACAATGATTTATACCTACCTTGGTATTCTTCCGTAAGTGCCTAGATCACTTATAATAGGTATCGAACAATCCACCAATACGTAAGTATAAAACCATTGATAGCTTTCTGTAATATGAAACTCACGGTTTATATGGAATTTTAAACAGCAATAACTACCAATCTTCAAAACCATGGTAAAGGAGCACTATTTGTCCTGTTGTCTCTGAACGCATACCTGAGTCTCTATGTATAAAAGTTTTGTGTAAATATATGTAGGTATATATATCACATGAACCCTTCACGGTAATTGTTGATCCAGTACGATTTCTTAAGAAATGTTGATCCACCTATTTCAGGTGTACATTCGAATCTAAACCTAGTAAACAGATATACTTTGATCCACATTTGAAGAGCACATGGCAACGCTAGATCTACATTAACTGGTTATCAAGATACTCGCATTCAAAATATCCCAAGATATCAAAATTTTGTTGATCCACTAACGGTCAAAAAATGTACACCGAAACGTCTTTTTTACATCCGTAACATATTTAGCTACGCGCAACATTAGCTTAGACAATGTTGATCCGCAGACTCTGGAGCCACAAATGACTACATCGTCTGTTTTCAGAGCGGCAACGCCGCCGCACGCGCTGTGGTGGGGATCGTTTCGAGAATTTAAACTAATAATAGCTACACAAATTTCATGATTTAAATAAATTTTAGACGAATTAAGCCATATTCCATATTAGGCTGAAATGAATGACATACGGTCTTCACTGATCATGCTGCCCCAACTTAAGGTCGTTCATCATCATCATCATCAGCAACAGCCTATATTAGTCCACTGCTAAACATAGGCCTTCCCTAATGAGTGCCATAGCGCCCTGTCTTCAGCTTGCCGCATCCAGCATCTGCCTGCAGTCTTTCGCAGATCGTGATCCCACCTGGCCGGAGGGTGTACTACACTACGTTTGTCGAGTCGCGGTCTCCACTCAAGAACACATTTACCCCAGCTGTTTTCGGTTCTTCGCGAGGTATGGCCTGCGCACTGCCACTTCGGCTTGCTAATTCTTTGAGCTGTGTTGCACTGATTGAAATCTCTCGTTTTCAAGCATTGCGGTATGGATGACGAGAAGACTCGACGTAGTTCCCCAAACACTGCCAGTCTATCTGGATCCTCCTCTTGGCCTCCTTCTCATAATTATTTTTACCTAACTGCAGAATTTTCTCAAGTATACCCGGAAACAATTTCGAGAAGGTGGCCATGTACGACGACCGGTCCCGGATCAATGAGGCTATTGATCATGACTTTGGTTCATCAAATTCTGATTCAGTGAGGCTGAGGCTAGGCCGTCCAGCATCTGGTTCAGCTCCACTTGAGACTCCGCCATTAAAACTATGTCATCAGCGCATCGCAGATGTAGTCGTTTATGTTGATGCCCTTACCATGGTATAATAATAATATTACAAGGTATGCTACTCCGAGAAACAACGGTCACGTGGGTTTTCCCAAGCCTACGTCATATCCGTTACGGTAGTTCTCAAACTTTTAGTTTTGGGAGATTCGAGATCTAGGTTTTAGGTTTTCTATGAAATTCTTCAAACTTAGTTTCCATAATTTGAGCAACGCTAATGAGCTCTGCACATGGATAAATATTTTTTTTTCTTGAAATGAAATTTATCAAGAAGAACATTTTTCAGCCACAGATTCTGTTTTCGGGAATTTAAATAACTCTGGATTTCAAAAGCTCTGCTGTTATTTCGTTCTCACCGGGGCTTTTTTAAGCTGCCTCAGAGCTAACACGATCTCGTCTTGACTGTCAGTACAGTGGCGTGTCAGGGTGGCTCTGGAATCATGGTCTTCTTATCGGGCATGTGCAGTGTATAAACGACCATAGAAATCCTCCACTTCAGCGGAGATCTTCGGCTTCGACATTATGGTCCTCCCTTCTTGCGTTTTGAGCTTTATCAGGTGGCTCCTGCCAAGCTGCTGAGTGAATATCTTAGACCCTCGGTTTCGCGTTATCGCCTCTTCAAGGCGATAGAGATCAGATCTCTGAGGCGTGTGTTGGAGCTCCGAAATTCGCGCCGTACCATCTTTGCAATTTGCTTGTTCTGGTCTGACCTCTCTGACGAAGTCGCTTTTGTTTACCGTCATTTGGTCCCGTCCCTATCCCGTCATCAGTCCGAGAGTCTCATGCGAGAGTTTGGAATTCTTGCCAGTACGCTGCTTTATTCCTAGCACCCCCTGCCCAGCCGTTGTCGTGGCCGCTACCATAGCCAGGAATAGCGAGGCGGTTAAAAACTGGGGGTCATATATTTCTGGCTTCCTCGTACCCTCAAATGAATTGAGTGTCCATAATTCCCACGCTGGGCAAGCGGGTCGGTCGATCGTAGTTCGGTGGTGGAGTTAGTTCTGCAATGGTACAAATTCTAAGCCGGCAACACACGGCCATGAAATAGGCAAGTTACCTATTTCGTACTTCAAGCCCTTAGAAGCTGTGTGGTGCCGGCTTAGAATTTGTACCACCCCAACTCTTCCCGCGGGTGTCGTTAGAGGCAACTAAGGGTTATCCACCGGGGGCGGGCAGCAGCGCCCCCTGCAGAACAATTCTATCACCAAACTGCAATTCCCGACCCGCCTGCCCAGCTTGGGGATTATGGGCATAACCCCATGTGATAAAAGCCAATAAGGCGCTTATCAAGGGGAGGCCTGGCTCCAGTAGTGGACCAATACAGGTTGTTGAAGTTGAGGTTGAGGAGGTATGAGAAGTAGGTAAATAAGAAATTTTGGGTAGGGGTTCTGATGACAGACCCCTAAAAATTGTTATTTGTGAATTCCCTTTGTTTTTCACAGTAGAAACAACCTGCAAATTTGAAGTTTGTAGGTAAAGGTTGAAGTGATTCCTATCCCATGGGAACTGATTTATGGGGTAAAAAGTAGCCTATGTTTGATTCCAGGATTAAAAGTACGTGAATGCAAAATTTGAGCCCGATCCGTTCAGTAGTTTTGGCGTGAAAGAGTAACAGACATCCATACATCCATCCATCTATCGATGATTTTAAACACTTTCCTTTATTTTGAACCTGAACTTATCATGCCCATTCCAAATTTCACGTATGTAGGCCTGCTGGAATATATCAAGGTAACCTATACATATTTATGATTGGTCGTGAGTGATGATGACGAAATACCTACCACCGATATCGTTAGGGTAATTTGCCAAACTAAAATGAATGACTGACAGTGACACTAGTGATTTTCAGAGTCGGTTAACCACGCTTAGGTACTACCTACTTTAAAAAATTTTTGGTTCTAGGTTTAATTTGTAACAATGATGCTGAAAAGTGACAGATATGGGTCGAGAATAGGGTTCCTGGTGGCGGTTGTGGACTCCACTCGGGCCACTACTGTGTAATAATATTTAGGTATAAATAAAATAAAATAATTTATTCACCCACCCATCCATCCATCGATAGAAGCAGGCGACTCCGCGAGGTCCGCTATTTGTGGCGTCGTTTGGGGGAGGCCTATGTTCAGCAGTGGACATATACGGGCTGATGATGATGATGATGATGATAATGAAATAGTTTATTTGAATAGTCAAACAATAGGTACATAACAATTACAAAATTTATAAAGAAAAATTAACAAGGTACGAAATACCAACAAGTTCAGTAGGTACATAAAACAACTGTTTCCTTGGTTAATGATTTCAGGTAGACAAACAAACAAGATCCGTCAAGTGCGAGTGTAACTCGCGCTCCGAGGGTTTCGAACGTTTGTCAATTATACAGATTATGTAGGTACTAAAGGTAGCGGTGAATACCTAAAAATAGTAGGTACCGACCTACCTTTTAAATGGATCGCTAAGTAATTTTTCGACTTTTCAAAATATTTCATGAAGTTTGAAATTTTGCCTGCAGAAATTTTAAAAACAGTTTTGAACAAGACAAAATTAAAATTTTAAAAAACCCGTTGACGTTTATTGGCAGAACAGATTTTCATAAAACATGGCTAAGAACACTCGGGATAAAATTATCTATGACACAAAAAAAACTAAACGAAAATCGGTTCATCCGTTTGAGAGCTACAATACCACAGACAGATACAAAGACAGACACGTCAAACTTATTACACCCCTCTTTTTGCGTCGGTGGTTAAAAATGTACAAAACGATGCATTTCAAAAATTTTCATTTTCATTTATTTTTCTCTAAATCTGTGAAGGCGCACGAAACATAATATTATTTTGAATTGCAAGTTTATAGCTGCGGTAGTTGCTGAGATATTAAAAAGGGGAAAAAGGACAGACAAAGCGATGGCATGACACAAAATAGTTACAGAATTATCGTTCAAAAGTATCGACGGATCAACATTTGACAGTAGAAAAGTGTACACAATGGATTTTTAATAACTAAATAATGACTAGGTAACGCGATGTCACAATAAATAATAAATGACATGGAACATGGCGTTCCCTAGTCAGTTCGTTTCTACACGAGTCGACCCCTCCCCCAGACGGAGCGGCAACGTCGCAGCCATTTTCGACCAATGCTGCGTTCTGATTGGTTCATTTGAATCGGATCAACATGTGCAAAATGGATTTGTATATTGGATCAACAAATGGTATTAGAATGCCTAAGGCTACGAGGGGTCAAATGTTGATCTGGTTGGAGCCACACTTGTTCATGGAAATGCATAATGGATCAACAAAAGAGGCTCGGATCAACATGTGTTTTTGGATCAACAAAGTACTCGTCGTGAGTCGCGCCTGATCAACATTTACCGTAATGGTATATCTATATAGTTATGTATGTAGTATATTTTAAGCGTAATATATATTTATATAACTTTCATGAGCACACATATTCCCTAGTACTATCCAATGATCCTATCCATCCACGGTTGTCTGCTAGAGATCGCTCTTGAGCGATAAGACCGCCACTTGTTAATTCGATTTTAAGCTGTTTTGTTGTATTGTTCCTATCGATAAGTGTGCAATAAAGAATTTTCTATCTATATATCTATAACTAAGTATGTATTCCAGTTATAATAGGTTCTGATAAAGTCAAATTAAGAGTTACCTATACAGTAATGAGCGTTGAGTCACGAATGCCTAGGAACAGGTCTGGTGCAGGCGTGCCCGATTTCACCTCGCTCCTACTGGTATTGTCTAGGCTACATGGCTAACGAAGAAATTGTGTCATTTATTGCCAATTGTGTGCCTAGGTAACCTTATATTTTGTACCTAGGTAACCTGCATAAAGCATAAAGCTTCGGACAGATTATAAAAATAACTAGCTTTTGTCTGCAGCTCTACATTTTTTCAAATAAGTAGCGCTATGATAATTGTTCAGTCTAAAATTTTCAGCTCGATCTGTGCGGTACTTTTTGAGTGAAGAGGTACTAAACATTCAATAATCATTAGATTAATTGCGTATCTACTACGCAGCATACTATTTATCAAAATAACACAGGAGAGAGAAGCTACGTAAAAGTAGAGTTGAATGAAAAAAATTATATCTATAAATAGACAGGTCACCTAAGCTTTTCCTTCTTTTTTATCTCAAAATGGTTTATCCAAAAAAAGAGCTAATGGTTTCTAGAAAAAAATTGGTTGCCTGTAAAGTCGGTATACGGGCGAAAGTTTTACGTGACAACGACCGTAACGCAGTTTCTTGAAGTGAGCGGAGCGTAACGCAGTTTCTTGAAGTGTCACCCGGCAAACCAATTTATAAGACGTGGTCACGTCAAAAAATATCAATCAAAAGTCTATGCTTGCTTTATAAGTGATGCCAAACCAAACTGTCACGGATATGTTATCTGATAAAAGTTTATTGTGAGCTCTAAAATTAGCCTTTCTCCTGTCATAGAGATAAACATCGATCATAGATAGGCGCTTACTTTCGTCAATATATTCTCGGCTTTCGTTTCGTTGTTCATTTAGTTTTCTTTAGTCGCTGTCAAGCTGTATTTTATCTAATTAACTTATTCTTCCAAGCCAACAAAGGCTTGAAGAAGAATGGAGGAGGAATGAAGAGTGGATCTACCTATATTCAATTCTACCTACACGTATTTTAACTCATTGAACTGGAGTAAAAACCGACTAGAACCTTCCAAAGAATGGAAGATATCTGTTAAATAAACAAAAGATGGCTTGTACTGCCACACAAATAAATAATCAACCGTTTGAATTCAATTTGCGGTATGATAGACAAGTGTTAATTCAATTTGCAGTATGATAGACAAGTGTTAATTTTCCTTACAACTACTGCATTTAGATAATTGTCGTTGTTCAATAGTCTGCCTCTCTCGCGAGTACAGTGCGCCCGCGTCACCTAGTCCCGCCGTTCACCCCCCCCGCCTCACGCTCGTAGACCCCCCGGTGGGTACCAAGTGCGTCTACACACTTGCGGGACCGTCTCTTCTGTATACACTCACGTATCCCGTCCGGTGTGCGTTACTAACTGGTGTTTTATATAGACCATCCCCCCAACCCGCTCGCAGCCGACACTGTCTAGCTGAGTGTCGCTGGATTACCTAAGCTTTCCTTCGACCCCATGACCGCCGAAACCCCGCAAACCCCCGCAGGCAGGCGCATGCGGAACTAGAGAATTTCCACCTAATAAAAGGCCATGTTACGAGAAGGGAGCGTTAGACACGCAATTACAGGGTAACCAGTGCAAAGAGACCTCTGATACCCTTCCCGGAGGCTCGGGAAAATAGGAGAGTGGAAGAATATATGGAGTGCTGTGGCTCTTGGTTGATTGGTGGAGGTGGAAGGTAAAGTTTCACGTTAATTAGTGCGTTCCTCACGTGCTTGAGCGTGTATGTATTCGAGATTACAGTCTCCAGTTGCTTAAAATATTTTCCGTGAGATATTCAACGCAGTTTGAAGCACATTTTCTCGCGTGCTTCATCTCTATTGAAAACATACAAAGAAAAGGAATTTTGTAGCTACTGTTCTCATTGGTAATACTCGGGGTACACATAATATTATGTCGAGGTCTACCCACATTAAAGTAGTAATTTATTTATTTATGCGGGCGAAATTGTATTTCAAGTGAAAAACTAGGTATACTTGCCTACTTACATATTATTTTTGTTCCATGAATAAGTTAGTTCAAATTAATTAATATAAAAGTCATTTCCTTTTTTTCGATTTGTTGAATTCTTTTCCCGATTTTTCGATTTTTCAATCTTTGATTTGTTAGATTTGTCTCCATCCCGAATAGTAGAACAACTATCAAACAACGCACGGGTGAAGCTGCGGGCACAGCTGCTCTGAGTGCTTAGAATAACAATGTTTGGTAGACTGTTGACGAGGGTCGCCTTCTTAATAT
Source organism: Eupithecia subfuscata (assembly GCA_963564075.1). Classification (NCBI taxonomy): domain Eukaryota; kingdom Metazoa; phylum Arthropoda; class Insecta; order Lepidoptera; family Geometridae; genus Eupithecia; species Eupithecia subfuscata. The sequence continues at coordinate 283,212 of CAUWYO010000011.1, read as the reverse complement.
TTAACAAGCTGACGAAAATATCAGGACAAACAAAATCATTGTATTCCGGTTGCTACGGAACGGAAATTCTAGAACTCTAGATAAAGAGTGACTTGTGAACGTTCTGAAAAAGAAATTGTTTGAATTTTTATGCTCATTTTATACGGGGCGGATGCGTCCGCGTTTGATTCGATATGGATCAGTTGAGCTACCTGTAGACTGTTTGCAACAGTCTGTAGTTTGCTCAATTGTTTCAATTGTAAATACCAGTATAATTTTCTTTGTGAATAAAGGCTGATTGCATTATACTTAATTAATAAGGCTCAGGTTCCCCAGTAGGTACCTGAAACTTGAAACAAGATTTTTTCTTCGAAAAAACCCGAGATCTATTTTGTAGAGCACTTATTTTTTTTTCTTTCTGATGAAAGAAAATAATTGAATTATCAAGGGTTTAGAAAAGATAGCATTAATTTTTAATAACTTTTTGGATCGTACATTGGCTTGCTCTAACCTTGAGTTTCTTCTTCTTGACAGAACAACCACCACAGTACCCAGCTGAAATTTACTTAAACCTTATCCTGATGAAAGAAACTCGAACTCCATTTTCAAGAGGGTCGTGACGTGACGTGACACGATTATTCTGGTTTCGCTGAAAACCGACGCTAGACGCACGTATCAGTGTGTATCCAGCACAATGCACTTCATAACACAAGCTCTGTTTAGCTTGGGGCTAGATGATGCTGTGTGGATTGTCCAGCATTATTTATTTATTTATTATATATTTATTTATTTGAGTTTTGAGCTTTCCATTATGTTATTATGTTGTATTATGTTGTGTGGACTTTATTTTTTGTATTTTTGTGTGATATGGGTCATTTTGTGGCTGCAATAAACTGATTTTATTTTTATTTATTTATTTATTTATTTCCAATATTTCGGCACAGTTTCGTGCGCCATGATCACGCAATACTCATACTCATATATATTTATTCGCCGTAGGAGCACAAGCCACACTTGGTTAAGTCAATAGAAATAATTAATAAGACAATATAAATAATTATAGCAACATAGCTATAGTTCAATTTATTAAGTGGTAGTTCGTGAGGTAAATAAAAACCTTTCATTTCATTTCATATCTTACTGGTAAAAGCTACAGTCGGTCCACACCTCAAGCATAGGGGAGCATCAAAATCTCATTATTCGAGAAATACCCCGCTTTTGCTTTGAATTAAACCACGTAAAGACTGCATAACCGTATACTCTGTCTGTTTGTAATTATAGTCGTTTTGAATTTGCAAATAACAATTTCGTACATTTGAAATTGCACTAATAACATAAATGTGAAAGTTTGGACCAAATCTGGCCGACCAAATCAAAAACACCGAAATAGGGATGAAATATTGTAATTTCTAGACTGTAATGACAAATTAAGCTTATTTTTTTCCGGGTAGGGGAAGAATAAGCTAAAGCTGCAGCCGCAGCGCAGGGACAGCGGCTTTACGCCATCTGTCTATATTTATTTGTTTGTTTGTTTATTTATTTATTTATATTAGGGGATCTTTCAGCACAATATACATAATAGCGACGTGTGAAGAGACAGGTGGCTATTAACGAGTTGCCACTTATAGAAACATTACAGAAATTAACAAAAACACAAATAATAACAACAGGCGTTTACCATAATAAATATGAACTATAGTTATAGGTATTCATAGTATCTGGTATAGTTTTATACTCTCTGTAGTTAAGAGAGAGAACAGAGCCTACATATTTGCTTCCCTTGGAGTCGAGACCATAGGTCCGTGGGGTATCGAGGGTCTTTGGGCTTTTAAAAGAATATCTAAGCGTCTGGTCGAAGCGACGCGTGACCCGAGAGCTGGTGAGTATCTGGCGCAGCAGTTTTCCCCCTTAAAAAAATTTACTAAAGGGCGAAAACTGGACTCCAAAAAATGAATTCCAGTTTTCCCCCTTAAGAGGGATTTGTCAAGGGGGAAAACTGGAATAACCCACAAATTCCAACACAAACAAGGTTGGTAATTAACTGGCTCACATTCATAATGAAAGAATAGCCTGTTGATGACGTAGCGCGAGAGTGTTGAATATGTCTATGTCTACCTCACAGGTTCTATGTACTAAAGAATTAAACGAGCGAGAAGCTCTATAAACAAATGCATTCTGCATATAATTGGTCTTCACTGTAGGAACCTTTAAGGAACATTTAAAGGTTTTGTGAGACCGTATGGTTAGAAATAGATAAGTAGACTCGTTAGTAGATTAGTTGTTACGACGAAAAATTAAACAGAAGAACGGGAAAATCTGCGAGCCAGCATGTTACGTGGAATTTTTAGACGGGGCTGTAACGGCGGCAGATACCTACCGTAACCGTTGAAACTACATGAAAATGGTCTTAGGAAACTAGGTACCCATCCTTTTTAGATTAATTTCATCCCCATTCAAAAAAAGTTACAGTAGAAAATGCGCGTTTTTCACGAAAACTTTTTTGATGCCGATCGATCCTGTTTCTTATACCTACTGATCAAAAAGTTCTTTGGGACCAACTAGAAAAGTCAGAAAACGCAAAAAAACTTTTCCTATAAGTACTACATTTTGCACGGAGTTCAAATCAATTTATTTTATACTTAATAAAACTTTTTGTAACCGTAGTTAGGATGGCAAAAATACTTGGTTGAATAGATAATTTGAGTTTCACGAATAGTCATACAAAGATCTCTATTTCCCTTAATTTTTCTCTAAGGTACTAACGTACTTTTGTAAATAATCTGCCATTTCTATTTTTCCACTAACCCTTGAACCCCCCCCCCCCCCACCCCCACCTCCACCTGTCCAAAAGCCGCGCAATCTCCTCACCCTCCTCGGTCGTATACCCCCGGGGTCATTGGCCAGCGGTCGTTATCCTGCGGGATAGCCCTTGTACAGTTAGAGGTCGGCGCCCGCGCAGCCACGTGGCCGTATGGCCTTGGGGGACGCGACGAGCATTGTGAACAGGAATAAGGATGGAAATGTTGAGGAACGGCTGGTTTTCGGATTGATGTGCAGGTCGTAGGTATAATTAATTAGGTGTGCGGTTTGTATTTGTGATTTGATGATGTCTTAAAAAGTTGTTATTCATGAACTACACTTGCGAGCTTTAAAATGGAATCGCTTTCATCGCGAGTTGATCAAAACAATTTTTTACAATTTATGTACAATGAACTATAGATTGTGGTATATCATTTGAAAGGTAATTTTGTTACCTTTCAAGTGATATCAAGAAGATTTAAAATTAATTAAATTGGCTATCTAAATTTTGGGAATTTATGCAATAGGTCGAAGTTGCATCTATCGGCTTCTATCGGCGCCGGAGCTGGATGAGCTGGAAACTGTCTGTCGCGAGAATCTCCAACCAGCGTTTCATGTGGTTGAAAGCCGTGACATTCGACCATTTCGACACAGTGTAACAGGCCTTTAGCCGCCGCACAGGCACACGAGTTATTAGTTCAACAAAGAGAAAGCTTTTAAAGTTTGAAACTTGGCTACGTTTAAGAACTTTGAAGTAAACACCATCAGTCATTTACCAATAAAATAAATATACTTATACCTATTGAAAATTATAATTAACTAGCTGCCGCCCGCGGCTTCGCACGCGTTGTTTCTATGAAAACGTTAAAAGGTGATTTCTATCCCATGGGAACTGATTTATGGGATAAAAAGTAGCCTATGTTTGATTCCAGGATTATAATAATCTGTATACAAAATTTCAGCCCGATCCGTTCAGTAGTTTTGGCGAGAAGAGGTAACAAATATCTATCCATCTATCCATCCAAACTTTCGCATTTATAATATTAGTGTGATTTATTTTACAAAGAAAATTAGTTCAACTGAAAGCTTTGGCTTAAAACACTAGGTAGACATCTACCTATTATACTTAACTTATAAATATTGTAATTGCAAATTATTAGAAATAAACATAATAAGAAGATACTTTATAGTTGATTATTATCATCATCAGCCTATTATCAGTCCATTATCCACCGGATAATTATATTAACCGCCATTTTATTAACTGACTTCAAAAAAAGGGGAGGTTAATAAAATCGGCTGTGTAAAATTATAACAATAATTTATTTTGATTTTTCATATTCATAATGCATTTTTTTTCTTTGCAAAGATTGATACTTATCACTTTATCAGCAATCGAATCCGTTGGTGCAAAAATACAGGATGTCATATTTATTGAAAAATCAATCGGTTCGATTTCCTACAGAAGATTAAAAAATCGAAATATGCAGTTATTGTTTTCTCATATATCGAGGTCATATTTTCTTTCACGACTTTTCTTTAGTTTAGTATAGTTTAGTTTAGTAAGTATATTACGTAGTATAGTTTAGTTTAGTATAGTATACTTTCAAGGTTTCGGATTTGCCTACTCACTCCGATCTTACGACGATCTTATGACGACCTCCGTGGCGCGGCGGGTGAAGGACCTTCTCGGATTTAGAATCATAGATATTGTTGTAAACAAAGGGAGCAAAACCAAATAAATATTGGGAGAATGTATTTCAGGACTCGTATAACACCGAAGTGAATCGCAGAAGTTATCGGTTTTGACAGTTTTTATTCATTTCATTTTTTTCGTCCGTTTTTGAACTCGTCATAGCATCTTTTTCGCAGCGCCTGTGAAATTGTGAGTTTTGAAGTTTTTGTTCTTGTTTTTTTGTGATTCCCTTGCTGTTACCAAGTTGTTTTCTGTTATTTTTCAAAGATTTGTTTATATTTCATACATAAATGTCTTTACTTCCATCTAATATCTACGATTCTAAATCCGGGTATAGCTAGATAGTGCGTGCACGAAGAGATTGATAGATTGGTTTTAATCTTGACACTTGACACGCGTCCCTCCATCCGTAGTCTTTCTTTTCAGTCAAATATTTCATCAAATGTAAAATGCCAAAATTTGTCATTCTGAGACACCTACAATTGTTATGGTGAATCGATAAACTTAGTGTAATTCGCCTCCTGGGTCTAATGCTGGACGGATGCTAATGAGCGCCATCTATATTTGGCCGCAAACAGCATCTGCCAGCAGTCTTTCGCAGGTCGTCATCCCATCTCGCCGGATGGCGTTTTACATTACGTTTGCCGAGTCGTGGTCTCCACTCAAGAACACGTTTACCCCAGCGCTTGTCGGTTCTGCGCGAGGAATAGAATTGAATTGAAAATGACCTAAGCTAAAAAAGCTGTTGTAAGCTTGGAAAGCACCACTGCAGCTAAGCACAAAATCTACACGTTTGAAGCTTGCCGTTGGGAAGCATACAGGCTGCTGAGGTTGAGGTTGAGGTATTGATACTATGACGCCACACTCAGAAGTGTGCAGATTCGATTTCCGTTACAGGACAATGTTTTTATGATCGGCAGATATTTTTTTCCGGTTCTAGGTTTTCTCTATCTACTAAACACATCTGTCAACGGATACACATAACACTAGGTCTGCTTGCTTTGGGGCCAAATGATGCTGTGGGAAGAATAAAATAGATATCGATTTTAATTGAAAAAACAAATTATTTCTATTAACAAAGGTAGTTAGTTGACAATATAGCACTGGTTAAGGATTTTAGTAGAAAGGTATTGGCAAAACCTATTTGTGAGAAACGTGTGTTTTGCAAGAATAAGCATGACAGTTTCTGGTCGTTCCATTCGAAGCATTGTACGGCCACTTAGCGCTGTGCCATCACAATGCTTATGAATTATGTTAAAATGAAGCGAATAATTTATTTATTGCTACGTTTAATGTACGATTGTGTAGAGATGACATGTTTTTGTTACTTAAGTATAATAATATAATGTACTGATTTTATATTTTACACCTAAGAAGGTAGGTAAGTACCTTCCTAGTACTAGGTACCTATACATAGTTAGGTAGGTCTTCCTAAATATATTACGTACCTATTACTATGTAGACAATAGTAGGTAAATCAAGAAAATAGTCCTTAAGAGATTAATTCCTCTTCACATTAAAAACTTAAAAAAACGTAAGTACTTGGAAGCACTGCGTTTTTTAATTTAATTATTTTTTAAATCCTAAACTTGAATAAAATAATATCGAGTAGGTACCTAGTATCTACTAGGTACCTACTCGATATTATTTTATTATTATAATAATATATAATTATGGACCCGGTTGGATAGAAAAAAGTAGATTAGATAGTAATTAGGTACCTAATACCTAAACGTACCTACTATTACTTTTTCACTTCTTCTACTAGTGGAAAAAAAATTAAGTGAAAAAAAAATTACCAGAAAATAAATAAATTATTTCTTAATTATCATATTAAACATTTTTTAGTTTATATTTCACTTGTGTAAGTGCTTTTTATGTTATCCTAAATAATAAAAACAGTTCGTTTCTGATTTCTGGAACTTTATTTCTTGTAATTTTATTCAAAACTTTTTAAATATGAGACTTATCTTCTTGCGCACTGCAATCTGAACAAATTATATTTTACTGATCAGCCCACCAAGATACCCGTTCAAATTAAAGATAGTAAATTTTTTTGAAATGTTACATTCTACGACTTCATTAAATATTAAAACTACGCTAATATTAGTAGAACTGTCTAATATAGTGCTGATTATATTCATTAACATAAAAGTCAAAGTCAGCCGCTGTTACTTACAATCCAAGGCATCATTATTTAATAGCTTAATGTTTATGTAGTTTATCAGAATAAATTTGTGATAAAAATATAAATGTATGTCAATCATTTCTGTTTATATGAATCATGCACATAGCCAGGTCGGCGAGGTCATCGCGAATAAAAGACTTAGGCCTTTTGTAGTTACGTTTGTTTCTATATATCATTGTGAAAGTCGCTTTCACTCTACAATGTTGTGCTGTTTTGATGGGGTCATAGGGTTTTGTGTGTGCCATCATATTCCTTGCTTTCATTGCCTTCCTTAATATATTTTTTTTGGGTTGGAATTATTGCTTCCCATTTCGTTTTTTATTTATTTGATCTGACATGACCAAAATTTTACGAAACCAAAAAATACCTACTGCTAATTGCTGCTAATTGTTGCAAAGTCATGATAGCATGATTTGGTGATTATCATGACAGTATCTGTTTCATAATCATGTAAAATTCTGGTGAAATTTTTCCGTTTAGGTTATCGCGCAAGTTGCGATGATATGTCTAGGGTTTTTAAGGTAACTTTTTCAAGGTAGTTTTCATTTCCACATAATAGCATTAGTTTTGTGCCGGAGAAAACGAGTAGGTATTTAGATCACAAAAATTATATCTCATGATATAATTTGTGTAATTTTCTCTCTCCGTGCTACAAGGAATGTACAGTGGAAAAGTAATTTGCCGCAAATTGTAAACCGTTTTCTATGAAACGACATGAACTCATCATGTCGTTTCAATTGTGGCAATATTTCAGTGTATGAATATTATAGGCCGCCGACAGTGTTTTGTCAACTTATGAAGCTAACGTGTTTAGTAGGCAGGATAATGTTGACGGGCTATGTCATGTGCCAGCGTGCTGCGACTTAGGGCCGGACACCACCAAAGCCGAGACGAGACGAGCGGAGAAGAGATGTGATTTAATTTAAACAAACAATAGAACGTCGTTACTCACACATCTCGTCTCCACTCAGCTTCAGTGGATACCTCCGAGTGGAGGTGTATCATATCTGTATGCGAAGAAAACAAAGAAAAATCGAAGCGTAGATGTGAGCTGTGCCTCGCAAGCTGAGATGAGAAGATATGTGAGCGACGTACACTGAGTGGCGACTCTAGTGCATTCAAAACGGGGCGAGCAGAAGGAGCCTCGAAAGTTTTTAAGACTTTTTTGCGACTTTTTGGAAATTTGTAAGTGAAAAGGAAGAAAAGACTATACAAAAACGCCGCAGCGAGCGGAGCGAGCCTCAAAAATTGAAAAGACTTAGCGCCGATAGGGACATTGTGAATGAAAAGTGCATACATATAAAATAGGCGAGCGAAGCGAGCCTCGAAATTTTCAAATTTGTTTTAGCGACGATTGCGAAATTTGTGAGAAGAGAAAGCAAAGATGACATAAAAACGGCGAGCGGAGCGAGCCTTGCAAATTTTGAACACTCTTTAGAGACGATTGGGAAATTTGTGATAGAAAAAGAAGAAAATACGATATAACGACGCTGACGAGCGGTGCGAGCCGCGACAATTATGACACTCTAGCGGCGGTGGAAAAATTTGAGAGAGAAAAAAAGCCAAAGCTAAATCAACCTTGTTTTAATACTAAACCTATATTTTTTTAAATTATGATCAGTATTGTCGCGGTAGTGGCCGCGGTAGTGCCCCGGGGCTCCGCGGAGCACACTTAGAGAATGGCTGCTGTAAGGGGATAGAAAATGGTTTCTAGTTAAGTTTATAAAGAGATTCGGCACATTTTTGGCTTAACTTTTCGATGTAACTTCCAGTTAAATCCATAAAATTTGCTCCCTATGTATAAATATTTAGCTTTTCGGTCAGTAAATAAATAAGACGTGCTTCAGTATTTTTGTAAATTTATCCCTTGAGGTATAGGAATTCCGTTACTTATTTTTGTAGTTAAAGCCATGAAAATTGGTAGGTATTTAGCCGATTGCTTGATGGAAAATTATGTGTTCAGCGTTTTTAGAAATTCAACCCAAGAATGAAAAATTAGCATTTTTAAGGATTTATGTTCATTTCAAAGTCCCAAGTGGACGTGTTTGTACTGTACTGAGAGTAGAAATTCACCTGTTGTAAACTTAGGTTGTACCTAAAGAAAATATGAATGTTTCCTGATACCTAACTGACCTACCGATGAATAGGTATGCCGTGTAAAACTGCACCTGAATTGAATCGACATAATGAGTCGAAAGCATGGAATTCCTGGGTCTTTTGGGGGGGGCCATGGCCCCCATGGCCCCCCCCCTGTATCCGCCAATGTATTTTTCTTTTAATAAAATCAAGTGAAAACACCAACCTCGAGTTTTCATTAAACATCCTACTAATAATAATAAAAAGCCAAAAGTTTGTGAAATCTGAATTTTTGTTTCCTATGATCTCCAAAACTGGTGTGTTTAGAACTAAGCCTAACTTAGATAATAGGCTACTTATTGTACCGAACATACGCGTGCGAAACCGCGGGCTAGCGCGGAACTAGTTTAATAATAAAGTAAAAATTAAGGATTACAGGGAACCTTACAGATGACCTAGATGAGTGTTTAATAGGCTAATCAGGCCAAGCACATAGGATTCTTATTTAAGATATCATTTGACGATTTTAAGGTTAAGTTAATGTTAAAATTAAAAACACTATCCCCAAACACTCAAACGCAACTTAGATATAAGCAGTTAAGGGGGTACCTACCCTCAAATTGCTTATTTTCAACTCCGTTGGACCTCCATATCTTCCAAACTACTGAATATTTAACTTTGAAATTTATATATGGTAAAGTTCAGGACTTATTCTATCGATCATATGTTTCGAAAACACGATTCCATAAAATTTTCTCGATAGAAAAAAATCGCAAAGTTACCTCTAATTTTTTACTAAAACCCTAATTTCTCAATAAATACAGATGATACGATCTTGAGATTAAGCATAGTAATTGAGCTAAGTATAAAGAACATTTTATATGTTGCCTTTTTTTCAATTAACTATTCTAATGTTTGTGGGGAGCAAATAACTACTAAAAACTTGATTTTTGGGTTTACGCCGCTTTGCTCTGTCCCGCTCCTGTGAACGCGAAATCCTATGCCTATCCTCTTCACACAATAACGAGGTAGGGTACCACCTTAAGTTGCGATTGTTTGTCACTTTTCCATGAAATTCTGTCAAAACTTCGTCATTTGAGACATGCTTAAATCTGAGTTGTGTTTGAGAATTCAGGGATGACTATGATTAACATCATAGTCGTAGGAGTAACCACCAAATTCTCAGACACAAATCAGATCTGAGCACTCAAATGAGGATTTTTATAGAAAACTGTCACAACTTAAGACATGCTCAAATCTTATTTGCGTTTGAGTAGGTATTTGGAGATTAATACAACATATTACTTACCCTGAATCAATGAGCTGTTTAACCACTTCACATAGTAGCTGTTTGGATACAGCAACAGCACCTCATTGCTGACTATTGACACCGGCAGCAGCAGAGCTGAGCCAAGCGACACAGCCAGCGCAAATGTACATAGCCAGAGGCTTATCCTGTACACTTTGACTTCATCTTCATCCCCGGTGAGGTAGTCCTCACTGTCTCGTCGTCTGAACTTCTCAATTAGCATGAATGAGAGTAAGTACAGTAGGATGAAGAGCAGCAAGAATATCTGCAAATATGAATGACTAGGATCAACAGCCTTATTTATCTTTGCATCACTGCTACCTTGGTACTATTATTAATGGAGACTTGGAGTTGAAAGTACATAATTTGGGTAATGTGTTAGGCATTAGCATGACCTAACAGTTAGCAGTAACACAAGATTTCAGATTTATGTTGCTTTTGTAGAAAAATCTGTTTTGAAATTAGAGGTATCTATATAATAATAATAATAATGCTGGACAATTCACACAGCATTATCTAGCCCCAAGGTAAGCAGAGCTTGTGTTATGGGTACTAGATAACTGATATAATTATACATAATTATATCAGTTATCTATATATATATATTAGTACATAGATAGATATTTTTTATTATACATAGAAAACGACCAGAACACCCTGAACAAATATTTGCAGATCGTACAAATATTTGTCCCGAGGCGGGAATCGAACCCGCAACCTCCTGCGCCGCAGGCGGACTATCGCCCACCGCGCCACAGAGGTCTCATGTCTCTAAACATACATAAATAACTAATTATCCCTAAAAATTTATACCTAAAACAAAACTGGGCTGTACTACAAGTAGTACTGTACAAGTATTTGTGAAAAATTACTGTAAAAAATCTGTACAGACCAACACAGTACAAACAAAGCTATTATATTATATTGACCGCTTACAATTTAATCCTCGATCTAATAGATGACACTTGTGTCATCTTTTAGGTTTTCACATTATTTTGGTACTAATAGTAGACACAAAAAAAATTGTTACAAAAACTAAACTAAACACGAAAACAATAGCCCTAGTATACAAATCAATCTTTCATATTTCTATAATCAACACTGAATCCACAAAAATCGTAAATAGTTATAACAAAATCATACCTGACCCATGTCAGCCTCCTTACGAAAATGTTTAAGAATCACAGGCAATGTGTCTACTTTTCCACATTGTTTGTTGCCAACTGATGCCATTTTGAAATTTTGCTCGAAAAGTGTTATAAAGTTTTTGACCATGTGTCATAGGTGGAGCAAGGTGTCTTGTAGATCAGTTTTCAAATAAATGTATTGTTTATTATTCTTAGCAGGAAGGACTTTTTTCGAAAATGTCATCCTTTAGTTCACTGTCGAGCATTAGTGCCTTTACCTTACCGCACTTATTTTAGTGGAACATGGTATTTTTCTAGAATTAGTGCTCTAAAAATATTCACAAATTCATTATGAATTTATGGACATTGGTAGAATTACATGAAATACCTTTCTTTCAATGCAGTTCATTGAAGGTTCCTAATTTATGGACTTAGATTCGAAGCCCACATCATTTACATCTTCTGAGCCTTAGAAGAAGTATGTCTGTCATAACTTAACTGTCTATGATTGTATCCACAGAGCCCACCATGAATGAAACAAATTATTCATGCAGCAATAAATTCACTATGATTTACTGTTTTCAAGTTTGTGGTTGCATGATTGATCCAGTAAATGAATGACATATCTATTCTATGACTAGCTAGGCTATGGCAATGGGGTTTTCCCCAGCCCACCAGAATTTCCCGACCATTTCATAAAGTCCACCCACTCTTTGCATGATATCTACTCTTGCAAACAATGAATCCACATTCTTATCAATGTTTTCGTATAGCAAGAGTTCTAAATATTCTAAATATAGGGTTAATTAGGTCCAAACAGATTGACTTGTAATAAAGTTTACCATACACATGAAAAGGCTCTTAATCTCATATCTCATGGAGAAAGTTGATGCTCTAACTATGTTGTGGTTTTGATGTAAAGATGTATTTATTTTGACCTTGCAAGGTAGAACCAGTTTACCCCATTACATATAATTTATTGAAGCCAACTCCAGCCAGAAATGCATTATTATTACGGCTCCGCATTAGGAAATGCCAGGCTTCCAATCGCTCATATTCAACTTGAATACATCTTTTTACCTAAGGTCATTGCCGTTTGATGTGTGATAAGTAAATCTGCGCACAACATTTTTTAAGCTAATATTAATTATTAATTATTCACCATATTAAGCTACAAAAAATCGCAGAACATACTTACATGGGGGTCCAATCGATAATTATTGGTGTCGCCAGACCACGGACCTTCTTTAGTACAGGTTGCATGGGACACATTATACTGGGTGTTTCGAGAATACACTATGTGACCTTATCAAAAACCATCGAAGCATGGTGTAACGATCATAACCCTACAAAAATGGAACTAATGTTCACAAACAAGCGACATCTAGGGAACCTGAAACTTCCAAAATTGTTCAACACAGAGATAAAGTTAAAAACAGAAGTCAAGTATCTAGGGGTTCCTCTTTTTAGAAGTCAGTTAAATTTTTTATTATTTTCACATCTCTAAACCCTAAAGCCAGCAATCTAAGCTCTAATTAGAACAACAATAAACTATGTGAAAACTAAACAATTGTCTATTAAGAACCGGAAATGAGGCTACGCCGCAAGATGGCGGTATTTCCGGTCGTTAACGCCGTTATTGTTCGTATTGTGGTTTTTAATTGAAGTGATAAAGCATTTTATGGACTTCTTCTGTTTTCTTAAAAACGAAATAAAAAATTATGGCCATTTTTGTTGTCTCGTTATTTTTTTTTAATTTGCTGATTGACTTAGATTTGGAAGGTTAGAGATCCGTCAACTTGGGTGGCCCGTTGTATGGCAATGCTGGGCTGCGCCAGATTCATATATAAAGAAAGATATTTAGAACTTTTAAATACATCATGGTTATTAACACGAAAGTTATTTACAACGGGATATTTACCATGATTTGAGTTTTGGGTCGACAAACGACAAAGTTAGGGCTTTATTCTAATATGGAATTGTTTCGGGTGTGTGAATCGGAATCTGAATAAGTAAAAATAATCACACCAATATTAAAAAGGTAAGTTCAATCAAGCGAATAAAAAATTTATTGGGGTAGGTACTTTAAAACTAAACCGGGCGAAAAATATACTGAATCGGCGACGAAGCCGTCCCCTACATAGTAGCTAAAATGTGACCGTGAGTTTGATTTTATGTGTGAGTTGGGGCCATGGTCTTTTGTACTAATTAATTTACCTTGTGATACCTAAACAAAACGTTCTTAGCCGAGCAAGAAAAAATTAGGTAATCTTTTCAAAAAATGTGTTTTTGTTCAAAGAGGTAAGAATTCCTCAAATTTCTCACGAACAAAGAAAATAAAGAACAAAAAATTAGCGAGCGGTATTTACGGTGCAGCATTTCCTATAATTTTATTATCAAAAAGTCAGCCTTCCTTAAAATATTCTGTTAAAAATCTCGGAACAAAAAACGGCTAAACAAAGGAAACAATTTCGGATTCCTTTAGAATGTACTCATGATATGAACTCTTTAGAATGTACTCATGTACTCATGAATGATATGATTAACTGTCCCAATATCATATTTATTTTTTGCGAATACTGATGTATACTTGTCTATCAGTTGGTTTATTTCACATTTTTTATTTTCATTTAAATGATTTATTTTCATGTTGAAATTTTCTTCTTTAACATGTTCATTAAAGTTCACTATGTTATTTTCCAAACTGTTTTTAGATTCAATATGTTTTCTTTTTTCTGAAGTATTTTCTTCTATTTTATTTTTATCTATGGAGCATAGTTTCTGTGATATTTGTAAGTTTTCGTTTTGGATAAGTTGAAATGACTTTATCATATCTATTCCGATCAAAAAATCATACGTGAAATTATCTTCATCGATAATAATAAACATTAACTTTTTGTGCTCTGGTGCAGCGAGCTATGATGTCTGTTCCACCTGTGCTCTGGTGCATCGACCTATGATATCTGTTCCACCTGTGCTCTGGTGCATAGAGCTATGATAGCTGTTCCACCTGTACTCTGGTGCATCGAGCTATGATGGCTGTTCCACCTGTGCTCTGGTGCATCGAGCTATGATGTCTGTTCCACCTGTGCTCTTGTGCATCGAGCTATGATGTCTGTTCCACCTGTGCTCTGGTGCATCGAGCTATGATGGCTGTTCCACCTGTCCCTAGGTGCATCGAGCTATGATGGCTGTTCCATCTACCCAAACTTATAACCCTTTAATAAAAATCTTTTTGAAGACAATATCTTTAGCCCCTAACACACAACATTGATTGCATTGATTATATTATAAATCACGCACTCTATTAAAATTACAAAATAAATTTAATTTGTAGTAGTATTTGGGTATATTTTTAACATAAATTATGTAAGAACTTGTTTGTGAGTAAGCAAATGTTTGTATATTATGCAAAATTTACCAAAAATGCTTTCGTTGCGACGAACCATGCGAAATTCCACAGATTCTTGAGAGACTTTTTGAAACATCTTCCCATTTTTTGTTAGAATTACGAACTATTTACGCACACTTTTCAATAACAATATTGTCGTTCTCAAAGAAAAAATCAAACACGCACATAAACTCTTTAAAACATTCGAATTTCAACACAATAAAAAGTTACACTAACTATTTTTAAATAAAAAGAAAAACATCAATTCGATTTTAAAACTTTAAAAACCGATAGATTTCACATAAATTAGTGTTCTCCGTTTAAAAAGCGCTAGATTCCAAAGGAATAAAAGGCATTTTCAGACTCCATAATTTTAGTTACTAAAAGATTAACATAATTAAGTACATTTTTTGCCTCCCTCAACCGAGTTAATTATACCTACACGAATAATTTTCTAAGATCTCTCCGTAAATAAATCATAATAGTGACCTTTTTGAATGTTAAAAAGGTTAATTTATTATTATAATTTGAATAGACAAGATCATTAATTAAGTTTCTAAGATAAAAGCGTTGTTTCAATGCGCCCAAAGGTCTAAAAATAATATTTAAATGGACATAACACTTATTATTTTATACATGTATATTGATGACATTATTATCATGTCTGTCTTTTCTAAAATCTGAGATAATGTAATAATATTTCATTTAAATAATATATTTTGTTCACTGCAGCCCAAAATTGCTATGCGGTGCCGGCTTAGAATTTGCACCACCCCAACTCTTCCCGTGGGTGTCGCAATAGGCGACTAGGGATATCCACTGGCGGGCAGCATTACCTCCTGCAGGACAATTCTACCACCGAACTGCGATCCCCAACCCGCATGCTCAGCGTGGGGATTATGGGCATTACCCCCAAGAGATAAAAGCCAACAAAGCGCTTATCAGGGGGAGGGGAAGAAAAAACCTTTATACTACACCTGCTCGGAAAGTTGCCTATTCCTTTTCCATTTATAGAATAGAAAGTATGTCTTTGCAGGCCTATAGAAAACCGGGAGGAAAAACTCTATGGAATTTCATTTCTCACGTGTTTTAGCGGGAGGAAAAAGTGTATGGAAATCCATTTCTAACGTGTTATTTTTTTTTTATTTCCTATAAGATCGGCCGGTAGCTATGGTTATTTTCGTTCGGTCAAACGACAAAAAGTTTTTACTCCAAGTTCATTAGGCCTCCCGATTTCCGAACAATATTTTGAAAAAAGAACCCAATGGCTGGCGCGGTCAATGAAGTTTTACCAAAATCATTGGGCGCGATTTCAATTAATAATTAATTATGCTTTTTATTTTCCTCGAAGGTGTGGTATAAAGCACTATTTATCACTCGGCAGAAAGTGCGATTCCTACCTCGTGTGTTTTAAGGCCCTCGGCTGCGCCTCGCTTTAGCTTGTGCCAAACCTAAATTTTCGTTACAGTTTGCATGTATTGGTAGGGCTACCTCATACGCACCGTTTTTAAGTCGCTCTGAAGAAGCTAAGTGCTCTTCGCAGTAGAAATCACCTATTAACGTTTCCATAGAAAGAAACAACGCGTGCGAAGCCGCGGGCGGCAGCTAGTAACCAATAAAAAAGAATTATATTACAATCAGTAAGTGAACAATCAATCACCCCCTGTTTTCCTACCCTTACGGTAATTTTTTTTTTCAAATTTCAATGGGACCATCTTCGGGATAGGTTCCTTTCCAATAAAAAAATAATTATCGAAATTGGACTACCTACTCTGTAAAAGTTATCCGCGTTCAGAAATAAAAAATATATGTATACGCGTCGACTTGAGTTGAGACCTTGAACCTCCTACGTTTTTCGTCGGTTGAAAAAGTTTTCATGTAAAATGCCAATTATTTGTACTTAGACTAAAAACTCGCTGCTGTCTCAGCCTTCTTCTTACAAGGTAGGTACTTCGATATATTAGAAAATCAGAAAATAGGGTTAAAAAAATTCTCCTAAAAATCACGCTAATAATTATAAATGCGAAAGTTTGGATGAATAGATGGATGTTTGTAACGTCTTCACACCAAAACTACTGAACAAATTGAGCTAAAATGTTGCATCGGTGTAGCTCTAAGCCTGGAATCAAACTTAAGCTACATAAATTATCCCATAAATCAGTTCCCATGAGATATAAATTACCTTTGAACGTTTCCATAGAAAGAACGCATGCGAAGCCGCGGGCAGAAGCTAGTAAGCTATATTAGTAACTGGACGCTGTGATACCTACTTATTATTAATTTAGAGTTACTTATTGACAAATATTTTTTGACGTGACAACGTCTTATAAATTGGTTTGCCGGGTGACACTTCAAGAAACTGCGTTACGCGTTACGTTCCGCTCACGTTATGCGCTCACAATGTTTTACCACTCAAAGTCGTTGTCACGTAAAACTTTCGCCCGTATACCGACTTTACAGGCAACCAATTTTTTTTTTACAAGAATTTAACGGTGCCCACTTACAGCTGATCTATTTATTAATTTAAGTTCTTACTTACCTACTTATTTTTATACTTACCTAAAATCCTAAGTTCCTTGATTATTTTCCTATCATGTCTGTTCTAAGGCTTTGAATTATGCACTATTTATACTCGCCTTTATTAATGCAAATTGACGTAGGTACCTACTTATCCAAGTGTGCCTTGTGTTCCTACGGCGAATAAATGAGTAGATATGATTATTAAAAAGCATGAAGATAAGAAATTTAATTCCACGCAGGCAAAGTCGCGGGTAACAGCTAGTCGCCGCCGAAAAACATGGTAGGCAGGCACCTATGTAATTATCTATTGTGCCTATATACTACCTGGTGCCACGGTAATAATATTACCTTGCTGGTGCCTACCATGTTTTTCGGCGGTGACTCGCTTGCAAATCGCCATACCAGTGTGAAAGCATCTTATCACGGAGCAAAAGTCTTTATCAGAATAAGTACCTACCTACCAGCCTACCTACCTAATACTAGTGTTGAAAAACTTGTCTTAGGTAGGTACCTATGTATTATATTATAATATGAAGGTAAGTACCTAATTATCGGTGCCTCTTTATTTTAGAGGCGTCAAAGAAAAATCCCATAGGTAGCGTAGCGTAGGTAGGTAGGTGGTAGGTACTACCAAAGTACATAGGTATGCCCGGAGCCCGAAAATCAGTAAAATCCTCATAGGTACCTAGGTAGGTACTTACCTAAATATTTGTTTACGCTAGCAACGCTAGTGTGAAACTTAACTAGGTACTTACCTACCGTAAGTAGGTGGGTAATTATTTAGTATAAGTACCTACCTAAGATAAAGATCCTAATTATGAAATTGAACGCCGTCCTCCCATCCCTGAAGATTTCGAAGATGAAGACAACATCAGTGGCCTTATGGATTTAGAAGCTCGCTCAATGTATATTGATTGCGTATTTACTTACCCTAAACTGAATTCAAAAACTCACAAATTTTTGGTGACTGGACACACGCAGAATAAAGGCGATTAAGTTCGCTCTCTTACCTATTGAAAAATGCATAAAAGGAGGGAGTCAGCCCTCCCTGTATGCACAAATAATACAAAAAACCGGAGATCCGTACTCTGTAGTTTTTTCAAGGATGTGGTCTTCGCATCCATGAAAAAACTCTATTCGCCTTAAAGGACGCACCAGAATCTAGATTGCAATAGTAGCCTCTGTGTGCCACTTATTATCTAACAGATTTACTACTAATAGGTTGTTCTGTAACGTACTAAGCAGATTTTCTAGTAAATCTGCCTAAATGAAATGTAGCTTACAGTCCAGATAGAACAAGAGAGCGATACGTCCAGGCACCTTCAAAAAACCTAACTTGTGAAAATCACAATTCACAAGTATAATTTCCAGGCTTCATGTTTAGTTGCTATATGCTTCCGGCTTACAATTTGCACCACCCCAACTCTTCCTGCGGGTGTCGTAAGAGGCAACTAAGGCATATCCACCAGGGTTAGCAGCGCCCCTTGCAGTACAATTCTACTACCGAAATGCGATCTCCAACCAGCATGCCCAGCGTGGGTATTATGGGCATGAGATGAAAGCCAATAAGGCACTTATCAGGGAAGGCCTGCGTCCAGCAGTGGACCAATATAGGCTGATGAGGTGAGGTGAGGACGTTTAGTTGATTGCGATTTTCTTAGGTTAGGATTTTTGAAGCTGGAGTACGTATTACTCCTGTGGCATTTATCAGAACTAAAAAGAAGATTTGAGAACCAAGATGTATCGTCCTATAGCACCGCTAAGGCATTCTAGTTAAGTACCTCTTAGGGCTTTTACATAGTGTCCTAGGTGAGCGACAAACGCGACGCTAACTTCCAAAAACGTTTTATTCAAAGAATATAATATTGCGTTGTTTAACGTTTGTCGCTCACATAGGAAAAAGGTTTAGGCGGTTGGTCATTATCAATCTACAAGAAGAAAAGCTTATCAGCAAGCTTGTCAGCAGGCTGCTGCTTAATGCTCTGACCGACAAGGAACGCGAGTTTATGCGCGTATTGGCACGGCGCGGGTACCCTGACCGTCCCGGGCCAGTTGTAGTACAAATGGCAGAGTTTGTACGTCAACCGTTGGCAATGGTCGGGCTGCATTTGGTTGTCGTCGTGGACGACGACGTAGTGAGTTGGTGTCACGGTACCTTGGTTCACCTTTTGCGACAGTTAGTTTAGTAGGTACCTTTAGTCCCAGGAAAAGTAGGTAGGTACCTAGTTTGTATTTGGCAAGTAGTTTGGTATAATGTAGGTAATGTAGGTATAGCTTCGTCAGTTTTGTTCCCTGAAGTTTAGATTTATGAATTATTAATTGGGTAGATAAATCTACCTAGGTACCTACGTGCAGCAACAATAGTACTAGACAATTATAATAATAAGACGATTAAAATAATAATAATAATAAGACCGATACATACCGAGGCAAGTGTTTTTAGACGATGAAAAGTAGGTAGGTACCTACCTACCCACGCCAACATCGCGAACGTAGGTACTTACCACATAGGTACCTACTTAAGATCTATTTAATAGTTCCACATAGAAACTTCTTTTAAAACGTACCTACCAACATTACCTACAGTACTACGATAGAGGAATTTATTTTATGCGGTGCGGCCTAGCCTGCGTCAGAAGTTGGCTTGAAACCCTCATTCCATTTTCGAAAATTCTACAAACTATTTCTGCGTATTAGAATTGACCTTATTACAAGGAGAACAAAGTTTAATTTTGTTTAAAAGAAAATAAATGTGTGTGTTCACTCACACGTTGAAACTGTAATACCAAAATATTGATGGTGGCCTCATCCTGCCAAAATAGATTTAGATGGACATTACAACGGTCATATTTTCGCAAATGCCTATGGCTTTCTTTGACCTCAGTCAGACACGTAGACCGTAGCCGGTGGTTGGTGGTTGCGTGGCAGTAATCAGCTCGCATAGTAGGTACGTTAGGTAGGTATCCTTTGATCATAGTGCGGGTTCAATTTGAAATTGTTATCTAAACTGAAAATAAGGTGTGGCAGTCCGAAATTGGTTCGCTTCCGGTATAGAAGTACCTACTTACCTACCTAATTTTAAAAGGGAGGTTCCCTTTGAATTTTATTTAGAAAGGTCCTACCTACCTAGGTATAGGTACCTCACATTGGCTGGAAAAAGTGAGACAAAATTACATACCTATTTTGGTAAGGCTCCCATGCCTACCTAATTTATTTTATAGGTACACGTAGGTACACCCATTTTCTACATAGCCTAGGTTCTTACAACGTCATTACCTAGTCAAATTGGTCCACTTATTATACCGAAAATACGCGTACGAAGCTGCGGGCAGAAGCTAGTTGAATAAAATTTTGTTTAACGTTTTTAAATAACATTTTACGTACGATAGAGAATTGTTACTAGACTCGTGGCGCCTGGTTTACGACTCTACATTTTCTGTAATGGCATAAAATTGACCCTTATCTCAATTGTCACGTATCTCAGATCGCCAGTCAGGCTCTGTACCCACTACGCCAGCAAAGCTTTTGTTCTAAGAATATTCGTACAACTCGCAAGTACCGTAGGTATACCTAAGCGTCCCACCCTTTCCTAATCTGGCTACGGTAATGAGAGGATTTGCATGGCTCCTCTTCTTGTTATTACGTTGGTAGCGCTGGGTGCAGCTCGAGTAATTCTGTGTTAAGTCGTGCTTATGATTCTGTTTAGCGGAATAATGTTGCTATTGTTCTGTTAAATTAAATAAAAAATAAAAATATCGGTACGTAGGTGGGTGCTTTGCCTTTTCAAGACTAAGCGGCTGAAGGAGATTACAATTGTAATTGTATTTTAAGGAAAGAAATCACACCATCACACTAATCACAATAATATTATAAATGCGAATATTTGGATGTTTGGATGGATGTTTGTTACCTCTTCCCACCATAGCGACTGAACTGATCGGGCTGAAATTTTGCATAGATATAGTTCTAGGTCTGGAATAAAATATACGTTTTATCCCTAAGGTTAGGTTAATTTGGATAGATTAATAGAGGTTTTTTTTACCTCTTCACGCTAAAACTAGCTTCGTTTTGTAGTTATTCAATTTATATTAAAGAATGGTAATTTAACCAGTCTTATTGACGTGGTCAACAGGTCTGGTTAATAGGTTTATTTTTTTGTTTTAAGCATGCGTTTTTATGCTTATTAAGTTTTTATACTACTCATTTAAATTTATTCTGAAAAGTAATCGATGACCATGAATATTATTTAATCTAAATAAGATCTGAATTTATTTTGCGATTTAAATTAAACATGTGGGTAGAATTTGATCAAATATTTCGAAATTTAACAATAAACAGATTTACCAATCGACTTCAAATTCCTGAATATTTACACTGTTTTTATACTTCTTACAAAACATACTTTACCCTATAAAACGAGAAAAAGACTATCGGGATTTGTATATACGAAATAGTCATCAAAACGGCAATTATACTTTTGTGAGACTGGTGAGAGCGTCTAATAAACATAAAAATATGCAGCCGAAAGGAGAACCTCCGCCTATTCTCATTAAAAAAAACAGTTTTACCTAAACCTAGGTACCTAGATTCAGCAGAGTTAGGATTAGGAGTTAAGAAATAGTCCGGATAATAAAAAGAAGAAGGTGGCAACTTTTCGACACTAAGAGAATTGCTTATCCGACCCGCACCAGAAGGTGGTGAAACACCACCCAAGAAGAAACAAAAGAAAAGCAAAAGCAATATTGATGTTGCCATCGCTGTCTCGTCTGTGATTGGCGAGAAAAAGAAGGAAGACGATGATGATGATGTGAAACCGTTTGGGATAGCGAATGTCGTGAAACGGTACGAGGAAGAGGAGCGAGCTTCGGTTAGAATCATGACGTTGCTGGAATCGAAGTTATTTTATCCCGATGTGCCGCACGGGTGGCTCTGCGATGGGAAGTTGCTGCATCTTACTGAGCCAACGCATCCTGGGAATTACATGGCCTTCCAGGTAAATTTCTTGTTTATTTAGCATTTTGCTCTTTCGTTCAGTGTTTCATTTAGTTGGATACCAAAAAGTAATGACAGGACCGTAGTCAAAAGTCAAAAATAATTTATTTCTGTAGGCAATATCTTAACATAGGGTAAAATTAAATATACACAAGTCATATTGTTAAAGTAAATAAAAATCGCATATTTAGATGCTTACTGTATTTCCATTTTCAAAAAAACATCCTTTGTAGTCACCTGTTATCCTATTCCATTGCTTATGCTAATGTTGTATTGTTTTAGGATCAATGGAAGAGAGGTAGCTCCGCCCTAACCTGACATAATCACGCAGCCAGATCAACTGTTTGTATTACCAGCGAAATTTTTGTGAACTGAACCTCGGGGGATTAAGAAAAATTTCAATTATACTCCGCTCTTCGTTTCTCCCCGCGAAGGATTTTGTTTCCACCTGTATTAAAAGCTGAATTAAAAGTCAAATGGAATCCCATTTTATAATTTCTCCGATTTGAAGATAGGCGAGCCTTTTCACCCATTTTATTGGTACTTGATGGTCGGCCGATTGTGAAGGAAGTCAAATGGAAGAATCTCTTGGATGTTTTAAATACCTTACCGATAGGAATTTATATTCTGGCTAGCTTTAACTCTCGTAATATCAGATTGAGAAAGAGTGTGCTATTTCGAAAAGTTATATGAATAAAGTAAACAATCGTTGGGTTTCTACAAGCTTTAATTTACCTCCCTAGCTGCCCTACGCAATATTTCCTAAGTTAGTGAAGTTGGTATTTTTTACGGATAAAGGACAGTTTTGATGACGCTAAAATGAAGTAATGCGACGCCTGACCCACGAGCTGGTGGTGAGTATCTGGCGCAACGCATTAGCATTGCCAGCGGGGCAATACAGCCAGCGTCTTGGGGACGCTGGCTGCGGTATATGATGCACTCATGGAATAACAGTTACGACACCATTATCGACGCGTGTTGATCGCCACAAGATCAAGATATAGGCGTCACACAATTGGCGAGTCCACATAGACGCAACACGGATGCTCTAGGTCACTTCTGGGCACTTACACGTGTCACACAAGGATGTTGATACGTAGAAGAGGAAGAACGGAAGCCAGCAGAGAATGAAGGCACCCATGATGATGCCTAGTGTCCTTGCGGCTTTGTGTTCCCGTTTCATTTTGAGGATGTTCCTGTCTTTGGTTGGGGTGGTTGCGTTCATATGCAACGCTCCGTTCTTGTCCCCCACTTCTCTTGAATGCCGATGCATCAGCATTGCGTTCCCTGCTCTCGCATGTAGAGCCTTCTCTTGTCGATTCGCTTCTTTGAATATCGCTAGGTAGGTGAATATCATTATTGTGCACGGTATCCAGAAGGATATTGAGCTAGATATAACAGCGTAGGGTTTGTTTACTTTAAAATCGCACTGTTCACTTTCATCACTTAGTATTTCATCGTAGGGTCGTAGGTGGTCTTTCGTTGTGTACCACCCCATGAATATTGGAACGTATGATATCGTGATAGGGCTGAGCCACGTCGCTGCTAACATGAGGTATGCCATCTGTAACAAGTAAACTGTCATTAAAACCATATAACAATCATACCCTTTCTGCAGAGAGGTACCTCACCTAAATATTTTGTAAAAGCGCAGTATTTTCTCTCACGCATAATATTACTTATATTAATAATAGAGTTTAGAGGTAGGTACACAGTCTTCCTTGTGATCTAAATGAATTACCCTCATACTATATTGTCCCATGTTCTAAATTGCCAACATCTTGATTACCTCTAAAAATCAATACCTAATAATATATAATAATTTTATACTACCTAACTAAATCTAACATCAGAACGCACAATATTTTTAAATGTTTGTATTTTCTGTAAAATGTAGCGTGTTTGATTTGTTCCTTTTTTGTGGACTGCATGTGAATAAATGTTTCTCGATTGAAATGAATTTGTTTTTATTCGGGGTTAACTCGCAACTTGGTTGCTATTTTATACATAAAATAACTAGATACCTACCTACAATATACGGTAAACATTTATCCTAGGTACCTACCTTTCCCATTAGGTACCTAACGCAATCATTGAAACCAGTGATGTATGATATGGTCAGTGGTCACTTTGGTGCCGCCGTCGATGCCGCTGCCCAGGCGTCGCCGCCAATATTAGACTATACATTAACAGCAAAACCAACATTGTCTGTAAGTATTGCATGACCAATATTTTAAAAGTATTTACCATAGGAGTATAATTTGAATAAACCCAATGAAGTATTATAATTTTATAAAAGAAGGTGATTTTAACACCCTGCAGAGAAAAGGTCTTCATAATGTATTTTTAATGAATTTTTATCTTACAGCATCCAATGAGTATGGTAGCATTTTCAATAGGCCTATCAGGTTTGGGCTGGGCTATAGGCAAAACTGCTACACTGATGACTGCAATGAATGCTGGGAAGTCTCTACAACCTCCGGATGAGTTAGGTAAGTTACTTATTATATTACCATACAGTAATCACTTATTTTATTCTGGTACTATTATTATTTTATACTGCTGGTTGGAGGCCTCCCCCTAATCTATTCAGATATGTACTCATGCCCTTAAATTGGTACTGAAAACAGCTTTTGATAACTGTATCCAAGGGAATTAATTGTTCTTATAGTTTGATACCCCTCTATATCTATTCTATCAATTGTATGTTTAATGTAATGTTATACACTTTGGCTTATATTTTATTTCTTGCAAGTTACAGGTCAAGAGTCAAATGATAAAGAAACTGTTCCAGAAAAGAAAAAATATAGCAAAGCGCAAGCTAGACAAAGGTATAAGCAAGGGAAAATTTAGTAGAAATATGAATTTTTATTTACATATATAAAATTTTATGGTAGTTGGTACGGTTTTAGATAGTTCGGTCAACCTTTTATTCAAGTGTGCAGTGTATGGAACGCGCGTAAAAGTTCAGAACTTATTACGCTTTTAGATAGATATATCTAAACACATTTTACCCATGACGTTTAAAGCACTTTACTTATTATTTCTAAGGCGTTTTACCCATTATGTATAACTTTTTTTACCTTTATTAATAGTATTATATTATCTGTGCCTTTATTAAGAAAAAAGCCTTCCATGTATGGCCAAAATAATCCAAAACAAAAATCTAAGTGCCGTGCGATCTGTATTCTTTACATACTTAATGGCCTGTAAACATCCAAAAATGATAATGGAGTTGGCATCATGGTAGTGCATCACTATAGGTAGTGTAAATAGGTTTAGAATGGGTGTGGTGGGTTTGATGTGTATCTTTTAATTTGAGAAGTTATGAGTAATTGTTGATTAGCTTTCTTTTATATTTTATCTATTTAAAAGTGACTAAAGTACTTCCAGAATGGTATTCAATTGCTTGAATACGTAAAACATCGTACCTAATTTTATTATAAGCATTCAGTGTTTTTAGAATATATACATTTTCACTCCTGAAATTTTTATTCAAAACGGTCTTGCAAAAGTATAAAATCTGAGTAATTTTTCGTCGAAATTGTAATGTATCAAGTACCAGTAGAGCAAGTTTTATCGGAGTTCCTATACCATGCACCGGGTGTAAGACAAACACAGGTTTGAAAAATGACCAAATCTGAGATGTGCGTTGAATTTTTATTGACTCAAACACCTGTAAAGTCATTTTGATTAGAGTTATATTAGCGTGCATTGAGTTGTAGACAATAGAAGATTTGATTTTGATACTTTTAAGAAGCAGAACTCCTGAAATGTTCATGAAAACATACTTAGAAAAATGACAGAATCAAAGATATTCTCGTCGAAAGTGTAAAGATTCTAACACCAGTAGCGCAAGTTTTATCGGAGTTCCAATAGCATGCATCAGGTTTAAGACAAACACAGGTTTGTTCTCGTGATATGTATACTTTCAGATACAGAACATTTCAGAAATTTCATGAAAACGGTCTTTGAAAAATTTGGAAATCTGAGATTATGAGCGTTGAATTTGTATTGTTTTTCACACAAACTCAAAATGTCTTCACGTACTCATGTGTTAGCGTTGCCTTGACTTGTGGTTGTGCACCTCAATTATGACTAGTTCCGTGTTGATTGTCGGTTCTGCATCTCTATAATTACAATTACCTATCAGTCTCAGCCTCGGGTCAGGTTATCAATAGGAATTAAAAACAGGATTTTTATATTGTTTGTCACTAGTTTTTGCTAGTGGCTTTGTTCAAGCGAGGCCTTCATCCAAATTCTTTTACTATTAGAAGCCCACATTATTCCTGATGAACATAGGCTAATTTTTATAGCAGAAAAATGCTTCATTCCTACGGGAAAACGGGTAATAGGACCACGGGTAGTAAGAATGCAGCCTGTCAATAATTAAATCACAAACAGGATTATGATACTGTTTGTCACTAGTTTTTGCTAGTGGCTTTGTTCAAGCGAGGCCTTCATTCAAGGTTTAGGGCTACTAAAGGTACCCCATCGTCCTTAATCTCGGGTTATCAATAATTACAAACAGGATTATGATATTGTTTGTTTTTAGTAGTAGTTTTTAACCCCCGACGCAAAAAGAGAGGGGTCTTATATTATAACTGTTATAAGTTTAACGTGTCTGTCTGTGTATCTGTGTATCTGTCTGTGGTATCGTAGCTCCCAAACGGATGAACCGATTTTCGTTTAGTTTTTTTTTGTGTCATAGATAATTTTATACTGAGTGTTCTTAGACATGTTTCATGAAAATCTGTCGGGGGTGTTTGAAATTTTGAATTTTGTTCCTGTTGGTGGCTTTGCGCAAGCGGTAGGTTGATCAACCCCGCCCATACCCTTATTGTAATTTTGAAACAGATGCGGGATGCCTAGGTCGATTTTCTGCATATTAGCAGTGCTCCACTGCTTCACTTTCCCTAATGGGAGAACGCTGTCATAGTTTGAGCCCATGGTGCAGACATTATTGTCGAGCCATCGAACAAAGAGAACCTGGTTGACTGAATCATTACTAGGCCAAGTAACATATTCTAGGTCTCTTATTCGCAGTTGAAGCTATGGTTCCTCATCGCTACTATCCCATACATCGTGTCTTTCTACAAATACCGCAACGCGACCTGGTATATCCCGTGGAAACTCACTCCCTTGAACGTTATCATCATTGCCTTCTTCTTCGTCAGTCACGAAACTTGGATCTGGAGGTAGCGCCACGAAATCAACCATCGCACCTGGGTCTTCTTCCTCCATGATAGCCTTCAAAGCCTCCTGAAGCCCATGGTAGTCATTGTGGTGAACGAAAGTGTTTCGCACCATTACTGGAAAAAGAATCCTAAAACAAACAAAAACGAATAATATATCATCAATGTGCCCAATGTCCCCATTTAGGTTTAAAGAACTTTATTTTTCTCATAAAAACATTACAGTTCACTTAAAATGAGATAAATTTAAACAGTAAATGTGTACTAAAACTAAATTTAAGTAGGTAAATAACTCCTGGGCGTTGAGGTTTATCTTAAATTACTAATCATAACTAATTATATTATTATATCATTTGGGGACGACGTTATATTTTTCCTATTGTAAATAAATGGTTAGAATTTTTTACATACTATTTAGGTTTAGTATACAGACAACATACTAAACTATAACTGGTGGTAAGAAATGACAAGAAAATCTTGAAAAATATATTCGAAATTCTATACTTACTTTTCTCAAGTTGTTACCGTCACTTATGTTCCACAAAACTGCTTATAAATACACTTTTTCTCAATGAAAATGAAATTATTAATCGCGACACATAAACAGTCACTATTGAGCTTTGGATATCCAATAATGAAGCTGACTGTGGAATTATATTTAAAAAAATATGAGTAGTTTTATATGCGTACTCGTTTGGGCACGGTAGGCGTAAATGGGTTAAGCCTCTACAAATTATGCAAAATCACTGTAGGAATTTATTATTAAAGTCGAACTAAGTTCTGACCAAAATTAACGTCAGATAAATCCTCCTTTCAAAGTTTTGCTGAATGGAGTAGGTGGTTATCTCATCTACGGAAACTCATCCACTTTGATGAGGATGAGTTGACCAATCCAAAATGTTTAGTGGTCAACTCATCTAAAACTTTTCCATACCAGTTTGTACCAGTATTTTCAATAAGTACATCAAGCAAAAAAGTGTTCCGTACATTAAAAATGTTTCTGTAACACAACAATAGTTTTAAGTGCTTTCACGAAGTTACATAATATTTACTAACCAGCTAGAAAATACTTTACATACAAGGCACCCGTAACTACACAGTACCTACGCACATACACAGGTTAATCGATAACGACCAAATTTTGATTGTTTGCTTGCTACAAATTTTGACCTCTCCTCATCAGCACATAGGTATACGTCCACTAGTGAACATGCCTCCCCAAACAAGGGGGTGTCCTCCCCTCTCTTCGGACTTCAGCAGGGGTATTTTGATTCGTCGGAAAGGCCGTCGGATTCGATATCGGAAATTTTTTAAGAAGAAAAACGTTTTACGTACTTTTCAAAAATGGGTGTAATAACACTATGGAAGTAGCTGAAATAGACTAGTCTAGAAGTATCAACGTCTGTAAGATGACGGATTTTTTTGACTGCATACGCTGCAGAGCTAAGTCTCTTTGCTAGCTTATCTATCTATTTGGTGTCTGAAATCATATTTAAAGTGTTGGTATGAGAATATGTAAATCTTTATTCACTAAGAAAATTATAATCAAACTAGACGATCGCCTCGCGGTTTCACCCGCGTAGTTCCCGTTCCCGTGGGAATTCCGGGATAAAATATAGAATATGTCACTCCCTGAAAAGTAAGCTTCCTAACGGTGAAAGAATTTTTCAAATGGGTCCAGTAGTTTTGGAGCCTATTCAATACAAACAAACAAATGTATAATAAAAAATATTATCTATGTAGTGTATTGTATTATGTATATCAGTTATCTAGTACCCATAACACAAGCTCTGCTTAGCTTGGGGCTAGATAATGCTGTGTGAATTGTCCAGAATTATTTATTTATTTTATTTATTTATTTATTTAAATAAACAATCAAATCTTTCCTCTTTATAATATAAGTATAGATAACAGATATAAATCACAACTAGTATTTACAATTGAAACAATTGAGCAAACTGCAAACTGTTGCAAACTGCATCATGCATCTACAGGTAGCTCAACTGATAAAAAAGGAAAGTTAAATAAAAATCATAATATATTAAATATAAAATTCAAGGTACTAGGTTGAGTACTTAGTATGTCAGGTGGCAATATTCACCCTCCGTCTGTATGTAAGGATCCGATAACATCAGACGGTCAGATGGGCTTACAATAGTGTCATTTTTACACATGTCAACCTCTGGACGTTAATGACGCAATTCTCTTTCTTTGGATGGCATTGAAAGAGTCTACACGGGATATTATAGATTATAGAATCACTCGTGACAGCCATTTACGTTTAAACTTAGCAAAGAGCTAGCGCAAATAAAGAGGAATATCCGAAAACCATAAATTATTTAAAGTTACATAGGTAATTACAAAAATTATTTTTTGATGTTCTACTCGTACTTGACTTGTTTTTATTTAATCTGTCCAAGGTTTCTATGCTCTCTGGTGGTTTCATTCACATGATCGTTCACGAAGGTAGTTGGGTGTGCCCGGATCTCGCCCGAATGAAAAATGCCCACCCGACAGAGAAACAGAATAGCTATCGCTTGCGTGCGTCGGCCGCATGTCATCGGCATCGACAGTGTCGGTTGCGGAGAATTGTAATAGGGCCCCAGGTATCTACACAATGTCATACACAATGTCATACATACAGCAATGTCGTGGATTCGAACGCAGTTTGAATTCTTCGTCTGACAACTTAAGTACTATCTTATATATAAAATTCTCGTGTCACACTGTTCGTTCCGTTTCTATTATGTCATAGAAAGAATTGACAACCGCAATGAAATAAACCCACACTGAAACAAAAACAATTACTTATTATATTCACAAGTAAGTATAAGTAATGGTAATATTTGCAAGCTGTACTAGTGTACTAATAAATTAATTTTCTTTCATTATTTCTTTCTTCTTAAATATTATTATCAAATCAGTTCAAACACCACTCTCAAGTATTATACATTACTATAATGATAATCTGTTTACCGTAGAACATTGCCTTTTACCCTGTTTCATGCTGTGTTTTACTTATAAATTTTCCTTTTTCTAAATCAATTCAAAATATCCTTCTACTGAAAATCAGCGTTGATCCGCGCGCGCGCGTGGTTCAGCACAGAGCTGAGTTTGACCCTTTTTGGCCAACAGGGCCATCACAGTCGCCACTTGTATGTATTTGTATTGTATCTTGTATCACCGAATAGCATGTATACGTAGGTACACACCGCGCAGTGGACGTGTAGGTCGAGTATTCTTGTTTCTACGGCACTGGCTTTACATTGACATCAGGTAGGTATAAGAAGTAGGTATTTACCTACTTCTTACCCTACCTAAAAAATACCTATAGCTGCCTATCCCCTTGCTTGTTTTGTGTAGGTACGTGTATGTAAATGTACCTACTTATAATAACCATCACGTGTCAAACTTGCTTCTAACTATAATCACACCTGTTTTTTGGCCAAATAAATGTATATCTTTACTCCATTCTCCTCAACTTCTTGCAGAGTGTCGCTCTGTCTCTATCAGTGACAGTGAAATTTTGGATCGATTCACGTATTACCAAACTCTATTTTGGATGGAAATATTTATACTTGACTACAAGAATGACAGTCTAGT
The DNA here is from genome assembly GCA_963564075.1 of Eupithecia subfuscata. Classification (NCBI taxonomy): domain Eukaryota; kingdom Metazoa; phylum Arthropoda; class Insecta; order Lepidoptera; family Geometridae; genus Eupithecia; species Eupithecia subfuscata. Next base: position 252,337 of record CAUWYO010000011.1, on the reverse strand, counting down.
GATGCTAATAGTATTTGAAGACCTCTGCCGCGCCAGACGCAGGCGTTTGATACAGGGGGGTTAGAAAGCACACGGATGAAAGAACAGCACAACCGGTGTATTTTGCGTATTTTCACAGTTTATTAAGCTACGGTATCCTGTCATTTGCTGGCGCAGATATTGATGGATTTCATTTCTCTCCAAAAAAGGAGCTATACAGGGAATCTACATTTTCCAGTCTGTCTTAAGCCTATCTACGAATGTCATTTTTATACGAAACTAGATTCTGCCCGCGGCTTCGCACGCGTTAATTAAAAAAACATTGTCCAGAGGACAAAATAGTGAATCTAAACCATTCCCAGATCCCCTTGAACACACAAAAAATTTCATCAAAATCGGTCCAGTCGTTTGAGAGAAGTTCAGTGACATACACACTCACAGAAGAATTATATATATAAAGATAATAACACTACTTACGACTTTCAAAAACAAAGCGATGCGCATACACAAGCCAAGGACAAGCTATTGGACTTTTATAGAACTTAGCGGTTGCAAAAGTTGAAAGAGTGCTTTGTAGGAAACTATGTTTGCTCTTACAATAAAATACCTAGTGACATTGTAAACTTACAAAAAAAAGCATTCAAGAAACATGAACAGAAAAATCGAACAATAAAAAGGATGCAATTATTATTTACAACATTTTCTAATTTATCTATACCTCGTTGATTTTCTGAGTTGAGCAAAAGGGATCATAATAAGTTCTATAATGAAGGGTTCCATTTGCTCAACTTAGTTGCGAAATTGAGTTGCACAAAAGGGAACCAACTATAATTTAGATAAATTTTTAAAGCTGGCATGAGTCTTTTGTGTTTAATTATGCATGTCACAAATTATCCAGCCCTCTGCCATATGAAAAACCAAAGCTGGTCGCACTAGCTTTTAAAAATTTACCTTTATTATTACATTAATTTCCATACATGTGTAAGTAACTAACCCCAAATCCAGGACCCATTACTTGTTTAATGTAAGCCTTACTTTCTAAGACAAAGTCCATTTACAGCCACATTTATTTGTATTTATATTTTTATTCATGGCCCTTTGCAGCCATGCCATTCAGGGACATTATTATTGTTATTATCTTATTGTTATTATTATTATTTTATGTACTTACAAACTATTTAATTATGTAGCTTTGACATGACCAAAGTGTTCCTTGTGATCTTATAAATAAATAAAAAATAATTTAAACTGACTGAGGACAGTCAAATAGGATGTTTTTTCTAAGTTTCTATATAAGTAATAATTTGGTGTCTTGTTTGACCTTTCTTTTTGTCCCTAATGATTTTAGTAAAATCACACTAATATTATAAATATGAAATTTTGGATGGATGGATGTATGGATGGATGTTTGTTACTTCTTCACGCCAAAACTATTGAACAGATCGGGCTGAAATTTTGCATACAGATAATTCTAGGCCTGGAATAAAACATAGGTTACTTTTTATCCCATAAATCAGTTCCCATGGGATAGAAATCACCTTTAAGCGTTTCTATAGAAACAATGCATGCAAAGTGGGGGGCAACAGCTAGTAATCAATAAAGGGAGGCCTTAGCAGCAGGACAGTTACAGCAAAAATAAATAATAATAAACAATATAAAATAAGTATTCCTACTGGAATACATCCAGTACCTAGGAATACTTTCTGAAACTGCTTGCATAACCATTTGCCCAGAAAATCACCAGTAATTTTGAGACTAGTTTGCTGCTGAGAGGAATGTAAATATATGGAAGGCAATACCAGTACTACACCTTAAATAAACATAGGATTAGAAAGTGGGCTACCAAAGGAGGTCAACCTTGCCACATTTCTCTAAGCAAGAGCATTTTCTTTCACCTCAGCTCCGCAGTTTTCATTCCAAAATAAACACCTTGAACAGACAATTAAATTTAACGTGCGGTTATGCGAACTGTAGCATGTTTTACGAATAATTTGGAGGTTTTACCGGACGTTCATGCAACATTGATTGGTTTACTTTGCTTATTACTACCGATTACCCTGACCCGTTGATCGACTTCGCGAAACATAAACTGAACAAAACTATATTTAGACTTCTATGAAACGCACGGAAATAACCACAATAATCGGAATACAGATCTCTCTTTAGAAATTCAAATTATGGTATTCAACTTTTTATGTACTGCTGCGATTCTAATCGTTATATTTATTATTAGTAATATTATAACTCACCTGAATTTTTTTGGGGTAGTAAATTTTGTGGACCGTGTTCCTGTGGAAGTATTGGTTTGTTTTGATGTCGGAAAACTTAGAAGAATTAAATAAATCAGAGCTGCTCCGCTCACAGCGCAACGCAGTTTCTTGAAGTGTCACCCGGCAAACCAATTTATAAGACGTTGTCACGTCAAAATCTTTTTAAAGTAAAGTAAAGAAACTAACAAGAAACCTTTACCTTTTTAGGTTGTTTATTTAGCTTTCGAGTCGAAGCAAAACTATTTCGCCAAAGTAGGTATTTTCCAAAAACCAAAAGCCATGCGCGCTAAGTAAAACTAGGAAATAAAGTGATCACTTTGATTTTTTGTTCACTGGTAAAGTAAAGAAGCGAACAAGAAACCTTTACCATGTTAAGTTGTTTAGTTTTCGAGTCGAAGCAAAACTATTCCGCTAAAGTATTTTCCAAAAACCAAAAGCTATGCGAGCTCCATACCTAACTTGTGGCCATGAATTTAGGAATTTACTTCTTGTGCTTGGAGCTATAGGTATGTGACGTGCATAGCGTGATGTGTGTGTGAAAAACACGGATCTAACAATGCCTAGCACTTATCTGTAGGGCATGGCGACAATGGCTCTGGTGCGGATCTCACTTTCATTACTAATTTTCGAGGTCAATTTTAATTAATTCATCCGGCATTCTATCTTAAAATGCAATCTCAGCTTGAAGTACTTCCATTGCATCTACAAAACTGATTTGATAGGAACTTGTTCTAACTGCCAAGCAAAAATCAATTTTACACAAAACCTTATTCGGATAAATATTGCATGTTAGTGATCCATTGCGACAGCAGGCTACAGTCATTTCATACTTATAAACATTACTCTTGTACCGCGGTTAGTTGAACACGATGTTAGAAGGGAAAGGTTCGTGTTTTACACCGGAAAGCGAATGAAATAAAAATCAGCGAGAAAATAACGATCATAATAAAATATCACGTGCAAAAAAATGTGCTTCCGACATGAAATAAAATTTCAATCACAGAACTCGCAAAAATAGTAATTCAATATTTAAATTTTCAATTTGTGTGACGGATTGATTAGTGTTAGTTTTTTCGGCGTAGACCAGAAGAGGTCGGATCGGAAGTGACAATGCCCCAGATTTTCTTCAAAAAAGTGATGGTGCTGCAGGAACCTGGCGCCTTCGAGGTAAGCGACTTTCACTTTCCGGCGAACGACTATGGCGGACATAGTCCTGCCTGCCTGGTGGATTTACTTTATATTTCATCTTATTTTCCTTGCAAAGGACGTTCCATTCGTTTAAAATAAATGTTAACAAATTTCAAAGATTTGGAGAGTTTGATCGTAGGGGGGTTTATACCACAAAGTCGTCAGAATCTAAAACTCATTACTCTATCTGTACACAGTTTTAACTGTTCCCGCACTGTAGTTCTGACGTGAAGGAGTAACAAAACATCCAAACTTTCGCCTTTTCAATGTAGTTTTGAATGAATTAAATCAAATTCCCCACTTTCTATTGTGTTTGACCTGGAGGAAGCTAGCTGTTTGTTTATTCAATGGACGTCTGATACAGCCTGGATTTTTATTCATGTGGTTTGCTCACCTACTGACTAACATACCTACAGACTGACATACCTTCAAGCTATGGGCTGGGCAGTGCTAGTGTAGGACTTGTATATGGGCTGCTTTATGTATGTGCCGCACTGTAGGGCACTATCAGTCGCCGCTGCCTCACGCTCTCGGCGCCCTCAACGGGTTACTTAAGGCTTTCCCAGACTGTGACATATTTGCGGACGAATGGAAAGGTCTTATGTCAGTCTGTCTTCTATATTGTGAGAGGGATGGATGATCGATTATTATTGTTATTTTCTTTCTTGTTTAAATTCAAAGTAACAATTTAATAATGCATAATTTTAGTCTGACATTTTTATTAACTTTGTACCAATTTTATGTTAGTTTTATAAGTTTTATTGTTTGCATTTAATTATAATTAATTAGTGTAATTGGTGTTTTCGCCGTTCTAATTAATAATTAAATAAATAAAATACCTACTTTTTAATTTTTTTATGTCTGTTTTAAGTGTTTGCCCTTGTAAGGAAAAAGGGGGCGTTGGGAGGCAAACTCCCCCTCAAAAGTATAAGGCTTACTTGGACCACGTTTGCTAACATTTAATTTACAACAGACAGTTGGCAAAAACAGTTGCAGATTAACTAGCAATCAGGAGGCTTGGTAGGGCATAGCCCTTGTAAGGAAGAAAAACAGGGGTTTGGAGTTGGAGTTCCCCCCCTCCAAAAAAAAAGAAAAATATTTACTTGGACCACGTCCACTCACAGATTAAATATTTTTTTCAAAGGAAACTGTTGTAAAAATTATCAGAGTTTGACGAATTTATTTATGAATGAGATCCACTCGTCTACTTCACCGTACCGTTTCTCCCCCCCCCCACTTTTTTACCAAAAGTTCCAGTGTCTCCATCTGAGGAGGGACTTCACTGGGGAGAGAACATTAAAGGAGCTCAGACAGAACCTCAATACAAGATTTAAAATGTATAAGCCAGAAGCATTATCATATTTATCATAGATTGTGTGCTATCTTCTCAGGCTCGAATATATTGGCAAAATGTCAGGCACTTTGTTGGGGCGTCCATCGCCTAGTATGTATGCCCCATCATCCGGATACAGTCTCCGAGGGCGACGTGTATATTCAGACAAAACTGATCACACTTCGACTGAAGGTGTTATAAAAGTCGACCTGACCTTGTTATAGCGAGGTATCGCTTTTAAGACCAAGTGCCAACAGGGCCTATAGCCAGCTGTGGACTAATATAGGCTGATGATGATCGAGCCATTCGAGCCATTGAAGGCGTAGCGAAAAATGCCATCCGTACCTCCTCAGTACTGGAGTTAACATTGTCATTTCCCCTCTGCTAGTTTGCCTCCGAGGCCAAAGGTATTAAGAGCCATTCGCGCCTTTGAAGGCTAAACGAAAAATCGCATCCGTATCTCCTCCGCACTGGAGTTAATATTGTTAGTGTCCATCTGCTAGTTTAACCTATCAGGTTTAGCAACGGGGCACCAGAGTCGCCACCTCTGCGGGTCACACCGCAGAGTCTAGGCCATGGATGGGGTAACACTCATACTCATAAATTTATTCGCCATAGGAGCACAAGGCACACTTGGTTAATATGAGAAGAAATATAATAATGAGAAGTATTGTACTATTTTACTGTAATAGCCTTCATTTCATGTCTATAATGCCACGCCCCATGTTCCGGATACAGCTTCCGCAGCCGGGGGCAATAAGTACCGTTCCGATACTCTGTTCAGATTATTTGGCTGGCAGACGGCCATGCCGTTATACCTCCCCGAGAGGCATGCTGCCGTAGTAGTGTCCTGAATCGTCGTCAAGACAGCTCCAGTAACATCATCGCCTAGCCCAAGTAAGCATGCGATGGCCCCTAATTTAGGATATAGCCTCCGAGGCCAGGGGCAATAAGTACCATACCGGTATTATGTTGATTATTTGACTGTTAGTTGGCCAAACTATAACATAACTCTCTCATGAACATCACCATTATTAGTTCCAGTTACATTGTTTCTGACGACAGGATAAAGTTTCCCTTATTTTATACATAAAATAATAAGTTTCGTTTACCGGTATGAAATGGTATAGTCCCACATATTGGCTTGAGTGTCAGATATTTGATAGGGTCACTGCCCACCTGACTGGAACCTCTCGTTCAAATGAGTGCATCCGATGCATCTCGTCAAAATGTGGATCACATCCGAGTGAAACCAACTGTGAAGGTTTGGTTATCTATGAGGTTTCAAAGTATTTATTGTAAACCAAATAATTATGTAATGATCCTCTGCTACTTAATTAACAAAGCTAAGAAAAAACTGAGCTCTTGTGACTTACACACTCTTGAATATTGTAATAAAAATTTAATATACCAGATTCTGATGGTGTGTTGGTGTGCACTAACCTTCACCTGAAGTGAGTTGCACTAACTCAAACAAAATAGCAGTAGGAAATTGTCTTTAATTTAAAGGAATGCCATTGCCCTGCTGTTGGACATCCTAGGCTAATAATAGTAATCTGTTTGTCTTGATCATTTTTAGTTTGTTGCAGAGAATTTAATTTTGATTATTTCAGACTTTGGGTCTAAATGATTTTCAGAATAATGCGGGGTCAATAAAAGAAATAATTTTAGGTACTTACTATTAAATAAAGTTGTTCTATAAAAGCCATAGGTAACAACTGTGGAAATAACCTATGATTCTGGGAATGTGAAACTAGGTTCAATATGACATGTGATGTTCATTCCAACTGGTGTCATCAGATCTTGGAAGTAAATCATGTTTTAGATAGGTACTTCAAAATGTCGGAGATCACCATGACAATGATCTAGAGTATATTCAGTTTCAATACAATGAAAGTAACATAATGAGAGACTACAAAGTATTTTTATGTTTGGCACCTTACTCCGAGTAAGTGTTAAACATACCTGCAGGTAATTTTATTTACAAGCTGTAATGTGAAAGGTCAATTTGCAGAACCTTTTAACTTATTAGTTATAAGGTTAGGTTAAGGTAGGTACTGTTCTTTAAATAATTTAAGCAAAAGAAAGCTATAATTATATACCTACTTTGGGCATTTTCTTATTATTATATTTAACTTCCAATACAATATAGATTAGTTAGTCAAAAATCAGCTCTTGTTCTGATATACTCTCTGTACTCTGTCTGCCAGTAACAATGAAATAAGTACCTAGCTAAATTCTGATTGTTCAAAATAAAGTGGTGATTCTGCCCCGAACAGTACAAACCGAACCTGGGAACTTATTATTATGATTATTATTATTGTGCTAAGGTTTAAATCTTCTCTGTGAAAAAACCGGTAAAAAACAAAGCACATGGGCCTAAGGCAAGTGCACTTCAGGTGCTAGGTAGTTCATTTTGCAGGATTTTTCTGACAATCCTACAAGTGTTTAGTATGACAGCTTTTTGCATTAATGTGTCAACTTTTTATTTACCAAACCAGGTAGGTAGGTACTACCAGGTAGCCTACGAAGATTTCGATCTGTTATTTATGTAGGCATTTGCCCTGCCCTGCCAAACTTTGGTGTCAATGATGTTTTTATTTCAAACAATTAGTTCATACCTATTACATGCACATAACTCTGTTTATAATAGTAGTTTACTAATTCATCATCTTTTCATCAAAAGTATGTTTGTAACACTCAATTAGAGATTGCAAAATGATTTAACATGATCTAGGGTGCTAAAAGGTGGCACCGCACCTTCCGTCTATAGGTTATGTACTTCAACCTGGGTTATTATCGCAATAACCTGATAAGACAAGCTGTACTAAAGGATCACACTCGTGTGTGTACCGCCGGCCTGATGGTACCGGCGACATAACTATACAAAGTATTACCATCCGATGGGAACTTTGTGCCAGGCTCGTTATTATGAGTTTTCCACGCTTACCTCATAGTCAGTGGTCGGGATTATAACTCGGAGAGATGGGCACGAATTTTGCACAAAGTAAATGATTGTACTTCACCGTAAACATCGTTTTTTCACCAAAAAAAACCATAAAAACACAAAATTTTCTGCATACACCGCTGAAAATTTCAAACGCTATGAGTTGACATTGACAGTTACTGCAGATGTCACAATGACAGGGACTTGCTGCTATGACTTTGACGGAAAAACACACAGCATGACTACAAAAAGACGATAAAAGCACATAAATACATCCATATTTCAAATTGCAATTCTTCAAACCATGCTGTCCGTTTCGAAACACATATAATGCTCGGTATTTACTTAGGTTGTGGTGTTGCCCTGTCATTTATTAAAACATTTGTTAGTACTAATATTCCTGCGCTAGTTTTGTAATGACTAATATACTAGACAGGATTGACACCAGATATTAATGCTAATGCCTGAAGCTAAGAATCTGGCGAATAAATAATGTTACACAAAATACAGAGCATCATCTAGGCCCAAGCTAAGCAGAGCGTGTGTTAAGTTGTGTTAAGGATTATAAATGACTTACTAAACACTTAATACAATACATAGATAGATATTTTTTATTATATAGAAAGTACCCAGAACACACAAAACATATATACTCCAGATCGTAGTACAAATTCAGAGACAAACAGGGAGGTAGCGGGTTGGAAGCCCGCCTTGGGATTGGTCCCAAGGCGGGCTTCGAACCCGCAACCTCCTGCGTCGCAGGTGTACCTACGCCCGCCGCGCCACATCATCGGTTGGAAATATCATCTAAGGCGTAAATTTTTTGAAGGCGAAGGACTTTATTTCAAATTTGATGAAATTTCACGTCTGAGAAATTCAGCTATGATCGAAGGGGATAATACGTTACCTACTGGGTATATGTAGTTATTCTGTGATAATACCAGCATACCTACAGGATAGAAATTTCAGATACATTTATTCAAAGTAAACATCACATCATAATAGGCAATAAAGTTTGCTGTAAAGTGTTATCGTTTATACTAAACTTTTCGGGAAATCCCCTATCAACGTCATGCCTCATGCATTAGGGTTGGGAATTGTGATCCTGAAATGTATTTCCATTTGCTAAATTATCAAAACTACTAAATTCTACTGAGGCATTTCGACCAACTTAATCCTACTGTCCTTCCTACTAATATTATAAATGCGAAAGTTGGTGTGAATGTTTGTCACCACGTATCTCGGTAACCAGAACAACAAGCACAATGTACAAACGGGCAGAATGTGCAATACGCTAAATGAACAGTAAGCATAATGTGAAAAAAACACATTTACTTGTTCCTACTTGAGTTAACCCGACATGTAGGCGTCCCACCCCCGCGAAGCGGGGGGGGGGGGGGCCTCAACATTAACTTACTCCTAACGAAGCCCGCCACGTATTGTGCTTGTTGTTCTTATTTTGCGTATTGTACATTATCAGCCGGAGGGTTTAATAATACTCAGGTAGGCTTTGGTGCGTTGGTTTGATTTGTTCCTTGCTATAAAACTAACAGGGCATTTTATCCCGTTTTGGTAATTTTTTAGAGTTGACCCGAAGGGTGAAAAAAACTCACCGAAGTTAAGCAACGTCGGGCGCGGTCAGCACTTGGATGGGTGACCGCGTCATGTTGGCTTTTTGCTTTTTTTTTAGATTGATCACAAACATCAGATTTTTAGTGTTTCTTTTGAGAAATAGTTTGAGATAGTTTTGAGACATTTTTGAGAAATAATTTGAGATAGATTTTAGGTCTAAAGGAAATAAAGTACTTTGATATTTGATGGTACAGAACTCCGTGTGCGAGTTGACTTGCACTTAGCCGGTTTTTTTGTAATAAGTTTTTTTTTTACTTGTTTATGAGTATATAATTAATCCTAAAAAAAACAATATTTATTTTTATTTGTAGCTTGAAACTGTAGCTCCTTTGTAATGGACATGAATGCAAAAAATAAATAATGAACATATCTATAACTAATCAAATAATAGCCCAAAAAATTTGACCTCGACGGGAATTGAACCCGCATCCTTCCCTCGGTAAGGGATAGTGTTTTGGGATGTTATTTGATTTCTTAAAAATTACCCTGAGTGTCAAGGTTTACGCCCAATTTATTATATCTATAACAGTTGATATTTTAGCCATAGAGAAAAAACTATAAGCAAACTTTATTTAGACTAAAATTTAGCAAGATATAAGTCAGATCAACCACCAATGCAGTTCCAATTATCCCTGCTACATAATACAGAAAATCAACCTTAATCCAATGAAGACACGACTGACAGTGACACTTGGTAGATTCAAATGCGAGTGAAATATCAATGCTTTAGATATTGATATAATTTATAATGATGCTCAAGTCCTGGGGCCGGTTTTCTGCCAAAGCATAGATCCTTCGCATTTTCCAACTCGAAAAATAACAACTAACAGGCTAAAGGTTTCTTCGTCGCTTCTTTACTTTAGTCTACATACCGAAGCGACAGAAATCAAAAATATCACTTTATTTCCGTGTCAGTGTTTAGCTTTATATTTTGACCTTTTCTAAGTGTACATTTATTGTATTTATGAAAATAAAGAGTTTTTGATTTTTGATTTTGATTACAAAGAACGCGGAACGCAGAACGCAGAACGCGGAACGCAGAACGTTCTCTGTCTGCGCGGAGCCTAAATGTATTAAATATAATATTCGTAAAATATCGTTTGTTTAATTTATATGTATTATGTAATTAAATTTTTTTAAAGATAAAATTTGGATGTAGGTAACTAATTTGTCATGTCCAAGTATTCTCCGATTTGGAACAGATATCTTCTCATCGACCTCAGTGGCGCAGCGGGCGAAGGTCCGCCTGCGACGCAGGAGGTACCGGGTTCGATTCCCGTCTCGGACAAATGTTTGTACGATTTGCATATGTTTGTTCAGGGTGTTCTGGATGTTGTCCATGTACCTATAATAAAAAAATATCTATCTATGTAGTGTATTCTATTAAGTATATCCAGTTATCTAGTACCTATAACACAAGCTCTGCTTAGCTTGGGCTGTGTGATTTGTCCAGCATTATTTATTTATTTCTAATTCTTCTAAATCTTCGTCGGCTAGACCGTCACTTCCATCCAGTGAAATTATAGTCAAACTTATTTATATTTATAAAAATAACCTAAAAACTACCTGTAGACTGCAACAGTTTACAGTTAGCTCAATGTATTTCTGTATTTCAATTGATAATATTAGAATAATTGTCTTTGTGAATATTACAATGGTAATAGGAAAATTGTACCTTAGAAATTGGAAAGGTATGAGACGGGCGCAGCTGTTATTTTCAGAGCCTTATTACACTACGCAATCGCCTCATTTTGAAATCGCCCGCAAATCGCCAGTCCGTTAAGGCTCTAAGAAATAAGTGGGTGTATCACGTCATAACAGAACGCAATATCATCTGCATCGAGTCGCTAGACGTATGTTGTCAGGTCGCAATTGATATTCCATCAGGTTGACCGTCGGTAAGTTGTGTATCATTCGCACCGTGTATAAGCGGAGTGTTAGCACAGGTATCACAACAGGCGCCTATACTTTTTTTTAAATAGATTATTTATTTATATATATTTAAGTTATGCTTAAATTATGCCACTTTGTAATGAGTCAACTCATTGTATGTGTGTTTTATGTGACAAATAAATGATTTACTAACTTACTTAATAATGTCTATAAGAAATATCAAAAGAGTATATACTGTGACTCGTACTTTTTCCATCGAGTTACACTGTTACTTTTTTGCTACATTAGTGTCAATTAATAAGCTGGTGTGTGTAACCATTTACTAACTACATCCTCTTTACATTTAAATGTGAACAGACTTCCAAAAATAACACTAAAGACGTTACGTACTTACTAAGCTTTAATTGTGAAATCTTATTTGAGGTTCGGAAGGTTACGTAGAGGTAGGTTAAGGGGTTTAGTTCATTATAAGATGTTGTTCATCTAGTTCAGTAGCCGCCTTACCAAATGCTCATCACTGTAAAACACAATAAGCACATCTAGCGGTGTATTCTGCGTGTAAGACGGGTTCTGCAGCGCCCTTCTCAGCTTGCCCAGCGGATTTTCAGTGTTGATGGCGTCAGCGCAAACCGGCACCGCAGGAGGGGTTGTCATCTCTTGCAGGGTGATGGTTACGGGGGATGCGGCGGGGGTCGGGAGGGGGGTTGTTGACGCAGTGGTAGGTGGCGACATTCGTGCGCCGTAGCATCCTGTGAACAAGTGAAAATCGTTGGGATCAATCAAATCAATCAGATATAAGATTTTTCAGGTGTTTTTTCATTAGAAGTGAAAACTTTGTACGTATTCTGGGCCCAGAATACTTTTGATTGTCTTTTCCTTTATCCTACAAGAGTTAACGTTTATGTTTCTACTTCTTAACTCTACAAAAGGATTTAGCAAAGTTTTTCGCTAGTTATGCTACTGAAGAAAATAGTGCAAATAACTCATCAATTCATCATTCAAGCAGCCATTTTACACTGCAGCGCGCCCGCAAATTGGATTAGACCCCATAAAGCCCTCTCACTAATTTGTCGTAATGATACGATCCAGAACACGACAAAACGAGCGAGATAACAGTCATTCCACATCCCTGTCTCATGGAATACGTATAAAATCTCATCAGAAGGAGAAAGCGGCTAGCGACAACGGTGTTTGCGGCGCGGGAATCTACCAGGGCTGCATAGGTTTAAAGGAGGTGGATGGTAGAGAGCTTTATCGAAAGCTCTCGAGTGCAACAGGGACGGAAAAGGGCGCTTATACCGTCTCGTTTTCTCACCCCGATAACGACGTTATTTGGGGGCGTAACTTAACAATGGCTGCCTGCGTTGTTATGGCTATTATTGAGAACTAAACAAAGAAGTTTTGCTGTAATTTTTTGTTTCAGTTCATTAGTATTTTTTCGCGACTCTCCCAACAATGGATTCTAGAGCTATCCATAAACTTTTATTACATCAATTCAAAAGGTTGCAACAATTGAGGATAATTTAAACAGCACTAGGTCCTTTATTTAAATCTGATATTTTAGCGAGGAAATGTAGCAATTTTACTGTTACGTGCAGATGCAGTTAATTTTTACTAAAAAACTTTTGAAAACATTTATGCTCAAATCTCAAACTTACAACACGTTTACACGTGACTCTACTGCGCAGACTCCGTCTTAGGGTCAACACCCTGCGGAGAGGTACCCCAAGGGATGAGGAATCCATTGGAATGACGTCAACAACTAACAGGACTTCAGAGCTTGCGAAGAGGTTTCGAGCCCTTTCGCTTTCTATGCACGCACACAAGAGTAGTGTGTTATTAACACAACTTGGTTGAATGTGTGGTCGGATTCTTTGTTTAGGGTTATTTTAGTCTTTAATTTTTATAACACTTGTGGTTGGCGAATGTTGTTTTTGACTAGAATCCATCCGTCCATGTGTATGAAACTAGGTACGTATGTTACTCTGTAGAAGAGGTATGAGAAGATTAACTAACACACATTAAAACTATCTTACCTACCGATGACGTAAACTCCATCGATGCATTACGAAGAGTAAACGTAAAATAAATAAAATGAAATCCTAATTAACCCAGACATCGTTCATTACATTACATTACAGAAGTGTCTTGAACAAAGGACTCGCACAAACGCACACAAACAAAGATTAATCTTACGCCTACAAGAAAAAGTCCTCACGCACGTGGCTACGTCCCTTAAGGATAGATGACGTGTTCCCGAAGGGACGAAATATCCTGCGAAGTACCAGGGCGGCAAAGCGTGTAAGGAGGTTGCTGCGTGACGTTGTCCTGTGCAAGGATACTCAAGGATATGGCAACGACCGCGCGGTCGTCCGGCCATTCACTCCACCACTCGAGTGCCTGCATCATAATGATAAAATGCAACGATAGAAGCAGGTATAAATGTATTTGCGAGGTAAATGTCATTTTGATATTTGCAAAATATTTGCTAGCGAAGATAGGCATTTGCAATCATAACATTGGTAATGTTCCAAGGATGGAACCAAGCTCGTAGGTATTATTGAATGCCCATCTAAAATTGGCTAGATGAGATTACCTTATCTATCAGATACTTACTCATCATAATGAATAAAACTTAGACTTTTAATAATAATAACTTTCAAAGGAAAATACTAAAATTCTAGTCAAATGCCCCATAATCCTCTGCATCCTCTTAACACCAAAGCACCATTACATTACCCCCTTTCTATATTTAGCATCGAAAGTCACGTCACGGGGAGAATTATTCGGGGAAAGGATTTTACCGGGACGTAACGAAACGGAATGTAACTTTCCCGTTCATAACATCAGGAGAGCGGTTGATGATGATGATGATGAAATAAATAATGTCGGGCAATCCACACAGCATCATCTAGCTCCAAGCTAAGCAGACTTTGTGTTATAGGTAAGTTCTAGAAGATCACAATACATTAAATTGTTTGTTTTGTTGTTTTTATATAGACAAAACACCGGATCAAATATTTGCGGATCGTACTAACATTTATCCCTAGGCGGGAATCGAACCCTCTTGCGTCGCAGGCGGACGTTCGTCCACCGCACCACATCGATCGTTGAAGAAGAGATTTTTAAGATTTCAGATTTCAATTATTTTGTTTCCTTACGAAACAAGTCAAATTTTATACCAAAAACTATTATCGAAATTAATATATGAAATTACTAGCTGCCGCCCGCGGCTTCGCGCGCGTTGTTTCTATGGAAACGTTAAAAGGTGATTTCTATCCCATGCAATGGGAACTGATTAATGGAATAAAAAGTCCATCCAAACATTCATTAGTGTGATGTGATTGATTTTATCTTCACTTCAATTTTTTTGTCGGAAGGAAGCAAGGAAGCAACCCTTTTCCGATTATTATTTTTTAAGGCTGGCGTTGGCGTTGGTTTGTTCACCAAAAGATAAATTTATGAAAACTTCTGTAAAATCACTTCAAGGAAATGTTTAAAACGTGAATGATAATAAAAAAAACCCAAATTATCTGAGAATACATGCCCTATCAGACTTGTTTTATTGTACAGTGTGACTGACTTAACTATTTTGAACAACCAACTCCGGTGGCAAGAGTTTTTTGACCGGCCATAATATGGCCGGTCTTCTGGACAGTCGCGTCGATTATTCACTGAGTTTTTGTTTCAAACAATGAAAGAGCGAGATAGATCTATATAAAGCTGTACCTATCTCTTTCGCTTGCTGCGTTGTTGGTGGTATATGAATTATATTTAAACAAACTTGCTGCCCGTCACCGGACAAGTTGTTTGACGGCTACTATACGGCTTCTACTTCCAAGTCCTTGACGAGCTTCCTCGCTTGGCTGTTGAATACGTCTAGGAAACCATCCAGGACTATTTGGCTGAACGCTGGCTGGAGCAGCTTGCGATGGACTTTCCAAATGCTTACTGTAAGGTTAATCAAATGTATTAGTAAAGCCGGTATGCGCTATGCGGTGCGGGACAGATAGTCGTATGAAAAACATCTAGAGAGATCATTTGTTCCATCGAAGTATGCTTCAGTGGTAAGGTGCAGTACGCAGTATGCAGCGTACTGCGTGGTCATCAAGAGACCAAAGCTTTAGACGCGAAAGACTGCAGGAAAATAAATAATTAGATAATGCTGGACAATCCACACAGCATCATCTAGCCCCAAGCAGCAGAGCTTGTGCTATGGGTACTAAAAAGTTGATTGTTCATACTTAATACACTAACATTCCACACAAAGATATTTTTTATTATACATTGGAAACACATAAAACTGTACTAACATTTATGGTGAACAACCGAAATAAATGATTTGAATTTGAATAAAACACCCGGAACAAATATCTACAAACATTTTTCCCGGGGTGGGAATCAATCAAACCAAGACCTTATACGTCGCAGGCGGACCTTCGCCCGCTGCGCCACCGGGGTCGTCAAATGACAGTACAATAATCTTTATACTACACCTGCTCGGAAAGTTGCCTTTTCCTTTTCCATTTATAGAATAGAAAGTATGTCTTTGCAGGCCTATAGGAAACCGGGAGGAAAAACTCCATGGAATTTAATTTCTCACGTGTTTTAGCGGGAGGAAAAAGTGTATGGAAATCCATTTCTAACGTGTTATTTTTTTTTTAATTTCCTAAAAGATCGGCCTGTAGCTATGGTTATTTTCGTTCGGTCAAACGACAAAAAGTTTTTACTACAAGTCCATTAGGCCTCCTCCGATTTCCGAACAATATTTTGAAAAAAGAACCCAAAGGCTGGCGCGCTCAATGAGGTTTTACCAACATCATTGGGCGCGATTTCAATTAATATTTAATTCTGCTTATTATTTTACTGTGTAGTATAAAGCACTATTTATCCCTCGGCAGAAAGTGCGATTCCTACCTCGTGTGTTTTAAGGCCTTCGGCTGCGACACACTCGGTAGGAATTGATCACTTTCTCGCCTTGGTGTAAAATGCACTATTTTTTTAGTAGATTTCATGAATAACATTAATGATGGTAGGATGCGGCAGACTAAGACGGTGTCATATAGCGCTCATTGGGGGAGGCCTATGTCCAGCAGTGGACTAGTATAGGCTGATGATGATCATTTAGTTCGACACTATTAAGTAATAATACAAAATCATGACCCTATGACTACATGCACGCAGAACGCAGCGGAACATTTTAAAAAATTGGTTTAGATAGGAATGCTCAGGCTCAGTAAATATTAATTTTACATTTTGTATTTTAGACACATTTTATAATTGCCAAGTAAAATAGCTTAACTACGTGATCAATTAACCAATAGGTTATACACTATCTAAGCCTCTGCTCTAAGCGACGCGTCGCAGCGGGCAAAGGTCTGCCTGCGACGATGGAGGTTGCGGGTTCATTCCCGCCTCGGGACAATTGTTTGTACGATCTGCAGACATTTGTTCAGGGCGTTCTGGATGTTTTCTATGTATAATCAAAATATCTATCTATGTAGTGTATTGTATTAAGTATATCAGTTATCTAGTACCCATAACACAAGCTCTGCTTAGCTTGGGGCTAGATAATGCTGTGTGAATTGTCCAGCATTATTCATTTATTTATTTATTGTTACACCCCCGTGCCTCGGAAAGCACGTTAAGCCGTTGGTCCTGATGACAATAAGCACATTAATCAGCCATTGCCTTGTCTAGCGATCATTTCGTTTCTATTTATTTTTTGGAGAACTAAAAGTCGGGAATATTTCAAAATATTTTTCCTTGGTGACGGAGTCTGAAACACTCATGAAAGTGGCTTATTCCAATAATCCCCTGCCATAATCCCCTGCGAAGGGGATTCCTGGACTTTTTGTCCAGAAATCCTCTGCCGGCTAAAAGAGTGGACAAGAGTTCCAGAAATCCCCTGATCCACTGAATTACACCGTAAGTAGTTGTTCGTTCTTGAAATAATCAAATGCAAACAGCCAAGTAACCTAAGCTTATAAGTAGAACATACCAAAATGTTATTACTTTTTGTCAAACCCGTATACAGGGTGCCACGGAAAGAGTGTAGGTAACCCTAACTACCCGAAAGAGATTCTGGACAGCGACAGATATCGAATTTTTTTCCCTTTTTTAGACGTTTATTCTTCATAGGTATTTGTGTCTAATATTCTTACGTTTTTGTTATTGTTTTAGAATTTCAAAGGATTTATATGATTTCTTAGTAATAATTTCATGACAAAACACTAGTCTTGCTAAAAAAAAAAATTGAGGAATATATTGTAATCTTCAATAATGCATGAGTGCGTGTAGAAAAACACAAAAAGAAAGAAAAAAAATTATGTTTCACAAAAAAAATAGAAAAACATTTAGATAGATAGATAGATAGATAAAATCTTTATTTGCATCTTCAGACACACACATACAGTCTACAGCAATTGTATAGTACACTAATACAAATTATATTTTAAATTCAAATAATCGTTACTCACAAGGCCCTCGATGTCCAGAATCACCCCCTTTCGGCTTACACCCTTTCCGTGGCATCCTGTATAATCACAAAAATAAGTCTTGCTACTAGTATAGTATTATAATATCTGTGGTCTTGCGAACATCTTAGCATCAAGTCTAGCGAAATTAGCGTTTCTGTCAGTATGTCCGTACTCCTCTACAGGTCGTATTTTACAACCGATCGGTACGAACCTTTGTGTACAGACTCTATGATTTTATAGAATTTTTTTGCCGTCGGGGTTTATTGATCAAAAGCGAACTTCTTCCAAAATAAGGCCTCTGAGGACTGGAAATCGCTGCCTGCTTCTGTTTTCCCAGCCAACTAGAACCCGGTTCTCTTCAACACAAAAGTGAATAAGTAGGTTATTTAGAATAAGTTATTTACGTATTTTATAGTTTTAAGTAATTACTTGTGGCCTATATTATAGACAAGTCGTGATAATGTTTGGTACGATATGCTCGTAGCTCGTGCTCCTATCATTATTATTGGAGCGTGAAAGTACGTGAATTAGCGACTTGTGTAAGGACATTTAACTTTAATAATTATGATTACTGCAACCGCAACCCACCTATATTGTTTCGGAAAGTGACGTTAATACATTAATAATATTGATAATAAGTCCTGACAAATAATATATGTGTATAATAATATTGTAATCTATAGCGAGATATAAGATTAAATGTGTATAATAATAAAAATAAAGCCTTTTATTTCCAAAATGAATTTACAATAAATTACTTAATTTAACTTATGACTTAAACACTAATTAGAAGTTAAGCCTTGTCTCTTCTAGGCTTTCTCTAGCCATGTTTTTCCGGCGGTTTTCTTAATTTCATCTGCCCAGCGTTCCTGTGGGCGTCCTCTGGATCTCTTTGCGACCGGGTCGCATCATTTGATGGCCCTCAGTGCCCATATTTTGTCCTCTAGGCGAGCTACGTGGCCTGCCCATTTTCACTTATGGCTTCTTGTGAATCTTAATGCGTTGGTTTTCTTGCGTATGGTCTCGCTTCTTTGCTTTTCCTTGAATTTAATGTTTAGCATAGTACTTCTATTCATTGATCTTTGTGTTGTCTGAAGTTTTTGCTTGATGTTATCATTAAAAATCCATGTTAGGGATTAATTGCACATTACGCACAAGTAGCAATATAAAGTCTTTACAAAACAATCACTAAGCTTATAGTTACAAGATCTCAATATTAGCTTATTAAAAGTACGTATTAAAATAGTAGTATATAATCTGTACAATAGTATAGGATTCTAATGAGCATCCGTAACGTTGAAGCAATTTCAATAGAACTAGTATCCACGTTATTCTTTATGACATTAGAATGATAATCTTTTTAAATTATCCAGATTTGGTCATAACTTCGTCAATTTTGGTCGTAGAACAATAATTTGTGCACTGTGTGTTATGGATTTCTGAGTTCTATAAATCTGCATTCTCAATTAAAACCGTTACGGATCCTCATTAACACACTCGATTGCGAGTGATTATAATCAGAGTAAAAACAGGAAATTTAACCTAACTAATTTTATATAAGGCGTGAATCGTCAAGTCTTTGCTCCCCCTCCAGTGGCTCGAATGTATGGAAAGGGTCGGACATAGGAATGATAATGTTTTTTTTGTCAAAATATGAAATTTTGATGATGCTATCGTGTTCTACTAATAATTCTCTTCTAATGTCTTTCTAACCATTTTTGCTGTAAGTGCCACGTTTATTGAATAAATTGAGAAAACGTTTTTTTTTTCATTGTTTTTTATGGAAACGAATATTATAAAATTCATATCTTCACATTGCGGTATGTTTTTGGGATGCGGTGTTTTTTATATAAATCTACCTACTCGCACACAGCTTCGACCCAGCCGTCACGTCTTGGTAAGCAACCTGCACGAAGAAAAACATTAGTTTTTTATTTTGTATCATCATTACTCAGCTCGCGATTCTGATTAGAGCCGTTACGCACTGACGCTAACGGACCGTTGACGGATCGTCAATATTCTGTACCTACTGAATTGACTGATTCGGAACATACAGATAGAAACATAGATACACGGATTCGGAACTGATGCAGTGCGTAACCGTTCTTAGCCTCCTGTGTTTCGTACATCAGGGCGTACCCAGCTATTTTTAGGCTCTATGACGTTCACAACTTCATTGGCTTTATCTTAATCTTTCTTTCTCTTTTCACCATGTTTCTTCGACGTAGACAACCCGTTGTCTAGTTTGATTGTCTGGGCGGAACAAACCGATGTATCTGGCGCGACCGGCCAAAGTTTTTTTTGATGTGTGTTTGGTTTTCGTTGGCATGAACCTAGTAAGATTGCAAGTCGCATGTAACTCACCTGCAACTGCTCAACGATGACTTGCAGCTGTTTCTTTTCTAGCTGGTCGTAAGGTCCAGCGCCGGTCGCAGATGCAGCTGCTCTCATCAGCCTCAACAGTTCTCGGAACTGCTCCAGGGGCTTGTGGACCAGCGATGTGATGTCCGGCCTCCGGCGGGGGATCGGTGGACTTGTGCAGAACCGGGAGAAGGCGCCACTTGGGTCTTTTGATTTCTTGACCTGAGCAGGAAAGAGTTCTATGAAAGTTGGGGATTACAATATCTTAATCTACAAAAATATCTCACGCATCGAACTAGGCGAAAGTCGATTTCAGAAGCTTCAAACTGACTATACCTCTTATCTATCTCAGTGTTATTTGTGTTTAATGCGTATAATGGTAAAATTGACGCCTATACTTATCTATACCCACGACATAGGAATCAAAAAACTCTGGCTGTAAAAAGCAGCGTCAACGAGCTCAATACTTTAGTTCTTAGAGTTCCGTACCCAAAGGGCGACAACAAGACCCTATGGACGAACCATGGACGAACTAATCTATTAATCTACTAGCTGCGCCCCGCGGCTTCGCCCCCGTGGAAATTAATGTTTCCAACTTTATTAATTTTTTCTCTTATAAGAACCTTCTCCTGACAATAACAAACACAACAAAAAAAGAATTAGCGAAATCGGTCCAGCCATTCACGCGTGATGCCGTGACCAAGGAAAACGGGTTTCATTTTTATATTTATAGATAGATTGAGTACTAAGCCTCTTATGTCTGTTTGTCAGCTTTTGGCTGAGTGCTCAAGGTCGCTTTCAGTTTCCTCTTAGTTACTGTAGACATTATCATGTGAGCTACTCGACCAGTATACACTGTATTGTGTGTATTAAGTTTATTAGTCATCCCCATAATACAAGCTCTACTTAGCTTGAAGGTTGGGTTAGATGAGGATGTGTGGATTGTCCAGCATTATTTATTCATTCCCCCTCTAAAAAGCTTATTTTATGAACTGAAAACAGTGAATAAAAAGCACTTATAATCACTATTTTTGTGTTTAAATTTAGAATGTATAAATAAATTCGAGCTCCATCACAATGCTATAAAATGTCCTTGCGCAAAATAAATTACAATACAAACTCCTTGTGCAAAGCATACTCGACATACAAACTCCTTGTGCAAATGACTCCCCAAGATTTGATTAGTTCTTTTTCCTGTAGTCATAACATAGAGAATTGTATTTTATAAAGAGTTCATGTAGTATCTCTTTATCTTATTTAGCGATTGAATTGGACATTCAAATAAATTAAAGATATTTTATCGTATTTTATTCATATTTTCCAACAACTCTTATACAATTGAATAATTAAATCAAAGAACTTTTTCATAAAAGTATTGCAACTGAACTTTATCCGGCAAATAAGTTTTGCCACTGGAGGGCGCCACTTGTACGACGTCTGTCTTGTATCTATAGTTTCCTTCTGTTTTACTACATATTCATTTTTGCCGTTTTATACCAAAAAAGTCTATGCCATTCGGAAAATTGTATTTATGGTTGTCACATTTGATTACCGAATTTTTTCCACGGACTGGGTGTCGAGGTGATCTTATATATAAAAAGTTAGCGACTGTTGTTTATTGATTTTGAAAGCTCTTTTTTATTCCTTTAACGTTGTCAAAATCAATTTTCGAGATACAAAAATCGCGTTCGACACCATTTTTTTAAATTTCAGAATTTGGTGACACTAACTGGTAAACTCTGTTACTAGTTAGTCAGTGTCAGTGTTTTTTTACCAGTTATTTACTAACAGAAGCAAAATACGCCGAGGGAGCAGACGGAAGGTTCTAGGTATAAAAATTTACTTGTCCTTGGCCAAAATGGACTAATCATCAGAATCAATTTGTTACACATCAATTCCTTTGGCCACAGACATTATAATACTATACTAGCTTTGGCTTTTGTCACAGTGACAAAGTTTCATGATGATAATGATGCTGGCTAAGCCGATTTCAGCTGCGGTGACTGTGTGACTGGTCAGGCGTTTTGAAATAATTTTTCAAATCGGTCCAGCAGTTTCGGAACCTATTCAATACAAACAAACAAACAATCAAATCTTTCCTCTTTATAATATCGCACCTTTATTTTCAAACCGTCCCTAAACAAAAAACCGGTTTTATGGGTATTAACGTTTTAAGTTTTGAAAATTTCGGCTCTAGCACTTTTTGATGAACATAGAAGCTGAAAGCATCTCTCAGGTAAGCTGTTTTTTAATGTAGAACCTTTTTCTAGATGTGTCCTAATTTGTTTTAGCATTGAAATTATTGAAGGTCAAGATTAAATTATAATAAGGTTGCCTATCTATTCTTTTAGAACGTTTCTATTTATATGGAATAATGCTTTTAGGTCCGCCTGCGGCGCAGGAGGTTGCGGGTTCGATTCCCGCCTTGGGACAAATGTTTGTACGACCTAAATAAAAAATATCTATCTATGTAATGTATATCAGTCATCTAGTACCCATAACACAAGCTCTGCTTAGCTTGGGGCTAGATGATGCTGTGTGGATTGTCCAGCATTATTTATTTATTTAATACTAGCTTCTGCCCGCGGCTTCGCACGCGTTGTTTCTATGAAATAATTTTGAGGGAACTGAGTAATGGGATAAAAAGTGCGACACTCCTTACTGACTGACGGACGACGACACTGGCAGAGTCGTCGTCGTAGCGAAAAGTAAGCGGCGCCAATAAAAAAAAGTTGAAGTTTTGTGAAATCTGAGAGAGAAAACAAACAAACAACTCAAATATTATTTTCTTGTGCAGTGATTTAAAATTTGTAGCTGTGAATATGAATCCTATGACGTAACTATTTCCCCCGAATTTCATGTTTCATGGGCCTGGTGCTCGGCCCACCCGCGTAGTTTCCGTTCCTGTGGGAATTTCGGGATAAAATATAGCCTTTGTCACTCCCTGAAAGTAAGCTTCCTAAAGGTGAAAGAATTTTTCAAATCGGTCCAGTAGTTTCGGAGTCTATTCAATACAAACAAACAAACAATCAAATTTTTCCTCTGTATATCATTTTTATACTAGCTTCTGCCCGCGGCTTCGCACACGTTGTTTCTATGGAAACGTTTTGAAATTATTTATATCCCGTGGGCCGTTCAGTAGTTTTGGCGTGAAAAAGTAACAAACATCCATCCATCCATCCATCCAAACTTTCGCATTTATAATTATTAGTGTGATTATATTTATTATAATTATATAGAAGGAAGCTGCCGGCCTTCCTCTGTTAGGTTCCCGTAGAAAGAAATTCCCTGGATAATATTATTTAATTTTACCTAACACTAAAAGAAACTCATAGTTAAGAATGCAATACCTACCAAATCACCTACCTAACCTCGTTCCATAGATAAGGGAATAGAATTTTTTCATTGATAGCGTATCAATCAGAGCATCTACGTCATCAAATGATAAGTAAAACACAAAGGTAAGAAGTATAGTGTAGATATATTTGAGTATATTTTATAGGTATTTGTGTTCAGACATAGATATACGACCACCGAACGGCTCCAACCAACAGTCCAGAAGCCGTATGTCGCACGCCAAGAACCACTTTTGGGTCACTGAACCACACGAGAAAGTACCCAAGTAAATAAAGATAAGTTAAGTAGGTAGTACCTAGCAGTAGGTACCTACTACTTATTCAATAAGGAAAATCTAGATACCATACGAGTCAATCCTTTATCTTAAAACCTTGCTTGTAATTTTCCACTAGACATCTCTCTTCTCTCACTTATTCTAAAGTTTATCAACAAATCGTATTCCATATCCACAACCAAGTCCCGTCTCTCCCTAACTGATCCTGCACAATACATCGTACATCTTATGCGCAACCTCCTGCCCTCCAAATCCGATATAACAAGAGTTGTGACTCGGATGCACCTTCCCAGGAGTGATGGACAGCTGGTATCTCGCCCTTCCGACGTACAACGTCTCTCCTGAAGTGGTCCTGCCACCAGGGATCGCTCCAGGCGGCACGTTGCCATTCGAAGCTGGCACCCAGCGAAGACTTTCCGGCGACGAGCATAAAACCTCAATATTCTGTTTCGAGATCTCCTTTCCGTCGTACATGATCGATGCTGCACTGTGTCTGACAGATAGCTTCCCAGGGATCAAGTCTCCGTTGTGCCAAGCCCTGATGACCCATAGAGGACTACCGTCCCAACCTTCATGGCCGCCCACGACCGCTCTGCCGGATAAAGTGTGCGCTGTGGTAGCAGTGATGGGAAGCCAATCGAACTCTCCAGAAGTTTCGACGACAGATACGGTGTTGTTTTCAGAAACGTTTTGTCCATGGTAGATGTAGTTAGTTACGTAAGTGGCGTTGGTTTCCGGCTGCACGGGTACAGATGGTGGTGGTGGCATCGGGGCCATTGGAACTGGTACCATCATAGCTGGTAGGTAGTATCCTGGGTATGGATGGGGCTGCGCGGTGGTTTGTCCTCCGTCTAGTTGTGGGTAGGTTGTCTGACCGCCGTCTGGTGGAGGTGGGTACATGTGAGGTGGTGGTGGGTAGTGGTGCGGTGGGTGGTGACCCCACGGCGGTGGGGGACCGTAGGGGGGTGGACCACCGGGGTATCCTGGGTAGTGACCACTCATGTTTCACCACTCAACACTTTCACTCTGAAGTTAAGGAAAGATAACAAAGAAAACGAAATGGTTGATTTACCAAGACTGATTCTAAATGATGAAAATACTGTACTAAAGAGGGCCAGTGATACTTTATAATAACTGATAGGCACTATCTAATCTGATAATATTTGAGTCATAGCTTAGTCACAAAAACAACGAATCATCGATAAAATAAATTTTATTGGAATTACAAAATAATTTAGTGTTAAATCTAAGAATGGAATGTTTGTACAGACTTAGGTGTAATATAGGCTAAAATTAAATATAATACGATATGGAATCACGATAAAATAGTTTTATAGTTATTCATAAGTTAGTGGTTAGGTATGAGATGAAACAAAAAGTTAACTGTATATGATTTGTTTTGTAAACTGCAAGTGCAAACAAACGAGCGAAGAATGAACAAAACAAAAGTCATTTCAAGCGATATCATCAATTCGATTGTCTATTGACAAAAAATCGGGTTTTTGCTATTTTCTAGGTTCTACAAGTAATATGGATAAAAGATAAGAAGTGTTACGCCCATTGTAAGTCATTTGCTATAATCTTCTCTAAAAAAAACTTTTAATCAATTGTAATCCGATCGATTTCCGAGGTCATCCGATAAGATGGCTCATATTCATAATCTGGGGCATCTTTAATGGGCTGGCTCGTTTTACCGTTGACCTTAACAAAGCATACATACTTACCTAGGTATTGTAAAATAGGAGTGCCATTTCCAACTTATTTTTATTTTATTTTTTTATTTTTGGAGAAACAGTTAGGTTTACAAATTTCAAATGAACATTATAGAACATGCCTGGATAGACCAGTGCATGTTTGTTGACGGCTAATTACAAATTTTCGCAGATATACTTAAAAATAGCACGATACACAGTAAGTTGACGACTTATTAGAAAAATTAAAACATAACAGTAGAAAATTACTAAAGAAAAAACAAGAACCAAGTCAAATATGTAACATAATTATATAGTTAGCTTACACTTGAAAAAGTTGATCACTAAGTAAGCGTCTAAGCTTACTTGTACTGGTGTTGAATATGTCTACCTCACTGTTTCTATGTACTAAAGAATTAAACGAGCTCTATAAACAAAAGAGTTCTGCCTATAAAATTGGTCTTCACTGTAGGAACGTAAAGGGTGTACTTACGGTTTTCTCAGTGCACGGTTTCCGGGTAGCCGGTGCCGATACCCGGCGGTGAAGTGTATGGGCATGTAAGATAGCTTTCACACGTACTGGCATAATTTGCATACGATTCGCCGCCGGGTACCCGGTACCGGCTACCCGGCGACCGGGTCGTGTGAAAAGGCACTTAGATAGGTATAGAGTGGACTAGATAAGCGGCGATTTTAATACTTATAATAATATCTAGCTTTATTAACAATCTGGACAATCCACACAGAAGCCCCAAGCTAAGCAGAGCTTTTGTTATGGGTACCTACTAATAAGCAACTGATATACTTATCAAATACTATACATTACATCGATAGATATTTTTAATACACATAGAAAATACCTACCCAGAACACCCGAAACAAATATTTGCAGATCGGCAAACGTTTGTCCCAATCCCAAGGCGGGAATCAAACCCGCAACCATGGTACAAATAAATAAGGTATGCTACTCCGAGGTCTTCCCAAAGCTACGTCACTGTCCAATTGCCACAAAAATGGGAGGTTACGTTCATTTGCCGGTGACTATCAAACTTTTATTGACGCCGGTGAATCACTAGCGTTTATGATAGGATAAATTTTTAAAATAAAATGGGCAGTTACTCTATCCGTAACAGTAAGTGTGAAGGGCGGTAAAATAAGGTTCTTTAAATTCCCGAAAAGAGAATCTAGATAAATTTCATTTCAAGGGAAAAATTGATTTTTCCATGTGCAGAGCTCACTTTAGCGTTGCTCAAATTATAGAAACTAAGTTTGAAAAATTTCATAGAAAACCTAAAACCTAGATCTATATCTCGAATCTCCCAAAAAATAAGTTTGAAAACCACCGTAGCGGATATGACGTACGCTTGGGAAAACCCACGTGACCGCTGTTTCTCGGGGTACCTTGGTCGTAGGTGAAAAGACTGTGCAATAGAAGTCGGAAATATAAGAAAAAAAACTAGCTAACAAGTTAGTACGGGACAAGAAGTGCCTGTCTAGAAGGTTAGATAGCTATCCGATAAAATTGTGTGAAAATCACATTAAGATTTTGTCTTGGTGATCCAGGTTGGGTAGGTTTTTAGAGTTAGGTACGAGTCTTTCAAGGATCTCTTGTAGTTTCGTCATGCCCGACCGTCCATAGTGAAAGAAGTAAGCTCTAATCCTGGCTTTGAACCTGCCTCGCCTTATGAACCTTTCTGCCACATTTTAAAAAGACCATTTTTTTGCCAACAATTATCCGGCATCAAAGGCGAAAATTCCTTCTTCGAGACCAATGCCTCACCACTGACAAAACCCACTAAGTACATTAAAATACTAAAATTAAGGTAATCTAAACACTTCGAACGTAACGGTAGGTACCCAAGTCATTGAATTCGTAAGGCATGATGCAACAAGTAGGTGTAGGTTTTAGGCACGATTACGATCAGCTGTTCGATTACGCAAAACCACCCATCTTAAATTGACATTTGAAAGCCCTTTGAATGGCCTTCGTAATTTGCTATTGTATGGTAATGACCATTGAAATGGGCTTTCAAATGTCAATTTTAGGATGGATAATTTTTGCGTAATTGCACAGCAGTTGTGCCTTGAGAAAATAATTAAGAAGATGTACCAAAAAATCTACCACTCTCTATTCTTTTTAGTTTAGTTGAAGGATTAGTGAAAATATCCATATGTCCCTGGAAAACATTACCAGTGAACATCCACACTAATATAAAACCGAAAGTGTTTCTCCATCTCTGTCTGTCTGTTTTCACGCCTGATCGGCTATGTATGTATGTATCTGTAGTGAAATTTGACGCAAATGTATCACGAGGAAGGATAATTTTATTGAAATAAACATAATGACAGTAGGTACTATATTTATGAAAACTTGTACGTAGAAGCTTGTCGCTTCAGCTCAATCGATTGACGATTCCTATCTGCTTCAAAATTGTGTTCCAAGATTTCACCCGTACAAACATAGTTACACACATTGCAAATTAAATAATACTTTTAAAAAAAATTGGTTGCCTGTAAAGTCGGTATACGGGCGAAAGTTTTACGTGACAACGACTTTGAGTTCCTTTCACTTTTTATGTCTGTCTCTCTCGCTCTTAGGCGGGCTAACCATGCCCGAGTGGAAGGGACGCGTGCCTCTCACTCGCTCTCATTGTGAGCGCATAACGTGAGCGGAGCGTAACGCAGTTTCTTGAAGTGTCACCCGGCAAACCAATTTATAAGACGTTGTCACGTCAAAAAGCTTGGGATTGGGACGAATCAGCTCCAACTCCTAATAAACAATTTTGTTAAACAAGCTGTATTAGACATTTTTTTCACTTCTTCAGGGCCTTTGTTCGCACACTTTTTTTCACCGCAAAAATCTACGGTTAATGAGGATCCGTAACGTTATTGCAATTTCAATAGAACTAGTATCCGCGTTATTCCTTATGACATAAGCATGATATATCTTTTTAAATTATCCAAATCGGACCATTACTGTATACGAAGTTATGCCTAAATTACTAGCGAAGTTCACTGAGTGCCCGCCGTGTGAAATAGCATGTGCACATTTCAGGCGACTCGACAGAAAAATCGGGACATAATTAAATATTATGATGAAATTAGTTCCGCGAGATGAGTTCCGCGTCAGATTCAGTTACGCGAAGTAAGGAGCTCAGTAACATCACTGGCAAGACTCTGTCATTGTTGCTTGGAAGTCTCAGTGTCAAAGTCGAGCATTGTTGTGTTCTGGTGATGTCTCGTGGAGAGACGAAACTAATTAACGACTTACTTTGATGGAACTTTTAAATCCATCATGGTTATTAACACTAAAATCAACGCTGTCAGTTATTCCGTGATCATGGCGCATGAAACTGTGCCGAAAATCCTTACTTCATTGGTGGCCTCGCAAGTGTGGACATTTTCATACATCATGATCTGGTCTTAAAGTAAGCAGAGCATGTATCAATCAGGTGACTCTTGCTAAAGATTTAATAAGAAATAATGTGATATTATAATAATAAATAATAAATAAATAATGCTAGACAATTCACACAGCATTATCTAGCCCCAAGCTAAGCAGAGCTTGTGTTATGGGTACTAGATAACTGATATACATAATACAATACACTACATAGATAGATATTTTTTATTATACATAGAAAAACATCCAGAACCCCTGAACAAATATCTGCAGATCGTACAAACATTTGTCCCGAGGCGGGAATCGAACCCGCAACCTCCTGCGTCGCAGGCGGACCTTCGCCCGCTGCGCCACAGAGGTCGTCTGTGGTCTGTATTATTAACAGCAACAATAATTTGGCCTGTTTTAAAAAACTATGAACCGACTTTAAATTTATATGGGACCAACTTTGGGATATACCCTCATCATCATCATCATCATCCGCAACCGAACTTCACCCACTGCTGGGTATAGGTCTCCAAACTTTTGTGCCACTCCACACGGTCCTGCGCCAATCTCATCCAGGTTCGCCCTGCGGTGTTAGAGATGTCATCTGCTCATCTTGCCATATGTATACATATGTATACCATCCAATAAAAAAAGAATTATCCAAATCAGAGTACTCTGTGAAAAGTTATGCGTGGTCATACATAAAAAAAAATACACGGGTCGACTCGAGAACATCCTCCGTTTTTCGTGGGTTCAAAACCTATTTCAAATTCCTTGATATTTAATATCACAAGTCCCTGGGAAATAAAACTTTAATGAAATCATCTTGAAATATTTATTTATACAAAGCGAAAATATCATCAAAATCGGTCAACAATTAGTTAAGATAATCAAGCACCTAACCCACCCATTACACAACAAGTTCAGCTTACTGTGGGGCTAGATAATGCAGTATGAATTGTCCAGCATTATTTATTTTATTTATCTCTATCTCCTGAACTATAAGGATTAAAAGTTTAAATTATTTCAACAGATTCAAACGTATGATAAAAAGGGATATACAGTTGGTATTGTCGCCTCTCTCACAATGCTAATTTAACTTTAAATCCTCGTGTTCTCTGTTAACTTTTATGGTTATTTAATGTGTTTAGTTTTTAACTAAGCATAATTAACACTATCATGGCCCAAGACGCAGATGCCTGTCTACTCGCCCGTGTCGCAGAGGTTGGGCAGTGAATGCGTTAAGTTATAATTTAAAAAGAAGCATACGGCGTCTGAATTAGGAACGCAAGTATGTAGTATTGTTGTAGTATAATATCTACAACAGACACAATCTTTACGAAAACTACTTATCTTTATTCTATACTAATAATATTATATAGAGGAAAGATTTCATTGTTTGTTTGTTTGTATTGAATAGGCTCCGAAACTACTGGACCGATTTGAAAAATTCTTTCACCGTTAGGAAGCTTACTTTTCAGGGAGTGACATAGGCTATATTGTATCCCGGAATTCCCACGGGAACGGGAACTACGCGGGTGAAACCGCGAGGTGATTGTCTAGTGTATTTTACACTTACTAGCAAGGAAATACGACACAGTTGTCGTGACCGTAAATTATCGTTGGACGACTATCGTCTGTAACCATAATAACGACCACCTATCGTCACTACAAAAAACTCGTGGATGACAGTTAATCGTGTCCACCTAAATGTGAATACCTTCTTTTAAATATTATACAAGCCACGATGCTTTAATCTCCACGATTCTCTGTCGTCACAACACGGTGGAAACGTGCCCTAAGAAGAACATTATGGATAAAATATTGCAGCCAAGGTGCATTAACCAGGCAGCATAAATTAAACGAGCATTGTTTAGTATTCCATTCATTCAGGTTGATAATAATAATCACACACTGAAATGCTCTATAAAAAGCTCACTGTAGTTACAAATATAGTGAATTGTGCCTGTTAACTTACTAAGGAGGAATCGCATAGGTACATGACATGACCTACCTAATTTACATAGAATGACAGAAGGTACCTAGAGATGGATACGAAGATAACCAAGTGCTAGATAAATATGAGAAGAAATGTACCAAGTAGGTTATGGCATCTGATCAACAAACACATCGCAATAGTAATTTTATTATAAAGCTTTTTGCAAGTAACGAGGGTAAATGTAGAAGGGTCAGCATTTTGACGCTGAGAGGTCATTGACATGGACCATTCAAGATTTTTCGTACATTATTTGGCGAAGAGCTTTGATAACTATGCTCGCACTACTTTTCTCGATAGTTATGTTCTGTACGTTACTTTAACTAACGCCGATCTATGTTTTACAATTCAATTCAGATTTAAAGTATTACCAGGGTTTAAAGTATTAATCAAGATAAATTAGAATTGAGAAAATTACCAAATTGGATATAAAAAATATGTCGATTGAAAGAAAAATACCTTATGAATGACAAACGTTGGTTAGGTAATTTAATTTTATGCCAACTACAGATGAAACCAATCAATTTATCAAGAAAAGCTGGAAAACTGAACCATTCTTTGGATTTTCATTCTTTCGTGAAAGCTTTTTGAAATAACGGGCACCGGCAACTTAACGTTACATAGCACAAAGTCTCATTTAAATGGAGTTCACGAACTTACCGCAAACGCTTCATACAAATTAGGTTGGTTTGACCGGAGTCCCGCTAATTTGAAGCGATCCCGATCACTACGCATTTCACGAGTAGCAAAGTCCACGATCGATAACACCTCGGTCAATGCAAAGTCGAATACGCGCAGCACGAGTCGCGGCAACCACTCGACGCTTCCGTTATAGCCGGCAAAGCACCTTCTCCTTATTTAGAAGTCGGATACCAATACGTTTTTCTTCAGAATGTAGGCATTGTAAAATTCATCACCGCAAAGGAATTTTAACAGTTAATAAAATCTTAGCTAAGTAATTCTAAACATGAAAAACGTACGAGAACAAAGACATTGTTTTGTGTTCCGATAATCCTTTTGCAGACGCTTCGTAGTTCGCGATTCCCATTTGTCCAGACTATTTTAGTTTGATTACTATTTTCGTTCGACACGAGACTGACAAAATGGTCCTATTTAGATGTACGCAATAACTGCTGCTTTTTGGCGAGAATTCTAAATTTTAAGCCACGTCGAGTTCGCCTACAAAAACCAGATGCCCAAGAAGAGATGACATCTCCACTGCATTACTGTGAAATTGTAACAGCATTGCAAACTTTAAGCTCAGGTGATTAGAAGCAATTTATTCATTTATTTAATTGAATTGAAGTAGGTACCAAAAAAATGCTATCATTTAATATGAAGATGCGCCCAGACTGAGTAACATTCGTACACACTGATAAAACATGTTAAATAACGATGTCTTATTATAACATACCTAATCTGGGCGCATCTTAACGCTAAACGAGTCGATCATCTTTCCATACCAACGTGGCAGGGTACCTACTACGCTGTTTGATGTTGACCATCCAAAACTAAAGATAATATCAATTCATCTCGTCATCACCCAAAACCGTAAAAAAGTATTCATTGAAAAGTACAAGCTTTTTAACTTTCGAATTTCAACAATGACTTAGCCCAACTTTGGGTGGAAATAAATAATATACGGAGAAAGAAAACTCTAAAATAAAGCCCGTAGTACCCGTAGATCGACATAGTTTAGAAAAATTGAAATAAATTTATTTTGAAAAGATACTCTTCAATGTTCTTCTATCTTCTTATATATAAAAATGAAACCCGTTTTCCGTTGTCATCGCATCACGCGTGAACGGCTGGACCGATTTCGCTAATTCTTTCTTTGTTGTGTTTGTTATTGTCAGGAGAAGGTTCTTATGAAAGAAAAAATTAAGAAAGTTGGAAACATAAATTTCCACGGGGGCGAAGCCGCGGGGCGCAGCTAGTAATAAATAATAACCCTTGTGCTGTGTCGAATAGAGAAGGCGGCGGCGGTGTAGACTTAAATATGCATAGACATGGCATGCGTGATTTTTTGGTGCCTACATGAATAGGATAGAAAATCACGTACTGTCTTATAAAGCTACGTCAAAACGGCCCAGATTAAAACTCTGCGCTTATAAAAACCAATACCGTTACCATACATCACAAAAAATTCAAATGTGGGCTTAAACTGTTTATCTTTAAATACATTTTAGAGTGACAAAATGCCTTCCCACAAGCTCAAAATGAGTGGTCCGCGAGCTGTCTATCATCTGATGCCCTCAATATAAAATGTATCTAAATGTAAGGAGTTAAAGTCCATATTTTAATGCCCATTTTAGTGCATGCTACAGCGGTGCTTTTGATGGCTTAAAAGTTTATCGCAAATAAAATTGTGCATAAATCATAATTCGTACGACTCCAAGCTCTTTTAAAGACCTTTGTTGAAAAACGCTTTCTCTAGCTTAGGCATTGTAGTCGTTACCTCCTCCTGAAAGAAAAACAATAAATTTTGGGTATCTGGACAAGTTAGTTTTGGAAGCAGGTCAGTTTAAAATTGAAAGCGCTTAATACAGTAGTTAAAATTATCGACTCCATCACCACAACAGAGTTGCAAAGCTAGGTACTTAGTTGGTACCACCATACCACCTACCTTCACATGATCGACTATCTAAAAATAAATAAATAAATGATGCTGGACAATTCACACAGTATTATCTTGCCCCAAACTAACCAGAGCTTGTGTTATGGGTACTAGATAACAATATACATAATACAATTTATACTACATAGATCGATATTTTTTTATTAAACATAGAAAATACCCGGGACGAATATCTGTAGATCGTACAAACATTTGGGAGTCAGTCAGGCGGGAGTCGAACCCGCAACCTCCTGTGTCGCATTGAAAGAGGGCGCAGCACATCGTCAGCGTCGCAGGGGTAACGCTAAGACCGACCAGGCCTAGCTGGAAGGGAATCACCAACTTGTAGTAAAACTTACCTGAGAGGTGACTCAATTGCCTTCACAGAGACAGACGACATCTGTTCGAAAAGGGCGCAGCACAGCGGCGTCGCGAAGGTAACGCATAGACCGACCAGGCCTATCTGGAAGGAAATCTCCAACTTGTACTTAAACTTACCTTGAGAGGTGACTCCAGTGCTTTTACAGAGATAGACGACGTCTGTTCGAAGAGGGCGCAGCACAGAGGCGTCGCGAAAGTAACGCATAGACCGACCAGGCCTATCTGGAAGGAAATCTCCAACTTGTACTTAAACTTACCTTGAGAGGTGACTCCAGTGCTTTTACAGAGATAGACGACGTCTCGAAGAGGGCGTCGAAGAGGGCGCAGCACAGCGGCGTCGCGAAGGTAACGCATAGACCGACCAGGCATATCTGGAAGGGTCACGCGATGCGCATACGTTATAGTGAGCCCCTAGTCTTACCTCAATGATGTATGTACCTACTTACTATTTCATGCAAAGATTGTTGAGAATGCGATGAGTACGGCGCGGCGCGGCGGCGGGGCGGCGCGGGCGGCTCCTGCGGCGCGGACACTGGACACTGGACAGGTGCTTAGTTTCATTGTCGTGTACCTACGAGTAGTATCGGCCGGCGGTCGTCGTCGTCGGCCGCTAGACCGTTCACCCCGTCGCGTGCGCACGCGCAGGTCCCGTCGCACGCAACCATCGTGGTTTGACGAATTCATTGCATATGTAAACTTTCAGAACATAATTAAACCTAGATGTACCTATCCATACACCTAAGCTAGGGTAAGATACAGTGAAACCTGCATCTATCACATCACACTAATATTATAAATGCGAAAGTTTGGATGGATATATGGATGGATGGATAGATGGATGGATGTTTGTTACGTCTTCACGCCAAAACTACTGAACAAATTGAACTGAAATTTTGCATTGGTGTAACTCTAAGCCTGGAATCAAACGTAGGCTACATTTTATCCCATAAATCAGTTCCCATGGGATAGAAATTACCATTTAGTTTATAATAAGACCATAAATTGTACCTGATATCTATATGACTAAATAATTCTGATTCTGATTCTAATAGATTAAATAATCACATGTTGTGTGTATAAGGTTATGTGATGGATGCTACGAGTAGATAAACTGTTAATGTTGCTTGTGGAGTGATAGCTTAAAGTAGCAAGTGGTCGTACAAAACCTCATTACGTCCTATTCAAATAATGACAGGACTTTACGACTGCTATTGTCTGTAATTGACGATATTGACGATCGTGGTACGTAATAATAATGGCCGATTTGATATCGTTATGATGACATAATTACGTCAATATTAACTTTAATATGAGGAAGCCACTGGGAATACTGTCTTGACACAAGCTGAAATTCTTGTAAATTTTTGTCATTTTTGACAAAGAAGGAGGTTTTACGTTCGACTAAGGTATTCGCTATTGTATAGATCGCCGTAGACCTAGAATCATGGTATTTGGCAAGAAACAAGGTCTTACAATAAAACGGAACCCTTAGTCTGCGAGTCCGACTTACACTTGACGTTTTATTTTTATTCTAGTGGGTCTTGTTTTTAGTTTAGTGGTAGTATTTTTCCCGAAAAACTTAAAAACAGTGTAAAATTAAGGGATTCCAAGTCTGTTTATAGTTTTTTCTAATCAATCAAATTATAAGACGATCTCTGTGGCGTGACGGGGGAAGGTCCGCCAGCGACGCAGGAGGTTGCGGGTTCGATTCCCGCCTCAGGAAAAATGTTTGTACGATCTGCAGATATTTGTTCCGGGTGTTCTGGATGTTTTCTATTCATAATAAAACATGTCTATCTATGTAGTGTATTATATCAAATTTAACAGTTATCTAGTACCCATAACATAAGCTCTGCTTAGCTTGGGGCTAGATAACGCTGTGTGAATTGTCCAGCATTATTTATTTATTTATGTATTACCTTACCTGACTGCGCTAGAAGGTTTATGTTTTTAAAACACAACTGATATATAAAAACTTTCGTAGTTTGACGAATTCATTATGAATGTAAGCGGGTTAACTACGAACCTATTTTGTGTTGGAAGAACACCAACGTTTCATCCCTTAACGAGGGACTTCATCAGGGTGAGTGCGGTTCGCGTCGCGCCTGTACCGCGTCCTTCCGCGCACTACGGGCTAGGGCACGCAGAGCACGGGTCGTAGGCGCCGGGGGTGGTGGGGGGCACGCTGCTTGTCGATGCTGTTGAGTAGGAGAGCCAGCTTCTCGCGGAGATATCACTGTAGTTATACTTTGTGTACATACGGAACTAACAGTATCTACATCCGGCTCTATACTGCTATCCGACTTCCCAAGGAGACACGGCTTCCAAGCGGGTGGTAAGTTCCAACCTCTATCTCTATTGAAGTTGGGTCGTCGTTCAATCTCTATGTGTTAGCCAGAGCTAGAATTACAGAACTAAATTTAATAAGTCAATGTAAATGACAGATTTTCTTAAAATTAATTGAAATATAAGTAAATTGGAATGTTCAAATTAATTTAAATTTTTATTTTATTTACTTATTTATTTTAGTGAAACCATCAGCACACTATACTAATAAAATAAAAAAATAAAAATTATTTATTTCAAGTACCTACATTACTCATAAGATTACATTTAAAATACACAATAATAATAAAATACAATACAATGAAAAACTAATAAAAATGTGAAGTTAATAAAATCAGATAAAATATAAATTAAGAATACATGTAACAGACAGTAGACTATTATGCGGACACGAGGTATCATCAGTGACCGGGGCACCGCCCCGTTAAAAGGGGTTGCGTGCAAGTTTATCCAGTGCTCCATTAATGGAGAATCCCACCTATCCGCTAATATGCTTAGAATGGTGTTGGGGCTGCCACGCAGGCGTTTCAAGAGCGACGCACAACGCTTTCTTATGATGGCGTGAAAGCCATCAGTGTGCGCCTCACTGAACATACCTGATGCACTGCAGAAACGTGGCAACCCCATCAGCACCCTAAACATAAATAGGTGATAAAATAGAAATTGATAGGCTATTGACAGGAATCCACTGATAGATACATAATAATGTTACTTGAAGATACCTAAGTAATGTATCTACTTAATATAACTAGTTTTCACCCATAACACACAATACAACAAGAACTTAAAGTTGTTACATCGCATTCAATACAATATTATACTAAAAAATAACAATAAATGAAACAAAAGAAACGGTATCACCAACAAATAAATAATTTAAATAAAGTAGTCTACATAGCTTCAAAATCAAGTTGAAACGTTAGCTTGTCGAGCAGAAGTTTTAAAAAACAACTAGAAACTACTAGAACAGTAAATTTATAATTGATTCTATGATCTGCAAATATTTGTTCCGGGTGGTACGGGCGGCGGCGCGGGCGCAGGCGGCGCAGCCGATAGTGTCATGTTTGGAGCCATTGGTGCACTAGATATAAAGTCACAGGAAATAAATAGAAATTAACAAGTAGATCACAGACAATTGCATGCGACTTAGGCGCTATGCAGACAGAGCAACTTTAGTTGAAGAAGCTGTCAACTTTTTAATATTTTATTAATAATGAAAACTACTAACAAATAATCGAAACAAATTAGATCTAGTATTTACAACTGAAACAATTGAGCTAACTTTAACATCTTTCGTTAAAACGCACATTTTTTTTACAGCTGCTGCCGCTGCGCTCTCTAGGTGTCGCATAAAACCAGCGCACATCGTTCCTGTGCATCATGCTGAGCGACGACCGTTTTTGATGTCACGGTTGTAACTTATATTGTTTGTACCAACTGTGCTTGTAATTTTGTGACACAGAATAAATACTTTTTTCACCACTCTCGCTCGAAAACGGCGACTTTGCTGCTCAAAAGCAGTGAGAAAAATCGGGCTTTGCTCACATGTGGAATATAGAATATTATTCAACTTGTTGAAATAAGTAAATTGTCCACATTTTGCTAGTATAATACTTTACTATTATAAAATAGTTCTATTCTGTCAAGTTTTATAGAACTGAAGGTGTATTGATAAACGAAATACCAAGTTTCGGATGACAGATCGCACTAAACCAACTTTCACGATACTACCAAATTGCTACGGACTTCATCAATTGACGTCTTTCGTTTCGATAAAATTGTTTCCGTATCGAAAGAACGGATCGGGCGTCGGATCCGTAACAGCTTCGTAGAAGGAAAAGACGCAAACCGTTATCCGATTTCGTTTTTCGAAATAGAGTACACCATTATCATTTCCATAAAAAAGTATTTAAAATCTCACACTAAACTTTAAAATTCGCAAAAAAAGTCTATTTTCCAATGTCATTCATACGTTACCGTAAAAATCTCATCCCGACAAATTTTCACGCTATTCCCGGCATCGCGCGTCAAGACCGCGAATGTGTGCGTAACAACCTGACTTTGAGCTTGCGTAGACGCAACTAAAATCACCTTGCAAGGCCCACTACAGCCCTCTCGCTCGGAACCTCTAGCTGTCCTCCTCTAGCGGGCATTGTGCTCAAGAGAGACCGGCTTCACCGCTTGACAATAAATTACGTATAGGAATCTAATCAGTATAATAGACGTGTGATTTTTTTTTAATTCTGACCGCCTCTTCTAATAGCGACGGACTCTATCGCGTTGCTCGCAAGTACACTCTGAAGAATTTATTACAGAGGCACGCACGACTCAAAGCTTTGACGGAATAGCAGCTCTGCTTTGATGGTGTATCGTTAATCTTAGGCTTGTTTACATTATATTTGAAATACCTATTTACCTAGAAAATAACGTTCAAACAGATAAAATGAATATTCAAGGTACACAACTATGTGCTATTTTATTTCTGCGAAAAATAAAGGACTCTTTCACGGGGTCTGCACAATTTGTTTTTTTATTCCATTAATTTTAATCAGTCGTTATCTCAGTACTCATTCCTTTCTTACTGATGTCATCTGTCACACATTCCATCCATATTTTTTGAAATTAAATTGAATTACGCCTTTCATCCATTGATATGAAAAATCTATTATGATTTAAAATACTGAACCGATTAATGAATTAGTTACGTTTTGACGTATGGCATTATGAGGTACTGTACTAAAGCGTGACAAAAGGCCATTGTTGCTGTTCGATGAATGTCTTACAAATTGCTCTGCGTCACCACTGGACCCTGGCTAGTGAATTGTCATTCGTCTGGTCAGGACAGGACTCAACAATAGTAAGTTCAATACTTAGGTACCTATCATAACGTCTCTGATCAAATGTAATTTCGTTCAGCTTCAATGCCGTCAGGTTCTACGACCGATTCAATGGTTTTCTCATTTTATTCGTACGCTTCCATTATGTACATTTAATTTAGTGATTATCAGTTCTTCGATTGTCCAGTGTCCTATCGTGATTTGATTAAAGACGCGTTGTTTACGAGCGTACAAGTGTCATTGCTAGCGTCGGATAAAGATGGCGGCTGTGGGCTGAGTGTCTTTCAAATATAGTAATGAGAGTGGAATATTCACCCTCCAACCCCTAATTTATAGACTACACGAAAGGCAATTTTTAAGCGATCTGGCTTCCACTAAATTTGGCTAAACTTGGCAGTGAGGCATTGCTGAGTGTTCGCGAAATTAACTGGCCCGCTAGATTGGTATCGTTGCGGTGATGTGTAGTGATTTATAAAAGCTTTCTGGCCCTGGTTTTTAAAAGCTTTGGGGTTGCAATTGATTTTGGGGCGGGTTCAATCAATCAATCATAATCTTTATTTGCATGAATATGTACAAAAGTTCGTAATCTTAAAAATATCCAAATACAAACTAGTTCTGCGAGCAATGTGGCCTGCCCATTGCCACTTCAGCTTACTAATTTTGTCAGTTATGTTGGTGCCTTTTTTTATTTTATTTAATAAAGTCTGATTTCCAGCAGCTTTACTAATTTCAATAGAATTTAAAATAGACATAGAAAGCTAATAATAGGCATTCGCTAATCACACTAATATTATAAATGCGAAAGTTTGGATGGATGGATGGATGTTTGTTACCTCTTCACGCCAAAACTACTGAACGGATCGGGCTGAAATTTTGTATACTGATAATTATAATCCTGGAATCACACGTAGGCTACTTTTTATCCCATAAATCAGTTCCCATGGGATAGAAATCACCTTTTAACGTTTCCATAGAAACAACGCGTGCGAAGCCGCGGGCGGCAGCTAGTCGAATTATAATAATCTAGACGATCGCCTCGCGATTTTATCCGCGTAGTTCCCGTTCCCGTGGGAATTCCGGGATAAAATATAGCCTATGTCACTCCCTGAAAAGTAAGCTTCGTAACTGTGAAAGAATTTTTTAAATCGGTCCAGTAGTTTCGGAGCCTATTCAATACAAACAAACAAACAATCATATATAACCTCTTTATAAAATTATAGTATAGACTACATAAGTGTGAACACTAAAATTTATTCGTCGACAATTGCGCACATAATGAAGCAATAAAAATATATTCATTAAAATAAAATAAAAAAACCCCTGTATTCTTGTATTCATCATGTGCAAAAGAAGTTAAGAGTCATGCATGGCCTTGCCCTGTGAATGCAGGCATTGAAAGGGTCAATTTGCAGCATCTTGCTGAAACAGAGCGGCAATAGAGCGATATTTCGCCGTGCATTTCGACTTATACCTCAGTTCACATCTATGTACTAGCATTGCCTCGCGCTGCCCCTACTACTGAATTATTAATGTGTTCTTTGCTCAGACATGATACTTTGCGACATCGGCACGCGCGCGAGAAAGTACAACTTGTAAGCAAGTTTATATTGTGAGGGTATGGCAGGCGGTTCGGAAACACTTTAAAATATCAAAGTGTGTACTCATTAATCGGAAATTCTTCATAACACAAATCGCTTCTGAGTTTGGCTGGAAATAAGTAAGTTATTAGATTCCTACCATTATTTTTACAGCACTAGCCCCCTTTTAAGATCGCAGATACTTACATTTTTTATTCTTCTGTCAGAAATGATTTCCCACTCGGCAGTAAAAATTGCACTAGCCGACCAAATTAGTTACAGAATTTCACGTATCTATAATAATATTATTGTTTGATTGTTAGTTTGTTTGTATTGAATAGGCTCCGAAACTACTCGACCGATTTGAAAAATTCTTTCGCCGTTCGGAAGCTTACTTTTCAGGAAGTGACACAGGCTATATTTTATCCCGGAATTCTCACGGGAACGGGAACAACGCGGTTGAAATCGCGAGGCGATCGTCTAGTTTATTTATAAAGAAAAGAACGTAGTGTAGAGGTACCTACGTAATTTTTGATAAATTTATTTAAGTAGGTTCTAATAAAAACGTTAATAACAGGCGTATTGACGAACGAAAGCGGTTTATAGTTTATTTATTAACACTGGTATACAAAACAGTCCTTGGAGTGGAGAAGCTAGTCTTTGTGTACAGTTAAGGTTCAAGTTCAAATTCACATGCGCCAAACCAGGTTATCGAGGCCGATTAGACAATAGACTAAAACCAGAGTGACTGATATCCTCCTAGCCGAATTTCCAAAATAGATCTTAAAAAGAATTTTGGATCTTTGCACAGGAAATTGTTGACAAACATTGTACATTGGGAATGTCTCGAGTATAGTTTAAAATAGTAGATATCAAGGACATGTCCCAGCATATTCGGACAAAGGAACTTTCAACCATTGTTATGTTTGATGTTTGTTGGCAACACTGAGTAGAGTACCCATTTCGTTGCGGAAGAGTCTTCGAGTCGTCGATAAGCATGACCCTTTCCTTTGTTATTATTGCTCAGTAGCACGCAACCGTTTGTAGTTAAGTAACTTATACAGGTAGTTTATAAACACTAGAATCATTCATAGAGCCTAATTGGGGCCAAATTTTGGCCTCGGCCTTAGGCTCTCTGAAAAATAATAGTCACAACTCAAAAAATAATGCTCAATAAATGAACGCTACTTTTTTGAGTTGTGACTCGCGTCTGACGTAACATAGCACATAATCACCGGAATATTAAAACAAATCAATCGATATCTGATTTGTTGAAATCAGACTATTTTTTGCGTGACTTGGTAACCAAAAAATCTTATAAATCCATCATCGTTAATAACACTAATGTCCGGAGAAATTGTGGGATAAACTTTTGTCACGAAATATATATAAATAAATAAAAAAACGGCTTCGATCACTGCAAGTTATTGG
The DNA here is from genome assembly GCA_963564075.1 of Eupithecia subfuscata. Taxonomy (NCBI): domain Eukaryota; kingdom Metazoa; phylum Arthropoda; class Insecta; order Lepidoptera; family Geometridae; genus Eupithecia; species Eupithecia subfuscata. The sequence goes on along the minus strand of CAUWYO010000011.1, from coordinate 210,357 downwards.
TGTACAGTTAATACCCAAACAGAAATGGTTTATGTATATCAGTCATCTAGTACCCATAACACAAGCTCTGCTTAGCTTGGGGCTATATGATTCTGTATGATTATTTATTTATTTATTTATCTGTCACCCGACTAGTTATGTACCCAAAATTTAGGGTTGTATTGACGTGACGAACGAGTTTCTCGATTCGCCACAAAACGAGTGGTAGTGGTAACGTTCGTAGCAAAAAACCAAAAATGAGGGTAGATCGGTATGACTGCTAATAAAACTCACTCGCAGTGCCTTCAGTTATTCCGTAATCCTGGCCCATGAAACTGTGCCGAAATATTGGAAAGCTCAAAACTCAAATTATGGTACATATCCCGTTGACTATAGCATTAAATCGGCCATTCAGCAGCGCAATGCAGCTAGCGTCTTGGGGACGACGCTTCCGACTGGTGTAGATATGGATCAGCTGAGCTACATACCTGTAGATTGTTTGTAACAGTCTGCAGATTTTAGATCTAGTTGTAATTTATTTCTATTATTTGATTGTAATTTACTTTGCTAATAAAATCGGTTATATACAAACATAATATAAACACAGGGTGCCAACCTCACGTAAAATGAAAATAGACGTTATTTGCTTTGAATTCTATGGACACTCTGATTGTCCACAGATCTTGCTTTGTCTTTATTTATCTTAGCGGGTAGAAGGTCAAGATCTGTTTGTTTAGGGTTCGAAACTGCTCCAAATTATCGCGAAGAGGAACTCAATGTTGGATTCTCGTAAACGTCGCCTTGTTAAACAAACTTGATGAATCAATAGTGAAGTATACGTAGGTATAACAGCGAAGATCAAATAGTTGGATAAAGAGTCCTAATATCCTACTTCCTACTATCCAACTAATATTATAAAGCCAAAAGTTTGTGAAATGTGAATTTTTGTTACTTAGGATCTCCAAAACTACTGCACAGGTCATAATGAAATTCGGCGTACATTTAGAACATAGATTAACTTAGAAAATAGGCTACCTAATATACCGAAAATACGCGTGCGAAGCCACGAGCAGAAGCTAGTTACTATATATAAATCTATATATATAAAATTGAAACCCGTTTTCCTTGGTCACGGCATCACGCGTGAACGGCTGGACCGATTTCGCTAATTCTTTCTTTGTTGTGTTTGTTATTGTCAGGAGAAGGTTCTTATGAAAGAAAAAATTAAGAAAGTTGGAAACATAAATTTCCACGGGGGCGAAGCCGCGGGGCGCAGCTAGTCTATACTAATATTATAAAGAGGAAAGGTTTGATTTTTTGTTTGTTTGTTTGTTTGTATGAATTGAATAGGCTCCGAAACTACTGGACCGATTTGAAAAATTCTTTCACCGTTAGGAAGCTTACTTTTCAGGGAGTGACATAGGCTATATTTTATCCCGGAATTCCCACGGGAACGGGAACTACGCGGGTGAAACCGCGAGGCGATCGTCTAGTGTATTATAAATTCGAAAGTAACTTTATCTGTCTATTACGCTTTCTCGCCTAAACGGACGAAAAGAACTTATAACAACTTGACATAGACGTGATGATGTCTTCCTAGCTGAATTTAGATCACGGCAGCCAGTCTCATCGGAGACCAGCCAGAGGCGCAGGACATATTATAGTGCACAAGTGTGTGCGCAAACACAGCTGTATCTCGGGAAGCTGAAGTCGGGGGCAGAAGCTAGTGTAAATGTCAGTGGAAAATAAATAATAATAGATAATCCACACATCATTATCTCGCCTCAAAGTACGCAGAACATTAAAATTTGTTATGAGTACCTATTAGATATCTGATAAACTTAAAACATTACACACATAGATATAAATTTTTATACATAAGTAATTAATACCCAGAACACCCAGATCAAATATCTACAGTTCGTACAAACATTTGTCCCTTCGTGTGACCTTCATCCGCTACTCAATTGATCGTCATAATATAGAAAGAAGAAAGAAAGAAGCAAAGAAAATCAGTTTATTGGCCCACACATAAAATATACAAAAATAATGAAAAAAATAATCCATAAATTATAAAAAAGTATTAATTCTATGTGAACGAAAATGGTCCTCCCTCAGCTTCATATTGCAATATGTATTTGTACTGAACTTTTACTTTATAATTTAGCCTAACCTCACAGGTTTCCCCATAATTCAGGCAGCATTTTTAATGCTAAGCTAAGTAGGTATAATGGCATGTTGCAATGTTAATTATCTTCTATAATACCATCCCGTTCTGCTCGAGTGCGACTTGAGTTACTGCCTTACAGTTTTCGTGTGGCGCATTACAAATTACTCCATTTCGTTTCCACGTAGCGTCTACGGAATACCTGCTAAAAGTGTTTAAAATGCCGGTTTCAATGGCGGTTTCAGCGATATTCAGATTTTTGAAAGAGTCTCGCCAAAAATGGTATGTACTATTTTTAGTGCTCCGTGTATCCAAATGAAAAATGGAATCCTTATAAAATCGCGGTGTCTATCTATCCGGATGTTACAGGTACCTAGTCAATTTGTTGGAAATTTAACACAGTATCATACTAATGATTTAAAAGCGAAAGTTTGTATGGACGGATGGATGTATGTTTGTAACTTCTTCCCGTCAAAACTACTAAACGAAATTTTGCATAAATGTAGGTTTACACCTTCAACAACACATTTGCCACTTAACCCATAAATCAGTTCCCATGGGGTAGAAATAGCCTTCAAGCAATTCCATAGAAAGAACGCGCGCGAAACCACGGGCAGAAACTAGTAAAGTCATGAGATTGAGGTGAAATTTGGGTTTGTTCTCATAAAAGTCAAATTCTCAAAAGGACAGATTCTCAATAAGACAGAAATGGTAGGGGTGCACTTACCAATATCGGAGATAAGTCTAAAATGTGCTTTCACAGTTCTGTCTAAGAGATTTTTGAGACTTTTATGACTAACTTAAATGGCTTCTAGATTCAATTTAGTCAATTCTATTAGAATGAAATTTATTTTTCTGTGTGCCATTAATGTTATTGTTTTAATTATGTCAGTACTAGCTTCTGCCCGCGGCTTCGCACGCGTTGTTTCTATGGAAGCGTTCCAAGGTAATCTCTATCCCATGGGAACTGATTTATGGGATAAAAAGTAGATTCTAGGCTTAGAGCTACACCGATGCAAAATTTTATCTCAATCTGTGCAGTAGTTTTGGCGTGAAGACGTAACAAACATCCATCCATCTATACACCTTACACAATTTATAATATTTGTGTGATGTGATTTTAAATAAACTCTATTTGACATGTGTAAATAAAGCCCCGTACGAACTCAGTTTTGCAATGTCCTTTCAGGGTGCATGTACCTAGGTAGTGACAATACTCTAACTAACCATTCACTTAGACCTAAGAATGAATGTGTGTGCAAGCAAAAATAAATAAATAAAAATAAATAAATAATTAATAAATAATTAATAAATGCTGGACAATAATTCACACAGCATTATCTAGCCCCAAGATAAAGATAAAGATAAAGATAGTTTATTTGCTTGAACACAATGTGGTTTATTTGCTTGAACAGATGTTAATAATTTTTTAGTTTCAATTATGTTCTACTAAGATTAGCATGCAAATGTTACAGTAAGTTCAGTTAATACTCGATACATTGTAATTTTATAAAATGTCAAAAAATTCACAATTAATATTAGTAACAGGCGCAAAAGTAAAATAAGGTGATGTCAAAACGTATCGGTCATAAAATCGTTAATATTATAATAGCATTTAATAGCACCAAGCTAAGCAGAGCTTGTGTTATGGGTCCTAGATAACTGATATTCTTAATACATTGGTTGTACATGTGATTTACTGTGACGCCATGACTCTGCAAGAAATGTACACGTAGCGTCGTTTGCTGTTCTTCACGTGAGTTCCATTCGCACTTGTCTGGTTTTGTTACTCGTACTCTGTAATCAAATGCAAACGCATTGTATTCATGAGTAGATATTATTTTCTTTTTATTTGAACTAGACTTATATGGAATTGTGTTAAAGCTTTTTAAGTTCTGTTACTTATTTATTCAAAAAAATTCATATATACGAGTATGTTGGATCTGTTGAATTTTAACACAATAGTTTCACTAGAACTCTACTCGGGAGCTAGATTGCTTTTTTTCTTTAAAAAGAGCGTCGAAGAAACTTTTAAGCATATTTGTTGTAAATTATTTAGGAATCATATTTATTTTAGAATAAAAATTCTCGTTGTTTGACGAGTTTCATGATTCAGGGATGAAACGTTGGTGTTGAATTGAAATGAAATGAAATGATATTTTTATTGAATAAAACATGGTATAAAAGGTGGTTCATGTTATGAGTTACGAGCTCATTTAACTTTCAGCATTGCCAAACAGCGTGGCAATGCAGCCAGCGTCTTGGGGACGCTTCCGACTGGTGTTGATATGGATCAGTTGAGCTATCTGTAGACTGTTTGCAACAGTCAGCAGTTAGCTCAATTGTTTCAATTGTAAATACTAGTATAATTTTCTTTGTGAATAAAGTTATTTGTATATTAACTTATGTCTATGACTCACAATTAATAAATTCATTCATCTGTTCTATAACAGGTTTGCAGTTAACTCGCTCACATTCAGAATAAATCATACATAATTTTCCAGATTAATTTACATAATTAATTAATTTTCTTAGATATCTATCGTGATAGATATTATTTGATGTATATTCCCAACACTGATGATTATAATAACAAATTAAATATCACGTCAATCACAAGATATCATAAAGCGTAATTACTAATCAGCTTCTAGACGATGAGGCTCTCTATGCCTAAACAGGGTGTCTATCCATTCTCTATACAAGGTGTATAGCTCCGATAGTTCGTTCTCGATTGGTTTACTGTTCTGGGCAGGTCCCATCAGCACCCAGCTCACGTCAACGGGCCAATAATGCAGATACCTACCACCGGTACGGTACCCATCGTATTGCTATTCTTACCGCTTGTCCAATATCCAGCGCTCGCTGCCGATATTGCACGAACATTGGGGAAGGAAATTGAGAATTTGATGCCTTAGTTACCCTAGTACCTAAAATTGGAGGCCAAGGAGGCAATGGAAAAGCAAGGAGATAAATTGTACCTATTCAGGGAGGGACATGGGCAGAGATGCGATGTTGCTCATTTTGGCCATGACCGTGAGCAAAAAGAGCAACTTCGCATCTCTGCCTACACTGTACACAATAAAAAATTACCGAGGCATTAAAAATAAGCTTATGATAGTTTAACAAACTATAAAATCTATTTTAGAAAATTAATTCGCATCTCTTCTTACATGATTTTCGAAAATTCCTTCGTTTAACATAATAACAAGATAAAATAGGTGGCGCTGATTTGGGTTGGGTATGCGCCTTAAGTCGGTATATTGTACTTTCTACTTTATCCCTCTCAGCTACAGCTGACAATAATTTTCGACTTTTTCCCTCTATCCTTTCGAAAAACTATTTGTAAACGATAAATTCCGTATCGTATGTTCAACAATTTTAATCGTTAAAATCGCATAAAAGTCTGATCACGCAAGCACATTTATTTCATGAATATTGAAGTTGAAGCAAGGCCTTTTAAAATAAATTGTCCGTTAAATATTATTGCACTCGTTTGGGCCCCTTGGGTAGACGTGAACGAAATGAAATTTTGAATAAATTCATAGGTGTAGCAATTTATTGTTGCTTTTCTTTTGGGAGCAAAAACAATTATGTCTCTCCCAAAAGGCGAGGCTTATTTTTATGGGTTCAATTGGTGGCAGTGCGTGGTGCTGATTTTCGTTATTTTTTTACTTATCAAATCATATCACACTAGATTATAAATGCGAAAGTTTGAATAGATGGATGTACGTTGTTACTGCTTCACGCCAAAATTACTAAACGGCAGATCCGTTTAGTCTCAAATTTCGCATATAACTCTAAAGTTGGAATAACACAAGGGCTATTTATCCATAATAATAACGAGCAGCAGGCAGAACCTAGTTGTTTAAATAAAAGAGCTATTTTCGCGGCTACCCTCTGTTTTCCGAAATAATTATTAAGGAGACTTTTACAGTCCACGCTACTCAACTTTTGGGCATAGGCTTCTCTTGATAAGCGCCTTAAATTGCTCTTATCAGGGGGTTATGTCGTAATCCCCATGCTGGGCGTGTCGGTTAGAGACCTACCTTGATAAATTAGACAGTTAGGTTGAAAAGTAAACTTAGTGACTCGTAAACTTAGTGACCTTACAGCAAGAGGCTGTGGTCGGTGGTCTGAACTAAACTGCGCCAAACTTAGCAACCACACGGTGACACCACCTTTCAAACCCAGGCTAATTACTTCCAACTTAGTTTTGACTAACGTCGACTAAGTATTAACTAAACCGAATGGAAATTTAAGGTTCCTGTCACGTCAGCGTATATGGAACAGAAGCGGTTCAAGTCACTTTGATACTTATTAGGTAAACAAAAGCTCTATAATCCTTTATTCAGTAGGCGTCTGCCGTACCACATAATAATAAGGTATATTTATCAAAGACATGCTTACCTACGTACAGTAAGTGGAAGTTGCTATTGCTACGACGTTGGAAGTATTCGCAAAACATAGTACAAAAAACAGACAACAGTAAAGGACGTAGAAAGACTTCACAATAGTGAGTTTTAAAAGGTCAAGGTTCATAAGGTCCCAAAGGTCAATAAGGTAATGTTGACGACTCCTATAGGGACAACATTGCGTCGCCATTTTTGCGATCTGCCCGTAACCACGAGACCCTCCATCGAGTTTTCATTCTGTACTTCATCCCTGAAGAACTTCAGTATTCTTTTTGCACAGTTCTACCTGTATTCAAGAAGTCTGTCCCGGTATTCAAGAATGTGGTCTGTAAACACAGATAGTGTCTCTTCAGTCACAAATTGTTAGTTTTTTATTTTGCATCTTTTTTTATAAAACTTGGTAGTCATGTATTATTATTATATTATATTCGTATAAGTATTTTTTATATTATGCATCACCATTGCCATACAGCGGGGCAATTCAGCCAGCGTCTTGGTGGCGTTTCCAACCAGTTCGTTCAATTGATTCAATTGTAAATACTAATTGATTAGTTGATTGTCATTTTCTTTGTGAATAAAGACGTATTATGTATTATATGTATGACGACCTCTGTGGCGCAGCGGGCGAAGGTCTGCCTGCGACGCACGAGGTTGCGGGTTTGATTCCCGCCTCGGGATAAATGTTTGTACGATCTGAAGACATTTGTCCAGGTCGTTATGGATGTTTTCTATGTTTAATAAAAAATATCTAGCTATGTAGTGTATTGTATTAAGTATATCAGTTATGGGTACTAGCCCATAACACAAGCTCTGCTTAGCTTGGGGCTAGATAATGCTGTGTGAATTGTCCAGCATTGTTTAGTATTTATTATGTATGTATTGTATATTTAAGTAATAAGCCACCGTCTTTACATGAACAACTGCTTCGTGTCAAGCCCAAGGTTGTCTGGAAAAGATAGCTCTTAGCGATAAGACCGCCCATTGTGCAAATCTGTATCTCTCTTTTCCTGTATTTTTATTTTTGTATTGTGTAATAAACTGTAATGTATTGTATTGTATTGTATTCTACAGGCAATGCGTATTGTGCTACGACAAACGCCAGAAGCTGTAACTGTATCTTGATTTACGTGTGCCGTTTATGCTGCGTGCAAATTATTACTTGGGCCGCACCTGCGACAGCCTACGGTACCTACGCCTACGTTAATACACTGAAGCGATTTCTATGGACTTCATAATAATAGCTATTGAAAACGTAATAGGCGCATTTGAGTATGGAGTGAATTGATGTTCGAATTTTCAAATTTCAATTTCGAATTCAAAGCTTGAACCTTAGTATTCGTCGAAGTTCGAATGTGTGAAGATTTTAAAGGAGTCCGTTTCTCAGTTGGAGAGCGTTGCCGTAAAAGCGTATTAGGTATAAACTTAGTTCTTTTTTTAATTTAATTAAGGCAATGAATAAATAAAATATTTTCATTTCCCAAAAACACACGCAACAATAATACAGAACATTGCCAGCGGAACTCAAACTAAGGAAGAATACCTGTAGGTACCTATCTTGAGGATGAAAAGGGAAGAAAAAGGGGAGATGACCCTTTTTCTTCCCTTTTCATGGCCTCGTGGTGTTTTTGGGAAATAAATGTTTTATTTATGTATTTATTTTTACTTAGATCGATAGTGTCTCTGATGATGATGTTTTCTTTAGTCATCAACTAAATTCTTAATTACTTGTCCTACAGGAGATCAAGTGCGGGCTTGCTGGCGCCGCAGCTCGCCTGCCAATCATCGCCAGCAAGCGCTCCACCCCCCACCTCCCCGCAGCGGGTGTCTGCACCCCCTGCGCCTCCGGACCAGGTACCACAGCCAGCGCACGAGGATGGCGTACGGTTACGAAGGTAATTTGCAACTTAATCTCGTACTAATAAGAATTTGTTTTGCTTGGCAACAGCTCTCTTCGAGCAACTTTCAGTTCAAGATTCTACCATGGCATAGACGTGTTCAAGAGTTCGATACTGATTTAAATTAAAAAAACAAATCCGGCCAAAGGACAAAGCGGCTTAGTCTTGCATCGTCTCTTCCTTGGGAACTTTGGATTTTACTTACTTATAATAATTGTGAACCATCTGTAATTCTATTCAATCTCACTTCCTTTTTTTCGAATGAATACATGGCCTAGGTTATATTCTCTCCTAAATATTTTAAAATAAGAACGATTTATTCAAAAAGATTTCGGAAATCAATTTGAAATCAGAATCTTTTTGTTCTTCTGCAGCTCAAAACCGAAGACCTAATTAGATTTGGAATTTTCGTCTAAATTCAAATTTTCATTCGCGTATTCATTCATTCAGCATTTCATTTGTCTTCTAAATCCAAACTTTCTTTGACAGGGTACACACCGTCGCAGTCCGCGACTACCTCAAGAGAGAGACGCAAACATTCTTCGGGGTGCAGCGAGACAATGAGAGGGAACAGAGAAGGCTGTGGTACGAGAGGCGGAGACGGCATGCGGCGCGGGCGATGGGTGACCTCCGGACCGATCTACCGCCGGACCATCATCCTGATGATGATGATATTAGGTGAGTGGGTCGTCTGTTTATTAAAAAGTTTAGCAAGCCATAGACAAGGTGCAAGCCGCCATGAAGGAACAGCCATCAAGGCGTCAAGGAGATATAAAGTTTTTCCTACAGAGCGAAGAATACGCCTAATGAAGTTCCGCCCAATGTAGGTAAAACTTCTTGGAGAATCAAACAACGTGGTTTATTCAGGGTACTAGTATAGTATTATAATATCTGTGTTCAGGGGTTCAAATCTGCATTGAAGCTTTGTTCTACGATATTTTTTTGTCAATGACCGTACAAAAACTTTATTGATCCATTTAAAATGGACCAAGGTGTATCCTAGATACAAAGCTCGCCTGACTTTCACTAAAGTGTATATTTAATTACGGATGTAAGCGGGTTAACTACGAACCTTATTTGTGTTGGAAGAACACCAACGTTTCATCCTTTAACGAGGGACACCTTCAGGGTGAGAGGCGGAACGCCCGCGTCTAGAACCGCACTCGCCAATTCGTCAAACTACGATAGTTTTTATAGTAAACAGAATATTTCTACATTTCGAAATTCCTATTTGTGTTGGAAGAACACCAACGTTTCATCGCATAATGAGGGTCATCTTCAGGGTGAGAGGCGGAACGCCCGCGTCTACAACCGCACACGTCAATTCGTCAAACTACGATCGTTTTTATTGTAAACAGAATATTTCTACATTTCGAAATTTGCTCAGCTAGCCGACACAACAAAAGTTCAATGTTCTTTTACGTCATTACAAGGTGACATCAAAAACACATTTGAAAAGCGCTGCACCGCTGAACATGCTTGCATGCAACCGTCGAAATAAACAAAACGGAAACAGAATTCAATTTCCCCTTCGTTCAGTTCGACGGTTTGTTTTCTCTACGTTCAGCTTGTTTATAGTGTAACTAGATAATTTGTTATCCAAACGTACAGGATAAACAGCGGCTAATACTTAGTGCAATTATGTGAATTTGTTTATTAGGAAAATGGTTTAATTTGTAAAGCCTTGCGTGTAAGACACGTGCATGTAGTGCTTTATAACCAGGCCATGTAAAAAGGAAATGTAGGCTACCTACCGATTTACACCACAATTATGATGTACTTACCTACGAGTACCTACTACCGAGGTTGCGACCAGAAGTTGGACTCCCATGAGAAAAGTTTCCCCTAACAAATAATATTATGAAGCCTGTCATTATAGCTGTTTGCATCTACGTCCTATAAAGCTAGAAACCGACTGAGCCCACGCCACGCAACGTACACGACGCAATGTGGGAAACGTCGGATGGCGTGGCGTACGATGAGTGTGTCTCTAAGCCATCTGATTCCATAATGCGTCGCATACGTTGCATACGTGGCGCCAGTCTGTTTTTACTTGGCCCTATCTCACCGGGACGCCACGACGATGTCGCTGGCAACGGATTTAAACTATTGTACGGCAGACGACGGTGCCAAAGCGTCGCTAAGTGAGTTAGCTGCCATACAATACAGAATGAAAAGTTAGCTTGTTGGCTTATTGTCGCCGTGACATCCTGGTGCGGTAGTAGGACCTTAATTCTCTGTCTGGAAATCTTCTCTGTGTACTCCGCAACATGCATTTAGAAACTACCAAACACACAATTGTACAGTAAACTGTCGTAGGAAGTAAGCAGTAGTTGTTTGCCTGGAGGGTTCCGGCGAGGCAGCCGCGTGCTTATTAATGCTCTTGTTAATTCCTGACTTGGAACTTTGCCGTCGAAACTCAGTCGGCATGCAAATAGGATCATTGTATGCAAGTCTATGTTACATTTATTTTGCACAAGTGTCAGCTCGGCCAGGCGGCGACAGCTCAGCGGAGAGTTTTTTGGTGCCAATGGTGATAAAATGTTTAGTTTAACATTTTTGTAACGTACATAATGCTTAACACTTTCACAGCCATCGACGCACTCGCTCCTCTGGAGTTATGTGTAGAGGCGGCGCGTCCCTGCGGGTCGCACCGCTGAGGCTGGGCAGTGAATGCAATATACTAACTAACTATGTTTTAAAGATGATGTAGATTAGTCACATCATATTCATAGTCTTTTTCATAGTACTATTCCACTACCTTTCCGTGAAAACCTTCAATAAGCTTTCTGGTATTTATCAATTTATAATTCTTCTTTTAAGCTTTTGGTTTTCCCTTAAATAAATATAAATATACACTCAAAACCCGAAATCAAAATCAAAATCAAATACTCTTTATTTCCATAAATACAATAAATGTACACTTAGAAAATCCAAAAGTTTTGAGACTTGATCTTGGGAGAACTAGTTTTGATTTGACATGGTTTTGGCCGATTGTTTTGCCAGCGTTGTAAAAATTAAGTTTTGACTGATTTCTACAAAGTTACTAAACGATTTCTCATTGAAACTACATCAACTCAGTGCAGAAGACCTGGCATCAAAATGAGATAAATCAGTTTTTTTCAGTTGAAATTAATTATAGGTATACTTACCTGTAGACTGTTTGCAACAGTCAGCAGTTAGCTCAATTGTTTCAATTGTAAATACTAGTATAATTTTCTTTGTGAATAAAGATATATCTATTATAGGTATCAATTAACGATACCAATAAAATAAATTTAATAACCAAGGCCAGTTATTGGTCTGGGCTACTTTGATTCATTATAGTTCTGGGTGATATTTAATATTATAATGACGGATAACCATTTTATTATTATAAAACATGTCCCCAATCCCCATCAGCAGTGACTTTAAAAAAATCCTGCGACGAAGTAATAACGGGTGTTAATAAAAGCAAAAACCACAATTTCCATAAAATAGTCAAGGAAAACGCTATATTCCGCGAAGAAGAACAATTCGTTTTCTCGTTCCTACATATTTATTTACAAGAGTCGTAAAATGTTGTTTGTTTTTACGAGTGCTTTCTATAACAGCCTTTGATGTTCGGGCGTTTTAAATTATGGATGAGTTCAAACAACAATCCTATAATTTGTGCCTCAAAGTATTCTTGTATTGGGAAAACCCCTCAGAATAAGAGAATATTAAAAATCGAACCTTTGAACCGTCTGTGACTGTGTACCTATTGTAAAATACTTACTTCATTCAGATGAACACTTGGATACTTTCAGGGATTTCCAAATAATACAATTAGATCAACTAATAACTTTATATTCGTGTGAAAGAACTAGTTTTTAAATAACAACTATACTTTTAGAATCATTACATGACGCGAGACAGTTTCTCGATCAGTTACAGCTGAGGAATGAATCCTCGTTCTACCCGCAAATACAATGCCAGATTATCAGCAACGTCTAAGCGATTCTCAAAGCTGGGGTACCCGCATATTGGCCTGAATACATAAAAATAGTCGAGCGGTAGATAGAAACCCTTAAAAACTGACAATGAATTTACAGCATCGCTAACAGGCGGCCATTCTGTTTACAGGAATGCCCCTATTCCTGACCTCTCGGCCGTCCAAATAATGGTTTGACCTCAAACCGCTAGACTGTTTTTATATAGACAGACGAAACAACAAAAAAAAACGCAATTCTTAAAGTGTTTCCTAATCGTAATTGCCATTTTTAAGTAGCTATGGCAGATTCTGTTTCTAAATGACCAACATGGATTTTTTTTCTGTTCTTGACTACATAATCATTGCACAATGCATTACATCGTCCTAAATTCTATTTGATTATTTTATTACATAAGTATTTCATTCATTTTTATTACATTAATTTTTTTAAACGTTCCATTTATTCTCAAACAAAGAATTAATAAAGATTTATCTGTATAACCATAGTTTAGCGCAATATTACGCTAAATACGAATAGATATTTAGAAAAGTCAGATCAATCTTAACCTAAATAATATAAAAAGCTCTACAGAGTCGCACTCTCTGTATGCTTCAATAGAAAAGTGAAAGAGAAACATAATTATTTCTTATTAAATCAAAATTATCATATATGATATGTCGTAATACAGGTATCAGATAGGTCTCATCTTAATTATCATTACGTTTTGTGAATCATAAGTTATTAATGAACTATTATCAAATATCCGAAATCCCTGTCTGTGTGCTCAATATATCTATACAATATTATTATTAATTTCTAAGTCAACCTAGATACAATTGCATCAAAGACTCGTAGATCTGAGTGACATTTGGCCAAGCAATGTTTTATGTTTATTAGTTAACGAATATAATGGTTAACTATGCCAATTATAATTACTTGTTATATTTTAAAACCGTTGAATTAACTTTTTGTCTAACTAGTATCATATAAATATCTATCATAATAATATATGCTATTAGTAGGTATATTATTTAAATAGTCAAACGATATAGTCATCCAGCGTCCGCTTTGGCCAAGGATGTAGCAGCGACCAGCGACGTATCTTTGAAGTCTTCTCACTTTCCTCATCTCTCGAGTTTTAAGCTGAAACGCCTTGATTTTGAATGTGACCCGCATCCACACAGTGAAATATAATTTTGTTTTTTTCTTCTTATTTGTCTCATTGTTATAATTATGCAGTATTTTCAATGTTTTCAAAGTATTTCTTGCGATAGTTTAAACCAGATCAGTCTGATAAACAACATACTACTCACTTGAAAAAGCATTATTATGCACGCAGTCGCCAAGTTTGGAAATAGGCCATTAAACTCTTGTGGTAAGCCACTCAAATGAAGCTCCGCTACTTCTGCATATTCTATGATTGTTTGCATCAGCTGCGTTTTGTTTGATGTAATTATAGTCTATTAATGTATTTGTTGTGTGATTTTCCTGCACGAGTACACTCCAGTATAATCCTTTGTCCCCAAATACGTTTCCTAGTCTCTGTCATGATTGTTTAGCAGCAATACAATCTGGTATATACTGTGAACACAAAGATCTAACGATGAGACAACTTCGTGCTAAATCGTTCGATCTCTGTTCCTTTGGTCCATTGGACACACTCTTCGCCTCCTTAATCTACCATGGGTTTCTTAGGAAACACACGATATTCACGACTCCCCACTATTACGTTAGCGTAAGGAACGTTTTTAGTTTTCTGTGTAATCGTTAACACGTTTCGATTCATGTATAATCATGTATAATGATATTTCTCAAGCAACAGTTGGCCTATCTTCGGTATTGGCCATGTTGATACAACTTGAAGGTTACGAAAATCTGAAAAGTGCTCACCGCAGATCTTTCTTGATCTTCATTTTGGATGCATGGTCGTGTAGGGCATTGGAAGTCTTCAAAATCTAGGTTTTTGCGTGGATTTGATACTACTATTATTCCATCTGCAGTTATCTCGGTTCATCCCGTTTTATCTCGTTTTCTCTTTAATGCCTGTCATTCTACCATCTACAATTTTGTCTCCTGGTCACCACCGGGACAAACACTTTGGTCTTGTTTTTAAGGTTCTGTCAATTACCGTTTGCCAACCTCGGGCAGTGGTTGCTTCGAAGTTTAGTTGGTGTATTATGACTACCGTTCGCCACCCTTGGGCCCCGGCCTTTTGTCACCTTCAATCTTTCAAATTACCGTTTGCCACCCTCGGGCAATGGTTGCCTCGAAGTTTAGTTAGTGTATTATGACTACCGTTCGCCACCCTTGGGCCCCGGCCTTTTGTCACCTTCAATATTTCAAATTACTGTTTGCCGCCCTCGGGCAATGGTTGCTTCGAAGTTTAGTTAGTGTATGACTACCGTTCGCCACCCTCGGGCCCCGGCCTGTTGTAGGTACTGTAATATAGACAAACTATAAACTCAACACCATGACTCCAATGCGCATCGCACATAATGGAGTAGCGTCAAGTGTAACTGCCGTGTTGATAAACTGGTAAATTACATTAGTCTTACATACACATGCCTACATACATAATTGTGAGGGGCAGATGCACCAAGTGTCCGTAACAAAAATAAGCTTTTATTATGTTTCATATCAAGTTTTAAATTTATTTGTTATTTAATTAGGTCTAACTGTGTTTTGAAACTGTTTTATTTAATAATGCAACATACTAAATATATACAAATGGCTCAGAGAAATGGCCATGGATACCTTAAGGGCAAAACCAGTTATTGGCCTTGAACTCCACCTTATCAGTGTAATATTTCGTTGAGGACGGGCATGCATTCTGATAGGCATCTTTTATAGGGACCACATAACAGTGCTACTAATATTGTTTACTATTACTGTTTACTATTACTAATATTATTTAATATTGTTTACAATTAGCAAGCATTCTTACAAACAGCTACGAACAATTCTGCCCAAAATATTTAAAACCAAGTAAAGGTGCACTGGGCAATCAAAGGATTTTCTTCAAACTCCTGAACTGGATAGGATCTCCTGCAGTGATAAACAGGCTGAATATATCATCGTTCGGTACCTACTCATACCGAAACCAGTAAGAAGCGATTACGCTTCCTTGACCAAAATGGTTCAGTCCATGAGTCATAAGTAGGTCATTCTTCTGGCATTGCTATATAGAAAAATAAACTCACTCACAATCCAATGTCAATGGAATCCCCAATGATATGGCAGAATATGGGGCTATCGCCAATTACGTATCGAGTTGCGCTAAATCTGGTGACATAACATAAACAAAATAGGTACCCAAAAACCAGACTCGGATCAGAATATAGTCACTGGAGTAGACGAGACGAAGACAGAGCTGCCCCTACGAGGGTGACACCCTGTCACTTCTGCGAGGAACCTGGTTATAGATCACCTGTTGGTGGACCATCACATCACGATGACTTACGGATTACTTCGCTTTCTAGGTGTTATTACTCATTTATTTTGTTCACTTCCAGGTAGTTTCATATAAAATGTTTGAATCCGGTAGGTATTGTATAAACATAATATTATTATGACAACTGAATTTGGAACATTTAAAGATTTTCATATCTACAGTGAACTTTCGTCAGTTAGGCAGTAGGTACCTAAAGTCAGTGGTATGACAACTGGGCTTTGTCATTGTCATAATAGACTGAGTCCAGGGACATACTTACTGTCAGTACTACGCGGAAAGTCGTCGCCTTGGACACAAAGTCATCATCAGTGATGACTGCTAGTCATAACAAAAATAAATAAAACTCACTGAAACATTGTTGAGAATGCTTTCTTGTGGTTTACTTAAATTTACCTTGTGGTTCCTTAATAAGAAAGAAAATTAGAATAGAACCCACGGCTTAACGTTTACTCGTTAACAAAGCTAAACTTGTATTAGAAAGTTATTTTCGGTAAATAAATTTATTGTTTTCATTTTTGTTAAGGCAAGAACATTATTGCTAAGGTGTCCATGCGTCACGACTGAAATCTCGATCGCAACAATTTATCTGGTTGCTATCTCTTTGTAGGTATCCTTGTCTTTTGGTAATGTATGTTATGTAGGTATTTTGTATACTGCCAATGTGTGTTTCACTGTATAGGATGAAACCACACTGAACCTAAGGTTTCTTCTTCTTGCGATGTATGAGCGGTTGGTTATAATTGTTTTGAATTATACTTAAAAGTCAACAGTTTGGTCTGGTGTAGGTAATTGCAAACTGCAATGTTAACCTGGGTGGGACAGAAAGGTGTCTCCACATCGGCTGTTCTAGTTTCTAATGATTTCGGCTGCTACGTTATTTTATCACACATGTTGCATTAATGCTGATAAGAACTCTGTAATATTTTGCTAAGCAATAAAACATTGAATACTGAATGAAATTCACCTCGTGCAGCCTAATGAAACTCGCATTTATGGCAATAGCCATTTGGCTTTTGAAACACAAATCTAACTACCTAGTTTGGAGCCCATGGGCTTGTTTATAACACCATTACATTATTTATTAGATTATTATTGATATTCTGTATAAGTTTTCTGGAAGTACTTTGACTATATATAACCATTTGCGCAACAACCATGAACTAGGTACAAACAAAACAAGAACTAACACCTGTTCACAGTAAAACCAAACATGAGGCAACTGGACCTCCAAAGACTGTTAAACTTCTTATTCCTCAAACTGAACCTCCATCATAGTCTCGACTGTTCAATATAAAATGTAATGCTGGTGGTAGTGCGGAATAAATTACCTAGACAACGAACAGCAGCGTGCCACCGCTTTTTTCTGTGATAGTAGCAGAGTTTTAGTACCTACCAAAAAATTGATCAGGCACCCATGAAGTTGGAACCTTTACTGACGGCTCCAATATCGATATGAGCACAAGAACATAGATTCACTGAATGGACTTCAACTCAAGTGCCATAATATGACACTAGTAACAATACCTTACGTACGCCATATTCCAATGTGATTGTACAGGAATTAACATTATCATTTTTGTATGGAATGTATGTAGATACCTATAACCTCTGAAAAGGTATATTTCTTATAGGTAACTAAACCTGAAATTGCACTACCCTAAAGAGCAAATTAGGTACGTTGATAGGTAGATTGATACTGCATACTTCATTGTAGGTACCATCTATCATACATGTAGTTCAGAATTATTGTTATTATCACTATGCAAGTATTATAACATCTGCTTATCACATCTGTGGCTCTGCGTTTCTGTTTTTCATGTAAGTATTTGTTCTATGTAAGCACGTATAATTGACTACCTACTACGACTCAGGTTTGCCCATGCGGTGTCCATTGCTTCGCTAATCTATCATCAGCTATTAAGCAATTAAGCATGCCAAAATAAATAATTATAGGTATTACTGTTTTCTAACAGAGTATTTCTTTTAATGTAAGTAGGTGCTCATTATTATAGTATTATCATTTTTTTTTAATTAATGTGCCCTCGACGTTCGTGACACTCTGAAATCTGCGTCTCAACTAGATACCTACGACCTGATGCGGAAAAATACTGAGACAACACTATAATGCACGACAATCGTCTCAATAAAGTACAGCCTGATATTGTTCGGTCATTTAATGTTATGTACACCACGATAATTGGAAGCCATGTACACGAATTATTAGGGTGTGCAAATTTGGTCACAAATTATTGTGCCGTACAATATTTTGTTGTGCATTATTGTCTCCCGAGACAACTACCGGTATTATAGTATAATAATATGCCGCATACAAAGATAAGCTCAAACTTACTTTTACCAATAGGAACCAGTTAGTAGATAGGTATATATAGATCGTAGTAAGTAACCATGATACCTATTAGGTACCCATAGGTACCTAGATAGGTATGGATTACTTGAGCTACCTCTAGATAGTTTACACCAGTCTGCAGTTAACTCTACTGTTTCTATTGCAAATTCCAGCTCCAGTTCGCTTCCACTCCTTGAATAGGTATACATACCATCATACTGACAGTAAAACTAGCAATTGAAAATTATAAGTAGGTACTTATATACCTATCTATTACATACCTATGAAAAATACCTACGGTACAATTTGGATTCGACTCAGCCGGTAATTTGTTGTTCTCGTTTACCAATTAAATAAGAATATAAATAAATCATAATTATAACTCAAACTGGTCAGTGGTGATCGAACATAAAAATAGAAATATATAGGGAAGTAGGTACCTACCTATGTATGTACCTACATTTCTGATTGAGCATCCGCTTTGGTAAGAAGGTTCAACCACAACCACTGCTCAACTCGGTAAAAGACTACAAACATCATTCTTAATAATAATAAATAACTTATGTACTTACTTAGTTGAAAGTAAGTATTGTTCACACGCCAGGCAGATTTTCTGTTGTGGTTAGTTTACAAACATCTCACATCGAATTTGGCTGCAGTATAGGCACCTACCTACCGTAGATACTAATTTGTAGGTACCCAGACAAATGTAGGTACCTACCCAGGTATTACAATAGACCAGTCAAACTCGATGTAGAATGTTTGTAAGCAAACCGACCATCCTTAACCTGAAATTCACTTTGTTGTCGCGTCTTTTCATAACGGAATTTTCATTATCTACTTGTCGATTTGTACAAATATTGCTTAGATACCTAAGAGTGAATACTTTATACCTGCCTAGTTGGTAGGTAGTAAGTATAAAGATGTAGGTACCAACTTCAAAATATGTAGGCTTAAGAGTAGGTAAGTAGCAGGTCGGATTAACCTAGACTCAATTTTATTATTCGATGACGTACTTACTTCCTAAATTCCTAATAGACTTAAGCCACAGCCCCACTGCTGCGCACGGAGAGGCCACGCACGTGTGTCTAGCTTCGCATTGCAAGAAAACGCATGTCCAATGCAACCCACGAACACGCTACACACGAATACGATAAATAACTTGTCATTGCTACGCGCGTGGCTTGCTCTAATATTGCGCCCACGCAGCTCAACGCTGTCAACGCTATCCACGCGGTATACGCGTGCGGAAACGTAGACCCACGTTGTCAAACAAACGAACCCACACACAGTTAAAATCCGCCGCGTGGCCGTGCACAGCGTGCGCCGCAGTGGGCCGGCGGCCTTAGCTTCCAAAGTAGCATTGAAAATGTTATAACCTTTTTGAATAATTTGGTATTAGGTACCTACGAGTACTAGGTACGTAGGTAGGCACCTCAGTAAGTATACTGGTGTTGGGCGGTATATACAAAAACAGCATGCCTCAACCGATTCCACCTCCGTTCGGTCCCAAACTGGTACAGACTCGTTTTGCAAGCAAAGGCTGGGCAACAACTATTCAGTTGTAGGTCAAAAATACCAAGTCTGCTCAGGACGGCTGTCGGCGATAGAATGAATCCGGGAGCCGTTGATCGAGTGTTGTCTGGCTCGTCGTGCGTCACCCACTGTGTTGCCAGGCTGATATACAATTTTACCCAGTTATGTTTGATGGTTATTATTTACCTAACAGCTCGGCCATCGGACCGTCAACGAGTGCCTTCGTTGCTTATAAATATTAACATTTAAGTAAACATTAATTTATTTTCCAAACAATCATTGATTTTTCAATTTGAACTTTATCTATCCTTGCGGACAAAATATATATTTCATCAAAAAAAAAACAAAAGGTAACGAATAAAAGACCATATTCTTACAAACGTATGCCAAAGAGATTTAAATCAAAGAGCACGATCCAGCTAACAAAGCTTAGAATCCCTTTTGTTCACATTTAGGTACGGCAACCATTTATTTATTTATTAGATTCGAAATATTTCTAATAATATCTCTCTCTAATGAGCCCGTCAAATAATAACAATATATAATAATAACAAAAATAAGTCTTGGATTTAATTGTCTCACGATCGCTCGAACAGCTCTCTTCTGCATCCTAAACGCTCGCTCCCAGTCAGCAGCTCTGCCCCACAGCTCCACGCCATATTGAAGGGGCGAGTGAACGGATGCAAAGTAACAGCTTCTGGTCATCCCTTCTTCAAGATTAGCCGATAAACGCCATAAAGCGAAGCAAGCCCTTCCCACTCTCTCGCAGAGTCTGTCGATGTGTAGCTCCCACGTTAGGCTTTGGTTGTTAAGTTCGTCACTGCATTCCTTCTCATTTCTTAGCTTTGGTTGCAAAGCTTATCACTTCATTTGCTTATAGTAAAACTATTAGTGAGAATTACTATTTTCATCAACTTATTGCTTTTCACTGAGCGAAACATGCCCACAATAAGTAGATCATCACTCAGGCTGTTAACTGCTTCTCGCTGGGCGGCATGCCCACAATTAACAACCTGTCATGCCATTTGGTTAATCTTACGCTAGAAATAACTCACGCGCAACATAACCTAATTGCTTTTTATTATTTATAATACCCAGACTGTTAATTGCTTTTCATTGGGCGGCACATCATTGTGCCTGGCATGCCCACAATTAACAACCCATCATGTAATATCATTTGGTTACCCTACGTTAAAATTATTTCACGCGTAAAATAACCAAATTGTTCCCTTTTTCACTGAGTCTATTAACTGCTTCTCGTTGGGCGGCACATCGTTGTGCATGCCCACAGTTAACAAGCTGTTAGTCAATTATATTAATTTCACCTGACTTAAAAATAACTTATCGTTTTTTTCACTCTGACTGTTAACTGAGACTCTTTGGGCGGCGCATCATTGTGCCCCGCATGTCCACAGTTAACAACCAGCGGACTAAGTTCGAATTAAACGTGGACAGCATTATTAAGTTTATTATCATGAAATGCATTGCATACCTGACTATTAAATTGTGTGTCAATAAGATGTCATTGTTATCTTCTGCTAAACTATTAGCAAAACGTTTACGTATAATATCCAATAGAATATCATGATCAGTGCAGCAATAATAATGATTTTCATTGTCAATGTACCTACAGCTACAACTTTCAACATCATTGTTTAAATTTACATTAACTACCCTATATTGGATTAGGGAGTTCAAATAGACCCAAAAATAGAATTTGATAGGCCTAAGTCTAGTAAATTGTTACTAAAATTATTTTTGTAAGACATTGCACGACTTCAAGTTATCTAAAAAAAAGGACTAGAAAGTCCCGTTCGACCTATTTGAAGATACTTTAGTATAAAAGCATAATTATTCACCGCCGCTCCATAACGACATATCAACCAATCGAGGATAGCCTAGTTTGCCTTCAATTTCCCTTCCCGCTCAAACACTGGTCAAGATTCCTTAAACCAACACAACTATCCAAAAAGCGCGATTTGGCTGCAGGTAGGAGAACCTTTACACAAGTAAATGAGAAAAGTCGTCGTCACTAGTAAATTAGAAAAATCGTCTTCTAGTATATTACATTTTATAGGTGTTGTAAACCTAGGTGTGTATTTTACCTTTAATTTTATTTATTTGAGTATTGTATTAACTCTGTTTATTTTTAATTGAACCTACTACAGTCCTAAATTCATTTGAAAAGTCGTAAGTAGTTTACTTTGGAAACTCAATTTATTTTATTATGCCAGCAGTAACTAATTCTCTGATCACGGTCACTGACGACCCGTGTTTCAATTGCGTCTGTTAGTAAATATAAATACCTTTTCTATTATGCTATTCGATCCTACTCGATTTTATTCGATTATGTTCGATTCCATTCGATTCCATTCTATTTTATTCTATTTTGTTTATTATGGACCTAAACAACTTACGAGTACTTATATCGTTTTCACCGTTTAAACTCTAATTAACACGTAGGGTGTAACAGTATAATAATATCGTACTAAATAATTTACCTACCGAAAACCTACTCGTACTCAAAGCATAATCAGGCATAAATATGTATGTAATTGATACTCTGCGTATTAACGCATTCGCTGCCCAGCTTCGGCGGTGCGACCCGCAGGGGCGCGCCCCGCCGCCGCCACTACACGAGGGTCGAGTCGAGAGGCTCGTCTGCGTCTCGGGCCATGAAAATGTTAGTTTAAAGACCTACGTGGGAATCTTCCCACAATATTTAGTTTAAGCGTTTGATTTAAGTATATTATTTATTGTTCATTTTATATCATCTACACTACATTATATATTTACACATTCACACACTGTTGACTTTTATGAAAAGTGTGGTTCTCCCGTTCATACTTGCTTAGCGTTCGTACTCTTACATCCTGTTCATACTCTCTACTCCTCTAATCCTACATGTTTACTTCACATTTCTTTTCGCTACCCTCAATGATTTCTATTCGATATTTTATTGCTTCATTTATATGCATTATTTACGCGTAAGAAGTTTGCCACCTGAATGACAAAATGTTTGGTTAAGGTTGCATGTGAGTCGCGGGCATCAAAAGTGTTAGATTAAGGAGCTGCCATAAATTGTTTTTGTTTCAATTCTTAGTTTTTATTCCTTGTTCAAAAAAAATTAGTAGATTGCGAAGACTTATCTTAGGTTTTGTCTTCCAGTCGTCCATTGCAATAAATAATAGTTTGGATGATCAAAGAAATGACTTAAACCAAAAAAAAACACTAGAATTTGTGTTTTGTTTTTATAGGTAGGTACCTTCCTACGCTTTCTACGTAGTTTAAATCGGAATTCCTACAAAGGCTCATTATTATTTTACATATAAATTAAAGTACTTAATGCTTGTCATGCCTCAGGCCCCGAACAACCATCCGGAAATCGAACAAATACCTGCCGCGCCGCGGGAATCGAACCCGCATGTTCTCACAAAAGTCCTATTTTGGAAACCACCGCGAGCACGGCTTCGTGTCATGGTTTTATTAACAGAAAAATAGAAAGTGAATGATCTTTTGCCACCAAAAATACCTATAAATCTTGGAACTACTTATCGAGGTTTTGGTCATCTACAAATCTATAATTAGGTAGGTGAGCATTGTTTCAAGACTATGATCGAGTTTATTTAAATATTATATTTTCTCTAGCAAATATTTCATGAATACGCTGCAATCAAAGGTGCATTCGTGCATTGGAATGTAGGTAGGTAGGTCTAGAGAGAGATAGGTAGCTAGTTGTGTTCATGGGTTTGCAAACTGAGCATGGATATAATATGACGTTGGCATGGCACCTATCCGTTTAGACTACAAAGTTCTTAGCGTAAGTAGCCAAACGTTCGTTATTATCAAGTGAAGTAGCAAATATTTTAAGTAAACTGCTTTGTTTGTGATTAGCATTTTCACCGACAACTCAACCTGAAACTCGTCGCTATCTTGATCGGTTCAAGTGCACTCTGATGCATACCTATGCAACATAGGTACTACGCACAGAAATATATCTAGATATGTTTCTGTGGTACTACGACTCGGAAACGGATCGTAAAACTAAAAAAAAAAATATTACAGCTCCATGATTTCATTTCATGCTTAACTTAGAATTAGTGCCTACGTAGATATATCAAATTTGTCCCTATTCCTTATTATGCTAGGTACCTACTGTAGTTATTCTGAGCGTAGATATTGCGTAGGTACCTGTAGAATGTATTCGTTCCGAAGGTTGGGTAATTTATAAGGTGGTCAGGTCACTAGCAGTAAATATCGAGGTCTTTATTCTATCCCATACCTACATAAAGCCATGAAATCTTCATCATCGTACACCTATCTACATCGGTTAGTACATAACGGAGCTAATCAAAATTTAATAAATGGGTTGGTATTCTTTGGTATCACGATTCGGTGAGGCCCACCAGATTTGGTTAGGGTAAAATCTAAATATTTTGTAGTCCATTGAAGAAGTGAGGCATGGCATGGATCAAAGCCTATCAACGGATTTTGACATAGGTACATAATATCTATATCTAGGTACTAATAAAGTACACCTTCAAATACATTCCGATTCGATTCACGAAGTTCACTATAGTGCCGATTACGACAACGGCTTCGAATGTGAGGCGCAACTAGCCTCTCGCTGCGACGTGCTGTTCTAGGTACGCCTGCTTTGGCGCTTCGATTCTTCCTACTATATCAACGGTTGCGTGAAGGATTTCGAGTAGAATTACACGACTTACCTCGCTTCTCGTTGCATCGTCCATCGTTCGCTGGACGCTTCTCAGCACAGCCATCACGATCACATTACGTCAGCATCTATGGTACCTGGCTGGCTGTGTTCGTCGCGGCTCCGTCGATTGCTACGGCGCTTTGGCGCCTTATGGCGACGGTGTTCTCTGCTACGATGGTGGTCACGCTAACTGCTTCCATCATTCGCTGTTAAAAATTATCAAGCATCAATGTTCTTCAAGGCATATTTCCATTTCATCTGACAAGTTAATGCGATCATGGATCACTGATAACCAGAATCCAAACAAAAGTTTATAAATTTCTCTTGGGGTTACAAAAAACACGTTGAAAAGGAAATCCAGCCAGTTAAATTGCTGAGCCCGCGTTCAAGCTATCATAGAGTAGGCGACTAGGCGGGTACCTATGTATCTTGGCCAAACGCGGCCACGATCACAGATTCGGTAGGTACCTACCTACTTACTTAACGGTGAACCCGCTACATGTTATCGAGCAATCGCTATTTAGTGTACTTTAACATATTGTCATTAGTATATTAATCAGAATTAACCAGGCACGTACCGGCGTTACCAGGGAGTACCCTGGCCAAATGCCTACACAAATACCGATCACTTGCAAATCATTCCGCCAACACTGTCAGGGAGTAGATACCCTGACCACGTGCTAACAAACAGGCTTTCAAACTAACCAAAAATGCAGGTAGGTATCTAGTAAAATCACTAAGTACGTGACGACATTACCAGGGACGGCATGCCCTGGCCGAATGCCTGCACAAACCCGCACTTCTAAATCAATCTGTTAACACTATCGGAGTTATGTACCCCGATTACGTGTTAACAAGTCAACCCTCAACACCTTGTGGGCAGGGTGATAACAAGATAAAGAGCAGTAATTACGAATAATTATAAGAAATCTTCACTTTACGTACCTTGCTATCGGAATCCCTCTTCTGAAGTTGTTGGGCGGTATATACAAAAACAGCATGCCTCAACCGATTCCACCTCCGTTCGGTCCCAAACTGGTACAGACTCGTTTTGCAAGCAAAGGCTGGGCAACAACTATTCAGTTGTAGGTCAAAAATACCAAGTCTGCTCAGGACGGCTGTCGGCGATAGAATGAATCCGGGAGCCGTTGATCGAGTGTTGTCTGGCTCGTCGTGCGTCACCCACTGTGTTGCCAGGCTGATATACAATTTTACCCAGTTATGTTTGATGGTTATTATTTACCTAACACTGGGGACTTCTACCCAGCGTTCAAAATGATAAGTACCTTACCTACTCGCAAAACAGCAAGTAGTAACATTTAAATCATTTGTAAGTACATACCATTCGCCTTTCTGCAACGTCGGTTCTCACATAGCACTTCTGATGTAAAATACTTACTTCATTCAGATGAACACTTGGATACTTTCAGGGATTTCCAAATAATACAATTAGATCAACTAATAACTTTATATTCGTGTGAAAGAACTAGTTTTTAAATAACAACTATACTTTTAGAATCATTACATGACGCGAGACAGTTTCTCGATCAGTTACAGCTGAGGAATGAATCCTCGTTCTACCCGCAAATACAATGCCAGATTATCAGCAACGTCTAAGCGATTCTCAAAGCTGGGGTACCCGCATATTGGCCTGAATACATAAAAATAGTCGAGCGGTAGATAGAAACCCTTAAAAACTGACAATGAATTTACAGCATCGCTAACACTATTTTGTCTCGTGAAAAATACCTAAATTTATGCCAAAACTCACATTCTCATCATTTACATGAAACAAAAATATAAAAGTTACATATACTTATGCTTTCCATTCAATGGCAATCACCCATGGATAACATTTGTGGGTCTCCGTGAGAATTTATGACGAAAATCCCGTGACGATGTGCCCGGGCTTAGCCTGACTGGACAAACGCGATGTCAAACCATGTTTCAATAAAGAAATGGGTCACAGAGACGTGCAAATAACTAAATCTAGATTTTTCTCTGATATTAAAAACTTTTCTCTAAGCCCTCTGTGGTGAAATGTACCTACTTGACCGTTTCAAATCGAAGTAGAATAGTTTGACGGAGAAGTCTATTTTCAAATCGATTTCGTTCACAAACATGGAATTCTAGACTCACTCAGTCATTTGTTTATTGATAGTGATATATTGTTAACCTTTTGTTTTCATCACAGTTTTGAATCTTTTTAACCCCCGACGCAAAAAGAGAGGGGTGTTTTAAGTTTAATGGTCTGTCTGTGTATCTATGTATCTGTCTGTAGTATCGTAGCTCCCAAACGGGTGAACCCGTTTTCGTTTAGTTTTTTTGTGTCATAGATAATTTTATACTGAGTGTTAGCTATGTTTCATGAAAATCTTTTAAATTTTTTTTATTTTGTTCTCGTTCACTCTTTTTCGCTAGCTGGTAATCATTCTGTTCAAGTGGCATACGTATACATGAACCCTGTGGATGTTGGTGGCCAAAGACTCCGGTTTGTGGCGTCGTCGTTTGAAAAAGGCCTTTATTATATTCTATATAGACTATGTAAGCTGACAATGATGATGTGCGAAGCGACATCTGCTGCCTGCGCCTTCGCTCACAGAATACCCTACCCCAACTAACAAAACAGCTGTTCTAGGAGATTCTCTAGTTGTAGCTCCTTTTTAATATGTACAGACTATAAGGCGTAGCCCCCAGAAAGTCGCGGGAGTGCGTGCACGAGCTACCCGACTCTATTGCATGCGCCGGCTTCACTCGAAGATCTTTTGACCTCCCATTTTCCAATCCCCAGCATAAGAACAACTGTTCTAGAAGATTCTCTTACAATAGCTCCTCTTCCAGTATGTATGGAGCATCAGGCGCAGCCCTCAGAGAAGCTCGGGAGCACGTTCGCAAGCGACCTGACGTATTGCCTGTACAAGCTTCGTACGTTGGCCTCCCATCCTCCAATCCCCTACATAAGAACAACTGTTCTAGAAGATTCTCTAACAATAGCTCCTCTTCCAGTATGTATGGAGCATCAGGCGCAGCCCCCAGAGAGGCGCGGGGGCGCGTGCGCGAGCGACCCGACGTATTGCCTGCGCCGGCGTCGCTCGAAGATCCCCCCTTACCCCCGCTGCCGCCACCTGGGAAGGATAGCGTTGCGCGACTCACGCTCACCGGACTGTCTTATGTTGTTGCTGTAAGTGGATTTACTTTTTTATTGTATACTAATTGACTTTGGACCGTGACTTTGCACGCGTATTTTCAGTATATTAAGTAATATTAAGTAATTTTCAGAAAACACGCGCGCAAAGCCGCGAGCACAAGCTAGTTTATAATATTAGTAGGATTAAAATATTAGTAGGATAGTAGGACTAAGTGACTTTTGACGACTTTGCCCGCGTTACTAGCTTTTAACACGCGTTTTTTTTGGATAAAAAGTAGCTAGGTAGTTCCAGGTCCAGAACTGATCTCCTGCAATATTTTAGCCCAGTCCAAAGTTAAAAGTAAAATTCAGTAGATATGGTACGTTCACCCAGCGCTAACTCAACAAATGGCCTGTGTTGTGTTACAACTAAATGCAGACACTTCCTACTTCCAATCTTTTGCAATATACCTAGGTACCTAATGAACGACAAAGATGGAAAGACGTACCTAGAACGAAGTGCGATCGAGACAACAATACACGCGAAACACGTACGCCGGCAGCGCCGGTCCGACTGTGACTGAGGTGGGTGGACACAATTGGACTCAATTTGAGCGTTCCACTTTCGAGATGCTAGTGCCCAATCTTCCGAATTTTACTTACATCGATGGCCCAGCCCGATTGTGTCGTCATCCTGTGCCAAACTTAAATTTTACATTGTGCGATTTTTTGCTTTAGTCGGACTACTTACTGGAAAAATTTGTTGGCTTTAATAATATATATAACTTTAATTTGAACGGTAAATATACCCCAATATACCGGAACAAGAACTAGCTTATTCTGATAATCCGAGTCTCAAACTACATCAATGCAAAATAGCCCGATCTATTTCGTAGTTTTGGCTTCAAGAGGCAACAAACTTGCATCCATCCAAACTTTCGCATTAAAAATAATTTGTGTGATTGAAATAAACCAGTAGGTAATTTATTTATAACTAGCTTCAGCCCTCGGCTTCGGACGCGTATTTTCGGTATAGAAAGTAGCCTACTTTTTAAGTTAGGCTTTGTTCTAAACGTGCGCCAAATTTCATCTTGATTGTTCAGTAATTTTGGAGATCCTAGGTAACAAAAGGTAGCACTCCGGGAGTGCCGGCAGAAGTGAAAACTTACATCTTACGATCTTACGCTTTTTCGATCAGCATCACGTGACCCTGACGCGAGTTTGAAAGTTTTTACCCATACAAAAAAAGTGCTCAGCGCCGCTAAAGAAGTTTTCACTTCAAAAAAATTCAGATTTCACAAACTTACGGCTTCATAATATTACAAGCTTCTGCCCGCGGCTTTGCACGCATATTTTCGGTATAATAAGTCGCCTATTATCTAAGTTAAGCTATGTTCTAAATGGACGCTAAATTTCAACATGACCTGTTCAGTAACTTTGGAGATAAGTAACAAAAATTCACATTTCACAAACTTGCGCACTTATAATTTTAGTAGGATTCCATAACTGAGAACTTAACTGTAAACAAGGGTGAAGCAAACATAAAGTTGATCACGTTTATAGTTGAAACTACGTCATTCTTACCAATTTTATGGTTTATTGATTCAGCAGAAACTGAATTTCAAAAAGAACATTTAACAGAATAAAACTTTTAGGTCAAAGTAGATTCTTGTTATTACATAAAGTTGATGTAAAGCAAATTCGCTTCAAATTCAATAAATTAAATCATCCACAAGCATGTTTATGTTCGAGCGATATTTATTTACGAATACGGGAAAAGGGCGGTTCAAAACGCAATAAATTTTAGAAGTATCGACGTTGTATGAAGGGGTTGAAACTTGTTTGTGTAAAATGAACCATGGGGTTCTCGTTGCCTTGTTAACTTGTAGGGTTTATTATCGTGGTTGCCATCAACCATAGAAATGTAGGTCATTCCGATGATCGATAAGCTGTAACATCAAAGAAGCAGGACACTAATCGGTAAAGATATCATCGCATAACTCTTTAATTAGCCAAATAAATTTTTAACACACATTTAAGCTGATGTTGTATAATTATTGTATATACTTTTAAAATTAAATGAAAACAGTAAACTGTTCACGGTAAGCGCATATGCTTGTACAAGTCATTGATTTTTACATTAAAACACTTTAATACTGACTGGCTCATACAATGAACTTAATAGATCTGAGAGTTTAGCAATCGTGCAAGGGAACTCTAAATACAACGTGTTGGAAATAGTCAGAATCGTTTCTAACGCCCGTAGCACACCTGCGCTGCGAAACCATAACAGCGGAACCGCAGTAATTTCGCCATGTCTTGTCCGTATGTAGGAGAAGCGGAACAATAGCGAAACAGCCTGTTCTAACGCATAGATTTGACTATAATTCTATCTGTTTCCCCGCGCGGTTTCGTCGATCTGCTCCGACGTCAGCCACACTTCCGCTATTTTGTTGCAGTGCCGCCTTGTCTTCCCATGTGTTTGTGGAAGTCGATCAAAATAAAAAGCGGAACTACATTTTTTTTCATAAAACGGACGTCGATTTTAGATAATAATTAATTCAAGAGGTCAGAACTAGAGGTATTTTCTATTTATTCTTTTCAAAGTTAAAGTCCACAATAATATTGCTTCCTCCTCTGACTGGACTCAACTGACTCGTGACAATCCGACGCCCAGTCCCGCAACTCAAACTACACTTGATCGCAGCGGAATTGTTCCAGCGGTTCCGCTACTCGTATTCCGCAGCGGAGGTGTGCTACGGGCGCAAATCCTCCTTGGAATATCCTTAGTTCCTAGTAAGTAGTAATAAGCTGTTCGGCGAAGCACTTTATTATGCTAGACTCAATTAGTCCAGCAAAGCGTTGTACATACTGAACGTCGGTATCACTTACTAGGATAACGAAGATATCTAAACTCGTCCATCAGACTATATAGAGGCATAGTAAATAATAGTGCTACGAGTGATATGGTAAATAATATTGATACCGATGGCTAACTTTATCCTAAATACATCGTATAAGTATAATTGCTAAGAACTGTTGATAGCTATGTTAACATTTATGTCTCCAATAATTAGAATGCTTTTATACATGGTTAATTTTGATAAAATACTATGAAGAGACGATAAAAATGCATCTATGTCTCTGAAACAAAATGGGCGGTAGATGGCAAGAATAACTACATCTTTATTCAGTTTGATAATGATACAGTTAGCCTCCTGGATGACTGGTTCTTTAATCGAAGCGTTAAGACCATTTCTAATAAATACTACGACGCCATCATTCTGATTGTAGTGGGATGTAGATGACACGCTACGAAAGCCATTTAGGATAGGGATGTTAGAAACACATGACAGCCAACATTCTGATAATATTAAAATATCACAATCTAAGTTGAGTTGTTGTAAGAGGATACAGTACCCATAACACAAGCTCTGTTTAGCTTGGGGCTAGATAATGCTGTGTGAATTGTCCAGCATTATTATATTATGGTGCTGGAGAAGTATGGAAAGGATAAGCTAGACAGAGACGGATACTAATGAGGAAGAAATGAAAAGAATTGAGGAGAAAAGGTTTTTGATGAACACCATCCAAAACAGAAGAGGGAGAATGATTGGACATGACAATGTAACGTCATAGAAGGAATAGTAGAAGGAAGACGAGGAAGAGGAAGACCAAGAATTAGCTATATGAGTCGGAGAAAGTCGCTAGTGTTGTATAAAAAAGTAAAAGACAACGCAATTGAGAGACATTAGACCGACAAGAGCTAGGCTCTATAATTCATTTCAAATGTGGCAAAAGGTTTGGTTTAGTTCAAGGCGCCGTTAAGAGATGGCGCTACTGGTAGCAAAAGTAGTAAACCCAAAACTAAATTCGTTAGTTAGTGAAATATTACTAACCCAACTAGGAAATTAGATTTGATTTGGTTTACTTCAAAAAATCGGGACAGACTCATGATTTCTCAGTGTTATTTATGGATGGAATCTCTACGAAAATTCAATTTCGCAAGGCAAACTCGCCGATATAAAATTAAGTAGATAGGTACGTAACTTTTAAAGGTGCACGGCCTAGCAAAAACGAAGGCACTCTTACTTAGGTGGTCTTGTTGACAGCTCAATGGATTTAAAATTAATTTTACTGAAAATTTATCTACGGTGTGCTGCTGAAAAATGATTTTTTTCTCATAAAGTAAAACACTCTCCTGCAAGCTGAATTCCATGTCGTACCACTTCAATATGTAGGTATATTATATATAGTTAAAACTACCACGTTTTCGACGTTTCAGTCACTTATTGAAAATCCTAAGTATGTATCAAAAGTTTGAATTAAGTATGTTAAAACTTATCAAAAGATTTCGGTTGAGTTACCATGCACTCGATATGAGCTGTAATTTTAACCCGCCCTAAAATTTAAACTAAGTATTATTGTTTAAACTTATCAAAAACTTTCGATTGAGTTACCATGCACTCGATATGAGCTGTAATTTTAACTGTCCTTAAGTGCCTACAGCTATCCATACTCAAATGACTGAGCATTAATTAACATACTTAAATGAGTGAGTCAAATGACTGAGCTTGAAGACGCTACAAAATTTTAATTTAACTCCACGCTAAATAAATCCTCCGTGACAAACTACCGACTAAACAGTTCAGTTTTACTTTGACCCACTTGATACAAGTTGCCGACTTTTAAGCGAGGGTGATTAGAAGGTACAGAAGTTCAAAATGACATTTTCCCTAAATTACGCTTAAGTGGTAACAAATGGTCCTCCGCTCCGATAGTTTGTTGCGTAAGCTAAGCGTGGGATGGCTTTTATTTTTGCTGTTGATTTATCGGCTAATGTATTTTACTGTATTCTTGTACTTTAAGTAAAGTTTTATCCAAAAAATGGCACTATAATAGTGGCATTTTGTGTATCACTAGTGGTGGTGTCAGAAGTGGGTTAGAATTAATACGTAATTTATGTAATCATACGTTTCAAGCGACGTTGTTATAACTAGTTTTAAGTACCTAGTTACCTGTCGTCGAGTGTTTGTCCTCCGTACTATGTAGTTATGAACTTTAATAACCTGTGTTAATATATCAGTCGTGGAAATAAACAATAACATTTGATTAAAGGTTATTTGTTGGCCTTCCCTAAAACGACTCAACGATATGACTCATCGTGATGCTTTTTAAAGTAATCATACGATGTTCATGTTTTAGTTACGTCTACGATAATATCATCTACCTGCCTATTTTAAACAGGGATAGGCGTGGATTGCGATCCCCAACCCGCATGCTCTGTGTGGGGATAATGGGCATTACTCCCCATGAGATAAAAGCCAATAAGGCGCTTATCATGGGGAGGACTGGGTCCAGTAGTGGACCAAGTTAGGCTGTTGAGGTTGAGAAGGCGTGGATTGTGGGAAGCAGAGCTTGTGTTATGGGTACTAGATAACTGATATACATAATAATATACAAGTACATAGATAGATATTTTTAATAAACATAGAAAACGACCAGAACACCCTGAACAAATATCTGCAGATCGTACAAATATTTGTCCCGAGGCGAGTATCGAACCCGCAACCTCCTGCGTCGCAGGCGGACCTTCGCCCACCGCGCCACAAAGGTCGTCAATTATAAAAATAGGCTTAGCAAATTGGCATAGGTGGTAGATACTATCGTGCGCGAGTGTACCCATGCACGAACGTACCCATTCCATTTTCTTCCAGCGTTCTTTTTACGTGACGCGATCTATATTTTGAGAGCGACACTGGCACGATCGGCTTTTGTTTTTTGTAAGCTGAAGGCCTATCGGTCGAATCGAATGAAAACTCTTTCGAACTCTGCACTCTGTCGGCCGACTCGCAAATGGAAAATCGAAGGTTCGTTTTCGTTGTCGTGCAAAACCAACTCTTATGTCGCTTGTATAAGATCAATCGCGTCAGCTTTCAGTAACTACCTTTAATAGAGATATTGTGGTTATGTACCGTAGAGTTTGAAGTTTGTAGGCGATTTAGTCTGTGTAATCAGTTCTGGATGTTTATCTTTGATTTTGTATCCTTGAAGGTCAATAACCGATCTATTTTCCCTTGGTCTGCCAATATTGGTTCTCGTTATTGAAATTCTTAGAAGAATCGTCAGATTTTTTTTTATAACTTGATTTGATAGATATTATTTTACGAAAGTGGGCCGTGCTCCACTTAAGCCACGTCTTACTTTACTAGACGATCGCCTCGCGGTTTTACTCGCGTAGTTCCCGTTCCCGTGGGAATTCCGGGACAAAATATAGCCTATGTCACTCCCTGAAAAGTAAGCTTCCTAACGGTGAAATAATTTTTCGAATCGGTCCAGTAGTTTCGGAGCCTATTCAATACAAACAAACAATCAAATCTTTCCTCTTTATAGTATTAGTATAAACTAGCCGTCAGCCCACGGCTTCGCACGCGTTTTTCCGCGATAAATAGTAGCCTTATATGTTATTCCCAGTTCTAGATCTACGCGAAATTTTAGCCTGATACGTTCAGTAGTTTCGGCGTGATGAGGTAACAAACATCTTGGCATCCAAACATACAAACTTTCGCATTTATATTAGAATGGTAGTGTGAAGATGGTGGATCAACCAACAACCAAAAACATTAAATTAATAGTACAGTCAGCGTCAAATTGATATGAGCGTCAAGAGTAGTCAAAATGATCTGAGAGCATAAAAGCAATTTGATATACGCAGTTTGAATCACCATATTGTTGTAAGCACCCAAGGTGTTTAAAATATCTTACTACTCCTTGTTTTTCATTTATATTATGAGCAGTCAGGATGACTGACTGCTCATATAAATATGAAATACACACAGCGTATCGTATCATGCTCGCTGCGAATGGTACATAACCCCCCATAAAACCAGTCAGTATCCAGCTTTATAATTATTCTCAATTTTTCCCAGGATTGGTCCAAACGAGCTGATCGGCTGCACAGCAATAGGATCTACGCTGATCGGCATGGGTCGCGACCACTGGCTGGAAATGATCGACAACCCTCGGAAACCAGTGGCTCAGTGGTACCCTCTAAACAAGAGCCCTCCCTCAAATATAGCGCTGCCCACTGCTGATCAGAACACGGGGGGTCTGAGCTGCTTAAATGGAAGGTAAGTCATCTTGGCATCTTTGCGATGAATATATCCTCTCCCGTGGCAAGAGGCCATAATATGGCCTGTCAAATAAAACCGTTGTGTGGCAAGCGACCATAATATTATGGCCGATTTTTCGTTTTTTTTTTTTGTTGTTTTTTGTTTCGTCGAAATTATGTACTTAGAGTCCACTTTTCAGCCATGTCATTGTCTTAAAAGTTGACTGACAGTGTCAAGCTGACGTTATAACCATAAACTAACCAAGTTTAGAAGAAAAAAATCGTAAATTCAAAATTGAAATCTGACACGTGCGCCATTTATTTTATAGATTTTTCTGTATTAAAATTAATTTAAATTAAATGGCTTGGAAATGTGTTCTTTTTTGTTTTTAGTGTAATAATATGATGGTAAATCTCTAAAATAAAACTCAAACTGGACATAAAAACGGTAAAGTTTTTTTATTATGATTGTGTTTAAAAATATTAAAATTTTAAAGCATATTCAGCGTGGGGATTATGGTCACTACCTTCATGTGATAAGCCAATAAGGCGCTTATCAGGGGAGGCATGCGTCCAGCAGTGGACCAGTAGGTATTAGGCTGAAGATGAAGACGTAGATATAGGATTAGGCCGGGTTTGATTGGCAACTCTAGAAAACCAGTGGCAAAGCGATTATGATAAGATGACGTCCTTTCTAAATAAGCACACCAGTTTTGTCCCCTTTTGCTACAACTGATCATTCCGGTATTGAACTGTCATACAGTAGAAGACGATATCGAGCTGGTGGAGCTGAGGTGGAGTAGAGGGTTACAAAGATATGGGTGAAATAGTATACTGTGCAAACCTCACTAAAACAGCTCTCGGATTTGGTCGAAACGCAGATTGTTTCAGGGAAAAGCTTAATAAATGTATCGTAATCCCTTTGTTCGAATAAAACATTTTAATGAAGCTAAAGCTGGGACATTGCTAGATTAAATCTGCGATAGCAACAGATCGTGAGCTAATAATGACCTTATGATCTAAGAGAATTGACATAAGCCAATATTTATGTAAGCCAACAAAATCAATAAAGCTTCCTCTAACGCAAAATTCAAATCGGAGCAAATAACCTCCGTTGCGACTATCGTCTCTCAAGTACCATTGTCTACCTTCAAAGACTTTTTGTTCGACTTTGTTGATCTTAGGACGGGCTCTCTTTCGCAAAGATCACTTCATTTCTGGTGTTCTGGGTATTTTCTATGTATAATACAAAATATCTATCTATGTAATGTATTGTATTAAGTATATCAATCATCTAGTACCCATAACAGCTCTGCGTATCTTGGGGGTAGATGATGCGTGTGCTTTGTCCAGCATTATTTATTTATTTGGCCCCAAAATTGATCGCGTCAAGTACTGAAATACTTTTATATACATAGAAAACGCCAAGGCTCAGATTCAAAATGTGCAGGTGATACAAACAGTTGTCCCAAGCAATCGAACCCGCAACCGCCTGCGTCACGGCAGACTTTTGCCCACTGCGCTATGAACGTCGCCGAATGTCCTCTCTGGTTAAATATTTTATCACAAACGCACGCACACCCTTGTCATAACAGTTCTCTATTGTATGAGTTCATTCGAAGACCATTCTCGATTTGGTCCCAGATTTCCAGACTAACAGTTTCCTATTATATTCGTTCATTCGATACTAAATAGTTATCCAAATCGGACCATTACGTACGAAGTTATGACTAAATTACTAGAGAAGTTCACTGAGTGGTATCGTACGAACTCATTTTACCTAAATGTACAAAATAGAGTACAAAAAGAGCAAATCTATTCTACCTACTGTTAAAGAGTTTGGTCTTTTTGTACTCCGTGCGAAACTGCAACTCGATATTTAAGGTATATTAACAAAAACCTTTAAATTCTGTGATGTCATCTGTGGTTTAACTAAAGTTATTGTAGGTTGACGAATGGAATGAAAGCGGGTAAACTACGAATCTTGTTTATGTTGCTGATGTCCCTCGTTTAGGGATTTCTTCAAGGTGAGAACGTTCGCGGTGTTCTTCCAACACAAACCTGGTTCGTAGTTAACGCGCTTAGATTCATGCTGAAAACATCTATGGTTGTCATGTCAACCGGATTTATCACATTGTACGAAAACTTTCGATAAATTCCCTCCCGCGGCTGCCTAATGGACGCTCCAATTAGGCGTCCTATTTCAGTGAAATCGTAGATGTTGTAGATTCGAATTACATTTGTCGATGTTTCGGAAACGGTGTCATCATAATTCTTAGCTGTATTAGTAAATAATGTCATGCTTATGTGTGAAACCGAAACCGACGGAAATGGAAATTTA
The DNA here is from genome assembly GCA_963564075.1 of Eupithecia subfuscata. Lineage (NCBI taxonomy): Eukaryota > Metazoa > Arthropoda > Insecta > Lepidoptera > Geometridae > Eupithecia > Eupithecia subfuscata. The sequence goes on along the minus strand of CAUWYO010000011.1, from coordinate 173,318 downwards.
GGTCAAAACGTCATTACTGAATATGGTTGGATTTAGATTTATTTGTACAACAATTTCGTTCAATTTCGTTACATTTAACATTGTGATATTTGTGATTTGTTTTTTGTGACTGGGATTTAAGCATTTTTGTAAGTGTTTTCAGGGTCTGTTTCAGATTTATTTCGGTTTAAAATAAATTAATAACTTCAACTATTAAAAAAAAAAAATAGTCTTGTCAAAATCACTTAGAACTAAAAGGACGACGAATATAATTTTACTTATACAAACCAGCTTCATTTATTCTAAGTAAGAGTACCTGCTGTGTGGTGCCGGCTTAGAATTTGCACCACCCTAACTCTTCCCGCGGGTGTCATAAGAGGCGACTAAGGGATATCCACCGGGGGCGGGCAGCAGCGCCCTTGCAGAACAATTCCACCACCAAATTGCACTCCTGTCTGAGGGCCGGCTGCATAAATAAACAACCACATTGCGTGTTTAAAAAACGTTGAAACGGCTTCTGTTGTTTTGCGGTTTTAGCCGCTTATTCGAAGGGTTTGTATACATTGCGTTTTGAGGGTTCATCTGTTCAACGCTTTTTGGCGGTATTTTGGTACATTCACCGCCAGAAGATGGATGAGCAGATAAATGACATTGAAACCTTCTGAAAGCACCCGAATTCCATTACCTAATAAATTGTTAAATCCATAGCTGGCGCAGTCCGTTCTGACATAACGATTTTTAATCTAGGGTAGAATAGAGAAAATGTTAATTGCGTAAATGATTGAAATTGTAGGAATTCGTTTCAAATATCTAACGCATTCGATGATGACTTATGCCATTAATTCTGACTTCGAAATAACGAGGAAATTCTTCATCCTATTCTACTAATATTATAAAGCCGAAAATTTGTGAAATCTGAAATGATCTCCAAAACGACTGAGCAGATCAAGATGAAATTTGGCGTACGTTTTGAGCTAAGCCTAACTTAGATAAAAGGGTACTTATTGTACCGAAAATACGCGTGCAAAGCCGCGGGCAGAAGCTAGTAGATAATATTTTCGAGTGTAGTACATATGTTTTTTATGGATATTCGCCGAATTTTTCGTCAATTGTGGACCGAAAGTCGGTCCATTGGTCGGATGGTTATTTTGGCTTTGTGTAGCAAATATTATCCGTGGTGGTTCTGTATAAATTTTATTCCTGAAGGATTAGGTACTATTTAACCGCATTTTTTCTATACTAATATTATAAAGAGGAAAGATTTGATTGTTTGTTTGTTTGTATTGAATAGGCTCCGAAACATCAGGACCGAATTGATAAATTCTTTCACCGTTAGGAAGCTCACTTTTCAGGGAATGATAGGCCATATTTTATCCCGAAATTCCCACGGGAACGGGAACTACGCGGGTAAAACCGCGAGGCCATCGTCTAGTTTTAAATGTAAAGGAATTCGAAGTCACTTTTTTTTTTGTAAAAATCATCAAATTTTAATCTTTTAATCTTCCGTAGTTTGACGAAGTCATTATGAATGTAAGCGGGCACGCACTCACCCTGATGAAGTCCCTCGTTAAGGGATGAAACGTTGGTGTTCTTCCAACACAAAATAGGTTCGTAGTTAACCCGCTTACATTCATAATGAAAACATCAAATTATTGATTAATATTCCCTAAACCACCGTCGCTGTGTTTTGCCTGCTGTTAAGAGGGGTGAGTCTATTTAACGTAAGTAACGAGACGTGAGCGAGACGTCTCTTTTTGTATGGGATTAGTGTAGTTCCCTGTCTGCACGCTAGAGGCGCTGTACCGAATTATATGGGAAAAAATTGGTTGTCTGTAAAGTCGGTTTACTGACGATAGTTGAACGTGACAACGCAGACGCATCGCTCACTCAAGTAGGAGAGAGACGGATGTCAAGCGCTCTCGCTTGCACTTCAAGCCTTACATGGAACGCCTCAGAGCGAGGTAACGCCGCATGCGAGGTAACGCCGCATGCGAGGTAACGCCGCATGCGAGGTAACGCCGCATGCGAGGTAACGCCGCATGACGTCATGTTTTTCGTGCGTGCAGCCGGCTCTATCGAATTATAAGACGTTGTCACGTCAAAAGGAGAAGTCACGATCACGCCTCGTTAACGTCAAATAGACTCACTCGTCTGACCGGGTTGTTGTACATTTGCCACAAAGTAAATTCGTCACATTTTTGTAAACTCCATATATTGAAAGTAAATTCGTCGCATGCGTTAAAAAAACAAGTGAATTTATTGTAAATTTTTCCCACACTCATTTTACATATTTTTTTTAATAAAGTAGGTTTAGCAAGTAAAGTTAATGGTGTTTAGCGCTCGAAATGAAAGAAAGGTTTAACTTTTGCAAAAAATAATTATTAATAAGATAACCTACAAACTACTTCTATTGGTTAAAATAAAATTGTTTCAATTATTTCAGGTGGGATAATATTCGCTTGGTTCCTGCCCCGGGACGAAGACCCATCTTCAAGCAATGAACAGAAGTGAAGACTAGAAAAAACTCGCCGCCAATAGTTAAAAAACTCGCCGAAAAATCTCGTCGCCAATAGTTAAAATATTATTTAATTTTAGCTTTAGTACTTAAATCATAAGACTGATTGTTTATAATTTATTAAATGTAAAAATAGTTTTATATTTTAGAAATTAAAGTATCTAATTTTGTTTTGTTACCTGCCTTAAATATTTTCGTTTTTGTTTTTGTTTTCATAACTAATACCCACATAATCCATGTCCATACTTATATAATATTATAAACTAGTTTATGCCCGCGGCTTCGGACGCGTTGTTTCTATGGAAACGTTTAAAGGTGATTTCTACAGCGTTGCCATTTGGCAACTTTGGTTGCCATTTTGGCAACATTTGACCCTTCGTGGCAACCAAATGGCAACCAAGCTCAAATGGCAACTTTTTGGCAACTTTTCGACGTGTCGCGCGATCATCAGTAAGAAAATATCGAATATCTTTCGCAGATAAACTGAACGCATCGAATTGAACTAAATCAAAATCTTGAACACATTTTTATTCCCAAAAATGAAAACAATCCATAATTAGTAGACAAACCAATTGTACCCGTATTTCCACAACCAAAAGGTCTATTTTGGTGAAGCTAGAAATAAAAGTAATTTTATGTAAACTCTAAAATAAAAATGGATGTGTGTGTCTGTCTGTGTGCAGCATATACGTATGTATCTCTATTGGTCTGTGGTGTGCAGTGCAGTATGCACTGTGTGCAGTGCAGTGCAAAGGAAAGGAAGTTTTTTCGTGAGTTTTAATGTTACGGCACAGGTTCCTTAATAATTTTCTCGTAGCGAAAGCATTCCGTATGGTACAAGATATTTTATTTAGAAACTTGTATAGAAAATTGTAAAAATCAAAAAAACTGACAAATCACAGGTTTCATACACTATTTCCATTTTATTTAGCTTTCATCAACAAAAAACTCAAATATTTATGGACCATGACTAAACAAAAATACATTCTTTCAAGAACGAACATATTAGAAACCCGTGACTCGTTACCAACAGTCGAAAGTGATGGAATATGAACGCTCTCTAAAGCTAAATAAAATTCATTTCCGGCTAGTACAAACGCGCACGCTTCGCACATACTTTCGAATAATTGCGTCTGTTAGTAGGTAAATATAAATACCTTTTCTATTATCCTATTCGATCCTACTCGATTTTATTCGATTATGTTCGATTCCATTCGATTCCATTCTATTTTATTCTATTTAGTTTATTATAGACCTAAACAACTTACGAGTACTTATATCGTTTTCACCGTTTAAACTCTAATTAACACGTAGGGCTATTTATATAATACTCACTATTATTTAGGACTGAATCTCTCTTACTCAATTCTTATATCTCAAATAACCAGTGCCTAAACTTAGATTTACTTTGTGTACCTATCGATTTAACCTGGGCTCAAAGATTTTTCTCATATTACATAAATAAATAGATACCTATAATCATTTTACATATTTTTAATACAAATATTTCTTTTTAATGAAACTGAAAATTCCAGGGTTGCTGACCAACTACTTTATGCTTGGACAAATGTGTTTTGCATTCCACTCTTGTATTCAATACTAAATATGATTGTAAAGTATTATTTTAGCTTAAGTTTGTATGGATAACTACTGTGATTGGTATAATTGGCCATAATAATATGATATATACATACATGTTCTAATTTGTCAGAAAAACAGGTGCAACAATGTACTTAAAAGCTTAGAATAAGTATAGGTATTTACCTAGGTCTTATATACTTTTGACACTACTTGTGTACTACTAACAAAAATAATAATGGGATTTTATTCAGGTTTCTTGGGCTTTAAAATGTTACCTTACTTTTTTTGTTGAACTTGTTTTGTTACTTTTATTGACAATGTGTAATTTATTTACTCAAATATATGAACATCAAACTTACATATATACCTACCTGTTTTTATTTTTACTTAGGTCCTTTATATAAAAAACATTTCCTATTTTTATGATTTATTCAAGCTTTACAAAAATCATTGCACTGACTAGAAAATCAAATAACACAACCTAACTATTGCATATATATAACAATGGAAATGCATTTACTTTATTCTAAAGCAGTAGGTACATAATATTCTAAGAGGCAAAAATAAACCCAAATAACAGTAAGTATCATAGCCTCATGATTGAAAAAAAAATATCTTATTTTAACATATTTATGCTGGTGTTCACCAAAAGATATCTGGACAATTAGGCAGCTTCGTCGGTTAATTTTGACGTTTAATGTATGAATTTTGTGTTAAATATGTTAAAACAACTGTTTAAAATTTAACTTTCTGTTGGTGAACTCTGGTCTTAGAACAATTTTTGATTGCTAATATTTATCTTCAGTAGGTAGGTATTCTATGTATTTATACCTAATAAAATAAATAAAATTTGAGATTTATTTTCCAAAAAGAATAATAAAAATCAATCACAACATTTTATTGCATGGGCTAATTGTATTAGTTGATTTTTGATTGTTGGTCAGTTGCTATCGTGACTATCACATGTACTCTAAATCAAACGGTCCGTGTACGTAAATAGACCAAATTACGTCAGCCAAATGTATGCAGTGCATCGAATTCATCGATGAATCGACTCATGCGGCGTTACCTCGCTCTGAGGCGTTCCATGTAAGGCTTGAAGTGCAAGCGAGAGCGCTCCGTCTCTCTCCTACTTGAGTGAGCGATGCGTCTACATACAAATCTATTAAACAAATGAAATTAAAATTTTCTTTTGAAAAATGCTACCATTCCATCAGTATTTTTTTAAGACGTTGTCACGTTCAACTATCGTCAGTAAACCGACTTTACAGACAACCAATTTTTTTTTCTCAAAGGCAGAAAGAAATAAATTGCTTCCTCATTTTTTTATTAGGTAGTATTCTGTCGTATATCTCAACTCTTGAAAACAGTGTGCGATACAATTATGTAGGTACTTAATAGCTTGCTTCTGATAAAACTTACCGCATAGTCCATTATGAAGGTACCTATGTAGTAGGTAGTATAGGTTCTCAGTTGTGAGTAGCGTGTTTAACCTTGGTCATGCATAATAATCGCGTGCTCTCGCATATTGCGTGACGTTACCATGGCAAATGATTACCTAACCTGCTGGTCATGGCTTGAGTAATACCCACCTATCGCAATTTTCCAGTAGCCAGTTACCTGGCAAATTTTCTAAAGGCTACAAGTCCAGCATGTCAAAGTCCACAAGGACTATGATTTGAGTAATTTCTACCTGGTAGAAATTACTCAAATCATAGTCCTAGTGACTTATGGAAAATAGCGAAGACAGGTCCTGTATTCGCTATTTTCCATTAGCCAGTAATCACTTGTAGCAAGCAAGATGAACCAGAAGTCCATTAGTTCAAAATTCATATCCCACAGGACCAGGAGTGGCCAGCCTACTTGCTACAATAATTTTTCAGGATACCTATGCCAAATTTGCAAATGAACTCGATGTCTAGCAGCTTAAAGTTCGAATGCCACAAGAAGTGGACTAGATTACCTGCTGCAGCAATTTTCCAGTAGTCCAACTATGGTAAATTTACAAAATAGACAAACACAAAGAAAGTCCAGCAGTTCAATTCAAAGTCCATATTCCAGAGGACGGACCCAACTCATCTAAGTACTGCTGGTTTTTTATTTTGTGGATTTCTTCTTCAATCCCTCTAATTTTTTCATTTGTGTTTGTGTTGTTTGTTTTAATATTTTCTAGTTCTGTGTTTATTTGTATAAACTGCTGAGAGTAGGTCTCCGTAACCGCTTTTACTGCCTTCATATCGTCCTTGACTTGAGTAATTTCTTCTCGAATTTGATGCAATGTTTGGTTTTGAGTCTTGCCGAAATTTTCCAAGAAGTTCATAATTTTACGCTCGAAGATTTTGAAATCCTGCTTGTATTCTTGTTCTGCAGCGCGTTCTTTCCTCTTCCTTTCCCTTAGATTTCTCTGCTGTGGAATATCCTCATCAATGCATGTTGATAAGTTCGGTGAAAACATAGGCTACTTTTTATCACATAAATCAGTTCCCATAGGATAGAAATAACCATAAAACGTTTACATAGAAAGAACGCGTGCGAAGCCGCGGGCAAAAACTAGTAATTTATAATATAATTAGGTAGGTACAAAGTATGAAAATATTTCGCTAAAGCCAAGAATATGTCCCTAAGGCATAACTTAAGTCCAAGAAATAATAAAGTTTTACAAAATAATTCACTATTTATTCACGGCCGAAGTAAGCATTTATTTTCTCAAAATTAGATTAGTAAACTGAAATTTCTTTGTTAATAAAGATAATTTATAAAAAAAGTTAACTGAATATTCAAACCGTCATTATTTTCTGATTAAAATTTCGCTGAAAACTTAAATTACTCATTAGTGCCGTATTTACGAAAGTGGCTTATTTTACTTGCTCTAATTGCATTTGGTTAAACAGCCTTTGTTATTTATTTTTCAATCGTTCGGTTTAGGTTCTTATACCTAGGTACTTTAGTGTTTCTATTAGTTATATAAGCACCTATTGTGAGAGACAAATAAACGCTTTATTATTATACACTCATTTATTCTTAAATCTCGTTTATAAAATACATTTTTTACTATAGAAAATAAAATATCAAAAAACTATTCTACAGTAAAGAAAATATTATTATTATTAATCATGAAAATAGTAAATAAATAAATAAATAAAACAGCTTTTATTTCTCACACTTAAATACTAAAATACATATTATTCTCTCTCATATTATGTGAGTACCGCTTTCAGCGGTGAAAGTTCTTGGAAAAAATATAGCAAAAGCCGAAAACCTAAAAATCATGAAAATAGTTCATTAATAATCTAAAAAAAACATTGATGATATTAGTCCGTTTTGGAATAAGTACGTTGCCGTAAGCTTGATATCGTTGTTTTGTCACGAAACCAGGAGTTATTATAGGCCTACAGGCTACAGAGTACAGACAGAGTAAACTCGATTGGATTGTGAAGTTACAGCGAGCATGGCGGCGGCGGCGGCGGCGACAGAGCAACCTGCCCTAACCTGTCAAAAATGTTTCATTGAAAAATAACTTTTTGGGACGAAGTTCCTTATCGCGCGTTGTGAAAGGGGGCTAGACGGAAAAAATTCATACGAAAATTGTAACGACAATTTTTCCTATTAAGCTATTGTAAGCCGTGCGGCGTGCGCATGTTTCTCTGTCTGTATGTCTCTCTCTCTCTTATGAACTTCGTTACATCCGGGTTTCCCTTGACACCTCTCAAGTTTTTTGTTTTTGCCGGGAAGTCTTAAAATCAGTTCAGAAAATTTGACATGTTTTGATGGATTGGCCTGTCGCCGTCTGTCTACCAGTAAAAACTAGTTTTTACTCTGTGGGGTACCAGAATTACAAGAAAAAAATTAAAAAGTTTAAAAACCCCCGACAGATTTCCATGAAACATGGCTAAGAACACTCGGGATAAAATTATCTACGCACAAAAAAAAACTAAACGAAAATCGTTTCATCCGTTTGGAGCTACGATACCACAGACAGACACACAGACACTCGTACACTTCGTCTTTTCCAGTCTTTAGTCAGTCAGTTGTACTCGTAGAAAGGAAAAAATATCATTATTTTCATTCATTATTCATCATTATTTTCATTAAGTTCAAATCCGTGATGACCAAGCTGTTCGGGAACGTAGACGGTAGGTATATGAGCTTAGGGGAGAGGTTGTTTGTTAGTTTGAGCACATCTATGTTCCTTTTTAAAAGCTCTTATTTAATTTGCAATGCCTGTACGGGTGGAATCTTGTAACTCAATTTTGAAGCAGATATCTTCAACCGATTGAGCTGAAATGTTGTATACACATTAAGTTTGGATGACAAAGCATAATTTTTTTTTAAAAGGTTTTTTTAAAATATTAAAACTTATTCTACAAAGTATCAGTCGTTAGTTTAACAAAACAAAATATTTTGCTTTTGTTCACTATCGTTAACTAGGTAACTCGACTAATAACTGTATGCGGGATATACGAGTAAAATAAAAGCATACTTAATAACTATTCTTATAACCCATAATTATGTATGCCATAAACAAAAAGATCGAGAATCTTCGCAAGTTTGCCTATAACGACATGTGCTTACCATCCTTTTAGAACGCCTGGTGCATCAATGCCAAAGACAACAATCCGGGTGGTATGAACCTAAAGACCTTGTCGACAAATCTGATACCCAATCTAAATGTTAAGTATCGACAAGGATCCGTGTGTGTTATTAAACAGCCTATATCTTCTTGAGCGCCTGAATGGGTGGATAATGCGGAATAGGGATGTAGCGATTTTATCGAAATATCGAAGGACGATTGTTTTTCGAAAGGACTTAAGTGGAACATAAGCATCCATTCTAGTGAATAGTTAATTTATAAATTTGTTATCGTAAGCCGGAATTCTGTTGAAAAGCACAATGGGATTGTTTGCACATTTTGTTAGCGTCTTAGGGTTTGTTTGCTTTTGTTTATTATAACTTCTTGTTCGATCATCAGAATGCAGTGCGGTGTAGCTGCATAATTTATAAAAATATTCTTCTTAATTTATAAACTCGTACACCCTATTTCTTTTGTACAGTATATTGTTCTATCCTCCCAGCCCTTCCTATCTCAAGGAGCGCTTTGAATTCCTTTCTAACTCTCACTCTCTCTCTCTCTCTCTCTGCGTTCCTCAGAAACACTCATCTTAAAAGTCCCTGCCCACACTACCACTTTCTACGACAAATCTTTCACTGTACAAGCTACCCGTCTATGGAATGCTCTCCCCTGGACATCAGACGTGCCAAATCACTCCTTATCTTTAAAAAACTGCTTCATCAGCATTATCTATCAAAGTTAGACAACTTTATTTTTATTTTTATGTTTATGTGAGTGTACATATTGTTTGTAGGTTATATGTAGGTATTATAGTATGTAGTTTATGTATTCTTTTCTCTTTTTTTCGCGTGCCACTGTCTATTTTGTTCTTACATGTCCAGTCTATCCCGAGGCTGCCTGGAAGAGATCGCTCTAGCGATAAGGTCGCCTTTGTACTTCGTCTATTCTTGGCATTTATTTCTGTATTGCTTTCTGTCTTTGTGTGGTACAGTAAGTATTATCTATCTATATATATCTATCCCGTACCTATTTAATAAAATAGGCAAACTAAGAGTCTTAAAAGCTCGCATCTAGCTCTCCTCTATTAGGAATAGGGAAGATTCGCGCCCTGTGCGCCGGCAACAAGGAATCAAACCGTGTACTTAACTCTAATTGCCAACATGTTTTTGCAATTCTCCTGAAATCAACGTTTAATAGGCCAGTTAAAGCTTGAGGTTATGCCGCCGGTCGCCATTTGTGAATGCCGACCGATCAATGAATAAAAACCTTTTATTATTGATCCTGCTTTGCATCATTTTTATGGCGATAGCCGAGGCTATGTTACGCAATTTTATTACATAGTTCCATTTCGTATTAATTGAAACTGTCTTTGATATTATTTTCAATTACGATTTTATGCTTTTGAAATCTGAGCATGATCAGCCTCGAATTGATTACAGGGACATTGTGTGACGTAAGAGCCTATAAAATAAATTTCTGCACAATAAACTGATTTCTAAAGAACTACGAGTAAAATTGTTTCCAACTCAGTGTGAATTACAGGTCCCAGTCAATAACCTAACCACAGCAAAAAGCGTTGCATTTTTTGCCAAAGCGTCAACAAAGCCGTTAGCTGTTCTCACTGCATTTTTTGTCTACACATACACTTAAATTATGTAATTGCGATTCCCGATACATCCATCATCAATCCATTTGAATAGCCCACAAAATTGCTTCACGCACGCGAATACCCGATTTGTCGTTTTTTTTTCTTTGTTTTCAATCGTACAGACGCGATGAGAACTAACTCATGTTGGAGTTAATGTCTAACAGACGTTATGCAAGTGCTTAGCGTACGATAAAATAAAAGAAAATAGTGCAGATTAATGTAAATAATTTGGCGTGTTTTAAAAAACGATAAACTGACCTCAAATTCTTCTAGTGGCGACATCTTGAATTCGAGTATAATTTAGTTTGATGACACATCGAGGTATAACCTTTCTAATATTTTTTTTTATCGAAATTGGACTACTCTGTACAAAGTTAAACGAGGTCAAACATTACAATCAGTGAGTAAACAATCAATCATCGCCTGTTTTCCTACCATTAGGATTGGATTTTTTTATTTGAATGAGACCACCTCCCTTTCCGATAAAAAAAGAATTATCGAAATCGGACAACTCTGTAAAAAGTCATACATAAAAAAATATTTATATACGCGTCGACTTGAGAACCTGCTCTAGGAGATCATGGGTAGATGGTAAAACAACTGTTTGAGGATATCTAAAGTTCATTATCCACTTTATAAAAGAATGGGGTATACGTCCGTACTGCAGTTAAACAGAGAAGTGAGAGGTAGGACGAAAACAAAATAACCAAGTAGTCTACTAAAAGCTACCATGCTACCATATACCATTGGTAGATTATTTCTTTTGTAGGTAGGTACTTTAAATTAACTAAAATCAACACCTCCTCCGTTTTTCGTCGGTTGAAAATATACATATCGTTGGTTTCGACACCATGCACCATCACCGGTAACCCGGTTTCCTAAAAATAACGATAAACATAATTTTAATACCAGAAATAAATATAAACTCGCAGTGCCCACAACTAGGCTACACAAAATAAATGTATCTTTTAAAGGGCAATGTATATACGCTTCTACAACAAAACTCCTAGTGAGTTGCAAAAATTATCAGTAAATAAATTCAAACAAATTGTCAAAACCTTGCTGTGCAAAAAGGCTTACTATAAAATATCAGATTTATCTAGAGGACAAAAAAGCTTGGGACGGGTTTTGCTCCAACTCGAAAAATAGCAACTAACAGGCTAAAGGTTTCTTCGTGGCTTCTTTACTTTAGTCTACATACCGAAGAGAAAGAAATTAAAAAAAAAAAAAATATCACTTTATTTCCGTGTCAGTGTTTAGTTTTATATTTTGACCTTTTCTAAGTGTACATTTATTGTATTTATGGAAATAAAGAGTTTTTGATTTTGATTTTGATTTTGTAGGAATGCAAGGCGCGGAGGTCCAGAAGGCAGGACTGGGCAGAAGCTACGAGATTCCAGGTGGATAGAGTTCCACTCTCTTCTGCTGATAACATGGCTTTGAAGGAATTGGCTTCTTACTTTGCAACTGATAGAGTTATGATAGTGACATAATCGGCCCTCTCCGATTCTGTTTCAGGTTCTGTCACAGAAGACCTCTGTGTTGTAGGTCCGCCTGCGACGCAGGTGGTTGCGGGTTCGATTCCTACCTCGGGACAAATGTTTGTTATACTTACCTATATTTATTCGTATAGTGCACTTGTATTTTGTCTATTTACGAGTTTCTTTGATTAAATTTATTAATTTATTTTTCGATTTGCAGATATTTTTGGGTCGGTTATGTATGTTATATGTTCTGGGTGTTTTCTAAGTATAATTAAAATAAATAGTAGTATGTAATGTAGATACCTATTATATGTATCAGTTGTCTAGTACCCGTTACACAAGCCTTACTTAAGGGCAAAATGATGTTGTATGGTTTGTCCAGCCAGCAGCATTATTTGTTTGCTAAGAGACCTGCGATGTAAAAGACTACTTTAGTAATAAGTAAATTAATTGTTGAAAAAAGATAGTGTTCGCGAGGTCTACTGTTCATGGAACTACTAGTATCTACAGTACCCTCTCTCATGCCGAACCCACGCCCACTTTTAATTTAACGTCACGTCGGTAAGTGTATCATGTGAATAAGGTGACTAGCTTTTTTAATACTAGGTACTTTCGTGTAGTACCAATTAGTCAGGTACCACACCAAAAACACAGTAGGTAACTAACAATCTACTATCTACTATTTATTTATTTTATTTATTCCTGGATTTGCTCTAAAACTAAATTGGTGTTTCCATCCTACCTGTCTGAAGAATCCCGCATATCTGAAGAGCCCTAAGAGCAATGATTGTAAACGTGCCTACGGTTTTAATAAGGAAATATTTTGAGTTGTTATTATAATTGTTGAAACGAAAGTGAATTTTTAATGATATTTCCTTCTGAGAGCCGGCTAATGGTTTATATTTTTGTTCAATGTTTCATCAGAGTTCTGTTTTAAGATCGTTTTGTTGGAATTAGAGCTTAATTCTTTTAAATAATTCAAAACAGAATTATCACAGCGTAATTCGATAAACGAGTTGGGCCCTTCTTCCATTTTGCTAAAAATCCTTTAAATAAATAAATAATGCTGGACAATCCACACAGCATTATCTAGCCCCAAGCTAAGCTGAGCTTGTGTTATGGGTACTAGATAACTGATATACATAATACAATACACTACATATATAGATATTTTTAATTTAACATAGAAAAACATCCAGAACCCCTGAATCTGCAGATCGTACAAACATTTGTCCCGAGGCGGGGATCGAACCCGCAACCTCCTGCGTCGCAGGCGGACCTTCGCCCGCTGCGGTGCCTGGGGTTGTGCTGTTTCGCAGCAGTGGAGGGTGTTCAGATAAGAGTGTTCTGATTGCAGAAGGTGCACTGGTCGCCAACCGCAACCACCGATCGACATCTTATTTGAGTGATAGGATACAAAGAGTTGACATTAATGGGAAACGGTTTTCGGGGTCCGTAGTAGTTTTATTTCAATTTAAAAAAAAAAAACGGTACCTCTAGTAATGAATACACAAGTAGTTCTTGAAATATTACTCAACCGGGATATTACAATGATTCTATTCCATCATTTTATTTACGTTCTTTGTTTCATTATAGTTAGGTAAGATTAGAAAACAAGCTCACAATGGGAGGTGTTCTTTCCTTGGCAGCAAGGAACCCCAAAAATTAATAAAAATGGAGTAAACAAAACATTTTTTAAAATCCCATGGCAACACTGTCGTAATCTGCCATATTGATAAAGTGTCTGACATAAGCAAATGAAAAGTTTTTGCGATTTTTCTTTAATTAGTAATTAAAAACTGATAAAAATTAAGTTTTAAAGGTACTAGGATCGTTATTGTGACAGATGTGCCTTTACTTCTGCTTGGCTGGTCATTTATTTACGCTGTTCTGTTATTATTGTAGTCGGATTTTAACCTTTCACGTAAGTACTACGGACATACACGTGTACTGATTAGCATCTTGTATATGACTGATTCTAACACCATTTGTTCATCCTAAAATGGGGTAAAAAAAATGTGTTATCAGTATCACCTTAACACTATTTTGATTTATCTCTGGCATATGGCGACAGAAGAACAACTGACCTAAAAGATGAGACACGTTTAGTAACCTGAGTAAGTTCAAATTCCATGCAGCTATAATATTGGTTGACATTCCAGAAGTTCCGACCCTTAAATTAAAAAGTTTTTCAAGCTCAGCTCGACAAAACAAGTTTACTTCCTATTTCGAGAACAAATGGCATCGTTCCAGTGTTTTCTAGAGAACATTGAGCTATGTCTGGCACTGCAACAGACTTTATTACATTGTTGCTGCTGTGGAATTAAAGGCAGTTTTTGAACCGATTTACTTTGAATAACTTCCGTTCTCTGAGGATTTTTAACATTGCTACTCGTTAAGTTTTCCATTGTGAATAGCGAAGTTTTCTGACAAAAAAAACTAGCGTATCTCAGAAGGCTTTAGAAGACAGAAGTGCTTATTTCCAGAAATGCGAGGGGTGGCGTATCTGGCTTATTCCAGTTTTCCTCCTTTACATAGGAATAAAACAAATAGATACTAGAATACCCCTTAAAGAGCCGCCCTAAGGGGGAAAACTCTTTTATGTGTTAAGCTTATGGCATGAACATTATCATTATGGTATTAAATACAATAAACTTCGTTATACCCCTTAATGATAATAAGTCAATAAAAGCAATAAATAATTTTGGACATTTTCTCACAACCTCATCCAAAGCAAGCGTAGCTTATTTTACAGGTATCTAAAGACCTCGATATACATTTTGTTAGAAACCACCTATATAACCTAAAGCTTAGTTTGAAATCGTCGTTAAATTTACCTCAATATCCATGAAATGCAGAACCCAAGTGACTACGTTAAACACGATTTTTATGATCGAAAGCTTGTATTGTCTATTCCAAACAACTAGTTAGAAACAAGTTAGTAATAAACGATCACGAATTGCCATTTTAAATTCATAACTAAACCGAATGTTTTACCATCACGGAACATGGTAAATTTTATGATTTTAAGATATTTCAGAACCAGTATTCATGGGTTATTTACCATGGTTGAGGACTTGCGCGAGAGGGGCAAAAAAAACCTGGCCACTTATTAAAACAAAATGTACTTATTAAGTACTTATTAAGTACATTTTTCTGCATGCATTTATTTTTGTAAGCCCGTGCAAATAACCAGTATTTTGTTGAGCTTTCTATGTTATTCTTCCTCCTTCTGGCAGTTCGCATTCCTTTTATATTTTAGGTGGGGACTAGATCACGAGCAAGAATTATTCCTACCTATGACGATACACGAGATCCTCGCTTGCTATCGACCAAATATATAATTTAATATATAAATTAAAATACCCCTGTAGAGCTTAATGATACCTAACTCTGACTAAAATTATTATGTACTTATATTGGAATCAATTAGAGTTAGATGCGATTCAGTTGTTATTCTAAGGTCGTAGAGTTGTTTTTCCCATCCAAAGAGCTGTGAGTGACACAGCAGCAAGGTTGCAAACCGATTTATTCGGTTATTGCTGGTCGTAAATTCATATTTACGACGCCTAATGCAGGCTCGCATGGTCAACAGAACTGCATCTACTAGATGGTATCATTTCTAATAACTATAGAGTATCGAACCATTTTTATTTGTGTATTTTAAATAGGGTTGTACGTGGTTCAATTTTATCGGCAGAGAGTAGATTTAAAATAATTGCCACTCTAGATTAATCCGCTCGAAACATTTTGAATGATATGTTTTTTCTTAAAACAAGGGGGAAGTAAGAATACCAGCAACGGGCCCGTTTGGTTTCGTAATACCTAACTATTTTTTCTATGTATAATAAAAAATATCTATCTATGTAGTGTATTGTATTATGTGTCATTTGAACTTACTAAGCCTTAAAACACACGAGGTATGAATCGCACTTTCTCTCGTGTGATTATCGATCAAAAATTTCCGGCCGGCCCCCCTTAGATTCACAATGCGCGCCCTGAAAACGTCAGTATCAAAAGATATCCCATTTGGCAATTTGGGATACCTTTTCAACTAGTGTCATTTTAGCTCTCGGACCGAAAGCATGGTCAAGTGCTCGTATAAAAAATGCAATAATCGACCGACCAAGCAACAGAAAAAGGATGGAATTTCTTATTTTCAGTAAGTTTTTATGTAATTTTTACCTGTGTATTGTGATATGAGCCAATTGAGCCTTATATACTTGAGAAATCAGCATTAAATATTGTTGTTGGGTTTGCCTATGAAAAATATTTATTTTGTTCTAAGTTGATGAATGGAGCAGATAGCTGCTCCATTCATCAACTTAGAACAGTTAGAACAAAATATGTTTCTAATTTTTTTTTATATATATGTGGTAAGTTGTAAGTGATAATATGTTTTTTCATGAAAAGACATTTAAAATAACTGGTTGAGGTTTATAAAATAACTAGCTGACCCGCCCTCAATTTTATTTGCGTGGACTCTCTAATAAAAGAAAGACTACCAAAAGCATTAGATTTAACGAACTTAGTATTTAATTTTTATCCTTATAAAAATAAACAGTGTAGGTATAAATTATTTTTAGGTACCTTCCTACCTACTTACAAAATAAAATAAAATAAATTCGACTCCACTAATCTCTTGTTCCGCATGCAAAAAACTTGACAGGCTCTGCGCAAACTGTCTGCGTCAATACAAAACGTGGACACTTTTGAGTGTCATTCTTGTAAGGTTCTAGGTATCTACGGGGGAGGCCGCATACTTGATCGATGCGTGTGATACATATAGTGCTTTATACTCGTAGTACACCTTCGAGGAAAATCATCGTTTTAGAATCTTCAAAATCACTCGAGTAAAGTCAATTCAAACGAATACGGAAGAGGCCGATGTCATTATGGCGGATTTGGAGTAAAAACTTTTTGTAGTTTGACCTATTGTAAAAATAACCATAGCGGCTCGTACTTCAGAGTATTAAAAAAATAACACGTTAGAAATGGATTTCCATACACTTTTCTTTCCCGCTAAACGCGTAAATTAAATTCCATAGAGTTTTCCCTCCCGATTTTCCCGAATACGCATGCAATGACGTAGGTACTTTCTACTTTATGTTTGGAAAAGGAATAAGCAATTTTCTGAGCGGTGTAGTATAAAATAACTTAAATCTTTTCAACATTGTAAAGCGACCCGGAGCAGTCAATTGTACTTGAAACGCTTTCATACCTCAAAGAGCTAACGTCTTCGTAAGTTTGTATATTGTTTGTGTCTGTATTCTGATATGTGAGACACCGGAGCGCTTTGCCGGGCCGTCGCTGTTTTTGAGAATAAAAGACAGCCTCTACTATCAGTGTCCTTCTCGAATTTAGAACCAGTTTTTTCTTTCATTCCTGAATAAACTCTAAAACATTTATTTCAGCGATAAGGCCGCCCTTTATACTTCCTCTATTTTTAGTATTTTTGTATTGTTTTCTTTCTTTGTGTGGTATAATAAAGTATTTTCTATCTACCTATCTAAAACAAACCAATCGAAAAGACACTTGGTAAATATAAAACTTTGCTAAGGTTAGGCGAATACTTTCTCTGTCTAATGCAGCAATGACAAAATAGACTCTACACACCAAACTCGCCGACACAACTCAATGTATAAGTTCAACATTTCAGTGTATAAATACAGGGCGTTTGTTACTGCGACTAACATAATTTTTTAAGGAGTTGGGGGAGTCAAGCGCTCCTTTTCTCCGGTAGAATCAATGTCCTAAATGTCTCGGTTGCTGAGATAGTAATTTTCTGTTTGTAATCCGCCGCCGGCAATACGGACCAATTAGGCTAGTTAATTGCCCATTTTATGTGTTTTATCTAACATAACGAGTGCGGCAATAACGAGGACGCGGTGCGACGTCCCATCCCCGTCCCGTCCCCGTCCCGTCGTTACAGACGCTGTTCTTTTGTTCGAGTTTACTTTTTAAACACAATACATATTGTTGAAAGCGTTGTGGGCACATAAAATGCGAGCTTTTGTTTGAACATTAAAGTGTAGACCTGTTTTTGTAGAGTTTAACAATATTATTAACAGCACAAATGTTGTTCCAAGTTTATGACCAGCTACTGATGGAACCTTTATAAAAACGAAATGCATACCCGGACTTTACGTTATCATGAAAGGTTGACATTAAACATTATTAAAGGAAAATGATGTGATGGCTAGACGAGCCCCACTCGTAACATTTCATTTGAATCCGTTCAAAGGGCATTGTTTCCAGCAAACCGGTGTTTACAATTTTATTTCAAATGGATTTCATGTAACATTTTGTTTGAGATTGAATTGTCACACTGGTGTGAAGTGGTGTGAAGGTTAGAAAGAAAATTCCTCTACATAACAATAGTGTGATGGATTTCCATTATCTACTAAGTAGGTTGGTGCAATTTACACACATTGGTTATCTTTGAAGAGGGAAAGCTATTTGTGATAGTGGTCAAGTGTTTTCATCCATATCGGAAGACTCATACAAATAAATGCACCATATATGGTGTGCAAAATATAACGAAATAAATAATATAATGCTGGATCCACATAGCATCATCTAGCCCCAAACGAAGCAGAACTTTTGTTGTGGGTAGGTACTAGATAACTGATAAACTTCCTCAACTCAACCGTGGTGTAAATTCTAAGCCGACACCACTGATAAACTTATTAGATTGCAATTGATATGTATTATATTATACATAGAAAACACTCAGAACTCTGTAGATCGTACAAACGTTTGTCCCGTGGCGGGAATCGAACCTGCAATCTCCTGCGTCAGATGGACTTTAACCCGCTGCCCCATTGAGGTAGTTGGTAGACTCAAGATTTTTATTGCGATGATGTTGTACCGGTCTTAAAATTAGGTACCTACCTACAAGCTTCAACATAAGCTCGGATGGGGCACTGCAATTTGGAACATTCTAGGTAACAAAATGTTCTTTTGATTATGATATAAAATAATATAACAAACAATATGGAACATATTTGAGCTACACAGGTAAGTTGTCAATAATTTATGTTCTTGGTATTTGTTTTGGAATTTCTTCCCGGAAAGATTTTGTCTAAATTAATTAATATATTTTATCCTACCTGGGGATTCTCAACTACCTTTTATCAACCGATAGAATTAGATGCTAGGTACTCGTATGTATGTAATAATGAGAAAGTACTTTATCATACCTAATTAAATGGACACAAAGGGAATAAATATAAGTAATGACATAGAATTTCGAAGATACCCAAGAGATAATAATACAATCAAATTAATTTATTCAGAAAAAAGTTTAAAATCCACTCACATGGGGCAAAAAAAAAAAAAAAAATCCCATAGACTCTGCTAAGCACACAATATCTGAGAGAGGAACTCGTCACTGTCACACAAACAATTTAATATAATTAGATCCAGTACAACCAACCAATCCAATGGTTGATAATGGTGCAAATAGCACCGCAAGCATCTAGCTAGAGTCTCTTTCATCCATTGACAAATCTGTGACGATACCATTGTCATAGCAAAGCGACTGGTAAGTAGAATTCGGTGGCAGGAGGAACGCGCGTCAAAATTGTCAAGGTTTAAACCATTCTATCAATCTCTCCGTGCAAAAAGCACCACTTTCATCTCAAGGTTCTACGTGACCATTCTACGCGATAGTAAAGCCATAGTAAAGCGATTAGTTGCCAAAAATGGTTCCTAGGTTTTTGAAAATTGTCCAATGTCACAGGCTTTGTGGTTGCATAATGATGTGATCTGTATAATGATCAGTTTGCGATCAATTAAGCAATAACCTGAGCCAATGTCCGGGTACCAACTAGCTCACTTGTGATTAAATCTGAGTTAACACATTCAGGGCCCAGCACACAGAGGTCCTTCTCCACCCTCTGCGGGTTACACCGCTGAGGCTGGGCAGTGAATGCGATATACGACTAAACTAACTAAACGAATACAAAACTAACACTTTCACGACCAAGACGCAGATGTCCTTCTGTGGCTCAGTGGTGCGATATCACGCCGCGCCCCTGCGTTCGCACCGCCGAGGCTGGGCAGTGAATGCGTTAAGTGTGAACCTACCAGAGGAAGGCCAGCAGATTCCTTCTGTGTATTTTAACAGCTCCACTGCGATCACCAATCGTTGTTGGCTTTTATCTGAGGGGGTAGTGCCCATAATCCCCACGCTGGGCATGCGGGTTGGGGATCGCAGTTCGGTGGTGCAGGGGGCGCTGCTGCCCGCTCCCAATGGATATTCACAAAATAAATTAAAGGATATGAAAACAATGCATTTTAATCATTTTAGACATCATGTTTCATAGTAACATTTACTGCTTAAGAGCTACACAATCGATATCTGAATTAAATAGTGTTATTTTTATTTTTCAAAACGTCCGGGTTCGATTCCCGAGCTGAGTAAAAGTTTTATTTAAATGTATGAATGCAGTTTTTCTTGTTACTAAAATCGATGACATGGTTCCTAAGAAGAGATCTTCGTATGTCTTAAAGTTTCAGACTTTCCCATACAGACCGATCTAAATTTGCCACTCTGTATAATCACAAAGTAAATTGTAGAGACTCTATAAATAAATGATGACTTCACCTTGATTTGACGACCGATGTGGCGCGACGAAGGTACGCCTGCGATGCAGGAGGTTGCGGGTTCGATTCTCGCTTCAGGACAAATGTTTGTACGATCTGCAGATATTTTCCCGGGTGTTCTGGATGTTTCTATGTACAATAAAAAATATCTATCTATGTAGTGTATTGTATTAAGTATATCAGTTATTTAGTCCCCATAACACAAGCTCTGCTTAGCTTGGGGCTAGATAATGTGGGAATTATCCAGCATTATTTTATCATATAGGATTATTTTAGATGAACACACACCTTTCAGAGTCAAACGCAGATAGAAAGCCAAAGTAAATTCCAAAGTTGGCAAACTTGATTTACCTCAGCAGATCAGTTCACGGTGGCCCAGAGAAAAGTTAGGTAATTATCCCATAGTTTACCAAAGCGGTAAGTAAAACTAATCCAACCGTGGTTGGTACCAACAAAACAAACATGCAGGTGTGTCACGGCGATCAGTAGCCGGAGCGTGGGCGCCTAAGAACAAACAGACAAACACACATACCTACATGGACATGGAGCTTTTGTAGTGCCGCCGTCGGGCAAATTGGTTGGAGCTTTGTTTGTGACGGTGAGTGTAGGAAAATTTTGAGATTCGGTAGACACGAATTGTTAAAGATATGGGAAATGTTTCGAGATTTCGTTCGTATTCGTTTATCCTATAAACGTTTTACAAAATTTCGTAAACGTTTATAGGTTATTTCTACTGAACGGAACTGATTTAAGTGATGAAAATTATTCCAGGCCTATGTTTTATTCCAGGCCTAGAACTACGTCTGCACAAAATTTCAGCCCGATCCGTTCAGTAGTTGTGGCGTAAGAAAGTAACAAACATCCATACAAACTGAGACGACGACGCCGCGCCGGCCGACGCGACGCACAGTGGGGCAAGATACCCTATAACATGGCATCAAATAAACAAAAGGGGCTGGAAAATTTTACCTGCACTAGAACATTATACCTACTGATATGTGTAGTATAAAATGAAATGCAATGTTGGTGTCTAAGTTTATTATTAAGTATTAGGTTTTCAGAATACGCTGGAGAACCTAAACTAATAGTTAGTTCCATAGTTGAAATGTATCGTTATATCATAGAAAACACTGAAATTAATATTCCTTCAAACTTGCGAGATTACGAATAGCGTGCATAACAAATTTTTGTGACAATCCGGATTGTTTCTGAAGAAATAAAATTATGACAAATCGTAGGTGCTTCGAGCAGATGCTCAGATATTTTTTTTAAGTTTCTTTCTATATGTTTATTATATTTTATATGTGTACGCCCTGTCTCCAGCTTGCCCCATCCAACATCTGCCGTCACTTGATCAAAAGAAAATATTCCGATAAGTACAATAAGCCGGCAATGTATCATCAACACCGAAATAACAGTTGCTAAGAACGTATCAGAAGTCCGGTTTAATTAAGCAACCGGACTACTGATACGTCGAGCGACTCATTAGTCCGGTTCAATTAAATGTAACCGGACTACTGAGACTACACCTATTATTTTTTATGCAGGTACCATTATTTTGTTTTTTATCGAAAGCTTGTAAGTATGATGGATTAAGTAACGCGTAATAAAAAGAAGGTCTTCGAATGTAAAAAAGTAAAGCTAAAAATCAATGTATTTATTAACCCTTAGGTATTTGGGATAAGTGCTAACCTAACCCCTACCCCTGTCTTTGTAAGTTTAATCAATATCCTGAGTAGCCACCCTTTATCTTATCTGTGAAATATGATACTAAGATAAGAGTTGGTGTAGTTTCGGGTAAAGTGCCCTGTGTTGGAATAATCATATTACCACCTCATTTTGGTGAATTTATAAAATACACAGTTCAATAGTCTAGAATTAGTTGTAAATTTGTATCATCATCTCAATTCTGAGTGAATGAAAGTCATAGGTCTCCACAAAAATAAAAATAATTAAATAGGTTTATTTATACACTTAGTTAGGATAGTAACTACTATTTCGTTATAGATAAGGTAGGTTGGTATTTGGTAGGTATTCGATGTGAGAGGCACACAAAACGGATAAAATTGGTGGAGTTTTCCAAATTTGATCCGATTTTGGGGAATATTCTCCCATTCTTCTATCAGGGCCTGTTTTAGTGCCCTGGGGGTGGTAGGTGGTGGCTTCTGACTAGCCTTCCTAGTTTTGCTTTACGCAGGGAGCTCAGAGAGGCAACATCACTGGCAGGACTCTGTCGTTGTTGCTTGACGGACTCAGCGTCAAAGTCGAGTATTGTTATAGCGTCTTGATGATGTCTCGTGGAGAGACTAAACTAGTCGACGACTTATTTTTGATGAGTTTTTTCATTTTGTAATTGGTGTGGTCTTTTCTTTTACAAATTAAGTTGTATTCGTGCTTAAAGGTAGGAAGGTAATTTACGTAGGCAATTTTATATTAGGTAAGTCTGTTGTTTACCTTCTCTAATTGTAAGTAGGATCAATTTGTGGGAGGGCGGGCGGTACACACGAATTACATTTTGTTGGATCTTATCAGAAAAGGTTTTGCGCGGAATTGTTACTAAATATTGTTTTATCCTGATTTCCGCAAAGTTACGCCTGAATCTATTATTTATTTAGCCTTCCAAGCTCATCCCAGGCGTGCTCAATACATAAAAAGTTGTGACTACTTAAAAAGTTATTGTAATTTTAAAACTGTGATATTTAGTTTTGCAGGCCAGTATAGTATTTACAATTGAACCAATTGAACTAACTGCAGACTGTTGCAAACAATGTACAGGTAGCTCAACTAACTCTTACCTACCTTAGTTCGCCCATCTACAACAGAATCTCTACAAACTTTGCATCTAACTAAACATTTCCTAATTCTCCACCCGAACTACGTAACTAGCACAGGCAAATGAGTCTCATACGTAACCGGCCAGTTTATCAAGATCCATCGTTTACCACCGCAGCATCTCATCGACCTAGTAAAGTAGACGGGGTAGAGGTAGGGAGGGGTCTTGCTCGGGCGGTGTTATCGTACATTGTACATGCTGCTGTCGGCTTAACATCCAACTTATTAGACGTTTCGGAAATTCGGTTTTGCCCCGCAAGCACCACGGTCTAAGATGGTAGGGATGGGAGGTGGTTATCGAATTCATCGATAGATATGCGTAGGTTGAGTTTTTGTGACGTCTTCAAGAGTCCGTAAGGTCTAAAGGAAATAAAACACGTTGATATATATTTGAGGTAGGGTTTTCGTCGTGGTCTCTACTCAAGAACACGTTTACCCCAGCGGTTGTCGGTTCTTCGAGAGATATGGCCGGCCCACTGCCACTTCAGCTTGCTAATTCTTTGAGCTATGTCGATAACTTTGGTTCTCTGTCGGATGTATTCGTTACGAATTCTATCCTTCAGAGAGACTCCGAGCATAGATCTTTCCATAGCTCGGTGAGCGACTTTGAACTGGTGGACCAGCCCGGCAAACGTAGTGTAGGACGCCCTCCAGCCAGGTGGGATGACGATCTGCGAAAGACTGCAGGCAGATGCTGGATGCGGCAAGCTGAAGACAGGGCTACAAGCAGAAGTTGTTGAAAGACCCGGACTACTACAGCATGTTGGATATGACGACGCCCTCTGCAGCCGTAGAGACTACGAATGGCTTTGAGACAAATGGCACAATGCCGACTGCTCCCCCCGCCCCGCCGCCGCAGCCAGGTCGTTAACGTTTTGAAAAATAAAAACTATTTAATCTTTCGCGGTTTGTTAACACTTTTTTCCGGATAAATACCCGCATTAAATCTTTATGTTTTCGGTCTAGGCTTCTTATAGATCTATATTATGTTATGAAGAATTGTATAAAATGTTGTTAGAGGTTATAGTCTATTGTTTCTATTGTCAAAAAATTTACAATTTATAAGCACATGCTTATTTTTATTTTTTATTTATCCTATTTCGTCCCACAGCTCTGGGCAAAGGCCTCCCCCGCAATATATTTCGCAAATACAAGTATTTGAAAAATATACATGACAGTATAGCCCTACTGTTTCATGTGTACCTACTGCACTGCAGATTGTTGCAAATCTAGAGCTCAACTGATCCAAATCAAAACCAACCGAAAGTATCTTCAAGACGCTGGCCATGATATATGGCGATCGTATACTTATTTGATTTGAAATTATCTAGGTATGTTCACTTATTTTGTACTGAGGTATAGATAAAGTCAAAGAAAATAACAGTTAAAGAATAGAAACAATTTAAAGAATTGAGCTATCAGCAGACTGTTGCAAGCAATCTAGAGGAAGCTCAACTGATCCTTAATAATTCCACTCGGAAGCGTCCACAATCAGGCGCTGGCTGCATTGCCAGAGAATATAATCCTAACGCAATTGCCCCGCTGTATGCCATTGCTGCCGTGTGGTAAAACAAAAATGTAAAGTAGGTTTAAGGAAATAAAGCTTTTTTATTTATTTTATTTTATTTATGATAGATATCGTCTACGCGCGGTCCGATTTCTTGATAATTCCTTTGTATAACGTAATTATAAAATTAAATATGTAGTGGCGCCACTATCCACCCTACTATTCGCCTTAAGTTCTAATACCACACAGGCCATTTGTTAAGTTAGCGCTGGGAGAACGTACCATATCTACAGAAATGTACTTAAATCTATGATTCAGATTCGAATTCCAGCAAAAATCAATAAAAAGCTTTTGATGTTTAAATTAAACACTCGCCTATTTTTATTCCCAGTTTCCAGACTATTGGCCTTCAATTCCGTCTGTGAATATTTATAAAGTGATTCATTATTTTTCCCGCCGCCGCGTCGCAACTGACTTTGACAGATATTAACTTTGACGTTGACAAACCAAAGTGGAGTGACATTTTCAGATTAAATTATTTTGCGAAACCCTTTGTTAACTTGTGGTTTACCTAAAGCAATTCATCAAGAAATTGAAGTTGAACTTGCCGTTTTGCAATATTTTAACCTTTCAAGTAAGTATTTAACTTGCCTAGTGCATAATTTGTAAGCCTAAATAAACATAGTTTTTCTTACTACCGCGAAAACCAGGTAGTTATACGGTACAGAGATTAAATTGGCCTTTATATTTAGATGTATCGTAGCTAAAAAGGAAGTAAGAAAAGTTCATAGAACTTTTTATTTTCACTGAATTTTTTGTGGATTTGGTCCGTCTGCTTTATAATATTGATTTGATTTTGCATAATCGTGGTAAAAGCTATGCGATAAAATAGGTTCCTAAAAATAATTTAACTTCGTACCTAAATCAAGAAAGCATCAAATTTTTCAACTCAACTCCACAAACTAGTTCTCTTTCGTAAAGTTGAATAAAAAATAACATAAGGCTGCAGCGCAATAAGTATGAAAAATACCTTCTTTCATAAGTTTTAACGGTGAAAAATGTATAAAACTTTACACTTTCCTGGGTTACCTTGCTTTAAAGTTTTTAATTTGAAAAGACTGTGAAGTATCAGTTAGCCTGAAGAAATAGCTAGATTTTTTTTTGCAAAAATTTAATTCTAAAAGTAATGCCTAAGCAAGCTATAGTACAGTACAAAAATATAGACTTCATTTTACACTAATGAGAGAGATATGACATGTAAAATGGGCGACCTTATCACTTAGAAGCGATTGCTTCCTGGCAAACCTAATTGGTAGCCTCACATTTCATAATATTATTAGTAAAATTTGTTTTTTGTTAAGGTGATGAATAAAGAATTATCTATCTATCTATCTATTATCGACGTGACAACGTCTTATAATTCGATAGAGCCGGCTGCACGCATGAAAAAACATGACGTCATGCGGCGTTACCCTGCATTTATTCATTTATTTCTTTCCATCGGTTGGGCTGGATGGGATGCTTCTAAGCGTGTCATAAATTCAAATTCAAATCATTTATTTACCGTAAATTCACAAGGAACACTTGGTGATGTCTATTGCTTCAAAATAAAATATTGGTACAAAAAAATAGGAATAATAATCAGAAAACAATAAAGTAAGATGAATGGCAGAAAATATTTGAAATCTGATTTTTTTTTAATAACCTACAAATCAAAAACCTTTCTGTTCTTCTTTAACTAGGTAAGCAAACTGTGCTCTATTAAACAAAACTGGTATCTAGCATTTCTGCTCCAATTTGCATTTAAACTTTATTGCAGAATAAGATACGAAGTCTATTTAGCTTTTGCCCGTATCTTCATTTCTAACATGATGAACGAGAAGATCTACCATGGAACTCCAAATCAATATTGGAGCCGAGATATCATTTCTTGGAGGTTATTAAAGGATTATCCAAGATGCGAGCTGATATGCCAACTATTTACTTGAGAGCGATATACAAAGAGGGTGTTATGCTGAGGAGTGTTGGTATAAGGGAAACTGAGGAAAGCTTAGTCGTGATCGAGCGGTAGCAAGGTCTACGCCGTAGCAGTGCTACGAGGTCTACGGTACCCTACCTTGCTACGTCGTAGCAAACTGCTACGAGATGCCTACGTGCGATGTTGCTCGTAAATCAGAATCATTGACTTCTGATGTTATAAATCATTTCAAATCATACTTTCCAGTATGTTTGTATGAGTAAAATGTAGATATAACGGAATACTTTTTTCAGAGACACGTAAAAACCAGTAATAGAACTTCAATAGAATACCAATAATTACGTCCTCCAATACTTATTTACTTCATCATAATTGTTAGGTTAAGAGAATCCAAGTATTTTGTTAGCTAAATAAACCTAACTCCAGAATAAATTCTGTAATAATTAAACAGAAAAATTAGTAATCATGTAGAATCTGTGGATTTTATTCTGTTTGCATTTATGTTGCTGCCTATCACGCTAGCGTACCTATTTTATCCTATTATAAGGTTAATTAAACAAGGGAATTTTCAAAAATCCATCGACCAGTTTGTGGATTTGGTGGCAACCAAGAGCAACTACGCATCTCTGCCTAAACTACACAAACGATACTTTTACAGTGGCATTAAAAATGATATTTATACATATGATAGGTATCACAAACTGGCCAATGGATTTTTGAAAATTCTATTGTTTGATGTAATACTAGGATACAATATCGCACTAGTGTGAGTCGGGGTAAATAAAATAGGTTAACAACTGTTTTACATTAAAACAAAAACGATCGAAACAACGAGTAGGTACCTACTCTCGGTGTTATCCAAACAATCTAAGAATGGAGAGGAATAAATATTAATACATTAGTTGTAATAATAATCTAGGAATTTACTTGTCTTTAACCAATTTTGCTCGGAACACTGAAAAAGCTCTATTATTTTAACAACACAAATCTAAGTTAGATTTGTGTTGTGCCTGCGTTCGCAAGCGAGCAAGGTAAGAGTAGGTGTTGAGAGCAAGCAAAGCTAGAGCGGCGGTATCCTCGCAATCAACTTTAAATTAGCTCAAATTGGAAGGGGCGCAGTTAATTCTGCCTTAACGTAAATAGGCATTTAAGTTGGAAGCGAAATCAGATTTATAAATAGACATCTGAAGTATTCCGCATCTGAAATTTCGCTTTCACTCGAATCATTGATATGCAACCCTATGAATAGAAAAGCGCGATGGAACGCGATAAAAATACGCTTTGAAGTAAAAATAACGGGAATCATTATCGTCCAAACGGTTACCCAAAGCTTTTTGATATTACTGCGAAATATTTGTATCACAAAAACATCTCGCAATCTATTCACTGATTTAGAATAGAAATTATACGCGTCCTTTGTGATACCTTCTACAGGTAACTCAGATTCAGGAGGCATCAAAGAGAACAAAGGATTTAAGGGAACAGCTGATCGTTGAAAAAAAATACAAGCGAGAATTCCGAGCAACATTTCAGGTAAATCGACGGGTTTGAGAAGGGAATTTACATTAGGAGGGGTTTTAATGTAGAGCCGGAGATGGAACCCTCGCGTGGAGTTCAGTGAAAAATTCATACATTTCAGCACTTTAAAAATGGTGTTCACTACGATCTACGATGGGAAAACTGAGGTACACCTACTGTAGGGTTTGTGTTTCTATTTTTAATCTTGATAATGATTACGTGAGCTCATTTGTTACGGTTTTCCGTGATAGAGTGGCGATTTCCAATTACGCCGGTTTTGAGCTGATTTAATCATGTTTGGGTTTCAGGAATCAATAATTCTCTTAGTACTAAATACTTAATACCTAGTGAAAATTTTGCTTTGCTAAAAAAATTAATCTAGGTACCTACCTATAGATAGTATTCTTGGATAACATACAGGAAAAACATTGTCATGAAAGGTAGGTACCATGAGAGTATACCATGAGGTACTGTGGGTACTTACCCAACCTATTTCTTAAGAATGGCTCGAGTAGGTATAGGTACATTACCAATTTAGAATCATCAAAAAATCTCCAATACATAGGGTTTTTGTTGAATTGTTTGTTCTGCCTTTTTTCCCCAACATGGATCGGAGACATTTTCAGGCTAACATTTTACTTAAGTCAGCTGTTTAATGTACATAGGCTCAGTGACTTATTAAAAAGATACCTAATTAGGTAATATGTAATGGAACATGTTGCACATACATTTTGGAACCAAATAAATAAGTATGTTAAATAATAGCTAGTCTTTAATTCAGGATTACCTGAACTTGGCCGCTCTGAAGTTAGCTCTCATATCTCAAGTAGGTGGTATAGGTACTGCAGAAAATTCCATCCATGCCATATTATTATTATCTTATCTGTTATTATTCCTCTAATCACAACAATCACAATTACAATCGTTTTGGTTGCCTGGAAGAAATCGCTTTAAGCGATAAGGCCGCCAATTCTATTGCTGTTCTCTATATGTTTCGTGTAAAATTTGTTTTTTGTTAAGGTGATGAATAAAGAATTATCTATCTATCTATCTATCTAATTACATTAAGTATATATCAGCAATTCAGTTGGTTCTACACGTGCTGTAATACACAGATACACAAACAGACACGTTAAACTTATAAAACCCCTCTCTTTTTGCGTCGGGGGTTAAAAATAAAAACTAAATAGTATAAAATGAACTAAATTTGTTTTTATACAGCTGCAGCACGGGAGTTTGGCTAGATTTTAAGATAGGCCTTCTTGCCAAACTTCTGTCCTGAAGCTGTATTTTGAAAACAACTTATTTTTCCGCAACATACCCAGCTGTGGGTGACCA
Source organism: Eupithecia subfuscata (assembly GCA_963564075.1). Lineage (NCBI taxonomy): Eukaryota > Metazoa > Arthropoda > Insecta > Lepidoptera > Geometridae > Eupithecia > Eupithecia subfuscata. The sequence goes on along the minus strand of CAUWYO010000011.1, from coordinate 143,758 downwards.
AAGGGCTGAAATGAGATCATGACAGCTACATGACTAATGGCGTCGATTTATTAATAAGTCAAAGAACAATACAATTGAAGAATAAAAACAAATTACTGCAACAAAGAATAACTAATTAATTACCAGATCCATAAGCCTAAACTAAACTGGTTTTCTCACCTCTCCTTCTTCTCAACAGCCTATATTGGTCCACTGCTGGACGCAGGCCTCCTCCTGAAAAGTGCCTATAAGGTAATACTTTAGAAATAGTTTAAATAGTTATGTCAAAAAATGCTTGGCATTAACCCACTTGCAAAAGAGGATGAGGTCTCGCATCAGCAGTGCCATACAACATGGCAATGCAGCCAGCGTCTTAGGGACGCTTTCCGTATTGATATGGATCAGTTGAGCTACCTGTAGATTGTTTGCAACAGTTTGCAGTTAGCTCAATTGTTTCAATTGTAAATACTAGTATAATTTTTTTTGTGAATAAAGGCTATTTCTTTTTATTAATTTTCACAATAACTTAAACAAAATGAAATCTTACCTTTCGTCTGCATCACTTTCATCATCATCTGAGCCAGTTATTTCAAATTCATCACTTTCACCTTCATCATTAGTATCCTGTTCAACATCAGACCCCTCTTCATCATCACCACCAGATTCATTGTCAGATTCCTCTTCATTATCAGATTCATTGCCTCCAGAATCCGCATCTGAATCATCTTCAATCATTTTGCTGTAATCATCTGAGTCGAAATCAGCTGATCCATCGCTATCACTGTCACCTTCTTCTTGAAGCTGTATAAAGTTCTCTGGTGCTTTAACTCCTGCATCTTTGAGTTTCAGCTGTTTTTGCTTTTGCTCTTTTTTGTTTACAACTAGTTCAGATGTCTTGGTCTTTTTATCTTTTTTCGATTCAAGTAGCTTTTTTTCTGTTTCTTTTATGTCCTTAATATTTTTATCTGTAGTCTTAGTCTTCTTCTCTTTCTTGGAGTCTTCTTGCTTTTGTTCCTCTTTTTCTTTCTTTTTTGGTGCCGATTGTTTATTTTCCTTGTTTTTCTGCTCTTTAGTGTCCTTGTTTTGTAAGTCTTTTTTGGAGCTGCTCTTATTTTCAACCGGATTAAAATTTTCTTTTAATTCTTTTGGTATATCTACTGGAGTAAAGAAATCATAATTGATTCCTATATTACTAAGTTTCTTCATATTTTTTCTGTAACTGAAATTCAATTCAATTGGTTACTTTTTGTCCACTGAAAAATTTACAAAGCTTGCACGCTTATGTGGAAACTTTTATTTATTCTGACTTTTCAATACACAACAAGTAACTTACTTTGAAAAATATCTCCTTGCTCTGGCCAGTTCACCAGCCTCATCTTTGTTTTCATTGTATGCCTGTAAAAAACCCATATTAAACAAACCTAATATTCTTCTTAATATTCATGCACTTGTAGTTCTGCAAGTTCTACTAGCAGTGTGCTGCTGCTGGTCGCGCCGCAGAGGGTGGGGAGTGAATTCGTTAATATTCTACTGATGATACACTATTTATGAAATGATACACTATTTGGACTGACCTTTTTCTGTTTCAATCTTTCAGTCCTTGTGGGATTATTCAGGCGGCTCCAGTGCTTCCGCAATGCTTTGACCTTTTGCTTCTCTGGAGGGATACATGCAGCTGAAACAATTTAAATAGGCATTCACTACAAATCAGGGTATCTGTATCTACTTCACGAACACTGAACACAACTTAAGATTTTAATTAAGGTCTAATCTGCCCACTGATATAATTATAATAAAGGGCTGCAATAATGCGATTACTTTAATTTGATTTGTGTATGTCGCACTTACATTTTTGTGTGCAATTGGTAAGTCATTGTCAAGTCAAGAATCCCTGTTAGGTTAACTGGTTGGTTAATACAATCATGCCAATCTTGCAGCAAGTCTTATCCTATTATTGTATTCTTTTGAAAATATGTACAAACCTAAGATTTCAAAATACCTTTTAACAGCCTCTTGCCCATTAGATAGTTGTTCATCGTTTCTGCAACAATCTCAGCCACATTTGGTTGTTTGAACTCCACAAATGCAAAACCCTTGGAATTTCCAGTGCGCTTGGAACGAATCACCCTTACATTAGTGACTGATCCAAACTGGCTGAAGTATTGTGTCATTTCATGCTGAAAACCAACAGAAAAATGTTAGGTTTTCTTCTACAATTTAGAAAAAACTTATACACATATCTAAAGTGTAGGTAGAATGTATTCAATGCAAATCTGTACCCAGGAATCTTTTGGTATAAATAGTGCTGCACTTAAAAAGAATGAAAGGTAACAACATCATAGGTCTAGCACTATGTACATACTTCGTAAAATCCGTGGGGAATGTGTGATAAGTAAACAAGACCTCGATCAGGACGCTTCTTTTTCAGTTTTTTCCCATCTTTCTGCTTAGGAACCACGATCTCAGGTGCGTCTCCTTCAGCATTCTGAAAAAACCTTAATAATGTAGCTTTACATCATGACTACAAGAAAAAAACCAATCAAATCTCGAAGAGTTATTTGCACAAGGAATTTATATATCGAGTATTCTTTGCACAAGGAGTTTGTTTCGGGTATATTTTGTGCTAGGAGGTTGTTTAACATAGAGAGTATATTTATGTGTTCTAAATTCAAACACCAAAAAAGTTATTTACAGTGCTTTTTTATACAATTTTTTCATTGAATAAAAAAGCTTTTTAGAAGGGGAATGATATAAACACATTTTTCATCGAGCATTTCGAAATATCAAATAAATTCTGGTATAATAAATTAACCTAGTCGATAAAACACCATTAATATTCTTCTCTTGCATCGTTTCATCATACGAAGTGTTGGGTCATTCATCAACTCAGCTTTAATAATAATAGAGATAAAACGAAAATAGAAACAAGTCATTACAAAAAACTTACGATTAACATACATGTGAATAAATAGCCATCTGTACCCCCCTACCCCTTTGATACTCTCGTACCCCCCGGTCTATCCCCACTACCTATAAGTTCGTACGTCGCGGCAGACCACACATTACCGATCGGCTACGCACGACTATCTTTATCTGTAATGGACACCCTCTAATTATGATAATGTTGCGAACTGTAGCTGATGGTGATGAGTGCAGCAGTGTTTTCTATTGATTATTTTACAAACCAATTTCTAAGAAATCAAATGGGTAAAATCCCAAAAATCGACTTCTACGGGACTTGAACCTGCATCCTTCCCTCAGTACGGAATCGTGATAACACTATGAGGTCAAGTCGAAAATCTTTGTGACTTTATATAGAATAAAATTATTCAGCATAACCTCTCATCGCAGCCCGAAGACTGCCGGTATGAACAGATCATTTATGAAATAAATAGATACTTGATTGCAATTTTCAGTAGTTAGGATTCGGCAGTGGGCCACGGTAATACGTGCCCCACTGCCACCGACGCCTACAAAGACAACTATCCCCACTTTACCTATAGTTATTCTGTGGCTTTACTCTAATTAAGGAATGGCGGACTAGTAAGAAGCCGCGAGGGTGAAAGCCGGTGGTTCCATAAATCTATCTCCTGTAACGAGCTAATTGAACTTTGATACGATGTGGTCGGCGGATACAGATACTTGGTTAGCGTCGTAGCAAGTGATTCATAGTCACTTAACTTCGTAGCAGAATGTTCTACATAAAATAGGAAATTATTTAGTATTTTGCCTACTGCATAAGTTACGCTAGTTTCATCGAAGAGTTTCTAGAGAACAAATGTAGGTATCTAATTAAATTAGTTACAGGTTATTATTTGTGCTGGTTGAAGCGACGCGTGACCCGAGAGCTGGTGCTCAGGCTCACCTTATACCGGTTGAGTACAGCCACCTGCCACGGCCACTTGCCGGGCATAACCTTCTAGTTAAAGGATGGCAGTATAGGTAGGTAGTAACTATTGTTATTTACCAAGTGTCACAGCATATCGTAGAGGTGATGATACCTTGTATAAGGCAAAGGCCAGTGCTAGATATCCTGCTTCAGAGTTTCTAACTGGTTCTAGAAATTTTTCACTAATTCCAATAGACTCTAAAATAGCTAATACATCAACACCACTGAAAAATAGTAAAAATAACTGTCAACATTATGTTTAGAACTTTATACACCTGAAACATCTTGCAAAGGAGTATCAATGTGAATTACCTACCTTCTTACAGCATAGTAGAAGCTACCAAACCAGACAACAGAGGTGCATAGGTGAACTGGTAGCAAGACATACCAATAGTCTTTATACATTTGTTTGAATCTTTGTATTACACTTTGTTTTTCTTCCACGTTGCAGAAAGTTCCCGAATGTTCTCAACTATTCTAGAATATTCTACAACTTTCTAAAGCTTTTCTACGCGTTTTCTTCGGAAGCTCTAGAATGTTCGACGGACAATACGTGGTAATAAAATCTTAAAACTAGCTTAACTGACTTAATCTACACTTAAGTATATCGGTCGCCGACACTATCTATATAACGTAGCAGCCTGTATAGCGAAGTTAATCGTTCTACAGTATCTAAGTAAATCACATCACACTAATATTATAAATGCGAATGTTTGTATGGATGGATGTTTGTTACCTCTTCACGCCAAAGCTACTGAACGGATCAGGCTGAAATTTTGCATACGGGTAATTCTAATCCTGGAATCAAACATAAGATACTTTTTATCCCATAAATCAGTTCCCAAGGGATTAAAATAACCTCAAAACGTTTCCATAGAAACAACGCGTGCGAAGCCGCGGGCAGAAGCTAGTTTGATAATAATTTATTGTAAAAAATTGGTTGTCTGTAAAGTCGGTTTACTGACGATAGTTGAACGTGACAACGTCTTAAGAAAATACTGATGGAATGGTAGCATTTGATACTCGATCAAAACATGTAAATGTACTATAGTATAGCAGCTGTCCACGCAGACGCATCGCTCACTCAAGTAGGAGAGAGACGGATGTCGAGCTGAGCCTGCCATCCGTAGCTGTGCCGGGTGGGACCATGAGTTAGTGCGCTTGATAACCAGTGAAATACGAGTTTGTTTGTGTCATGCGAACTTTCATTATGAGCAAGTTAAAATTTCCGGTTCATCCATTGTTACAATTGTAAGCCTAACGGTAGCGCCGCAAGTAATTTAGGTTACTTTTAGGTAATAAGGTCCTCGACTTTTTATGTACTGCGCGCAAAAATATTATTGGCACAGTTACCGGAATAAAACATGAATTGAGCGTTCACCCTAAACCTTTAGCGACCGCCCTGTAATTTATTTAATTAGCAACCGGAGTTCGCCGCTACCATATTGTGATTTGTGACTCAATTTTTTAGGCTTTTTGATTACTACCTTGACATTACCCCAATGGGAAAACTACAGGAAATGCAGAAAAAGGCTTACACGGTCAGCTGAGGGCGGAATGAGAGGGGTGTCAGTTGAAGCAGAAAGGCGCAAATTTCAAGCATTTTCATAATCTATTTTGTAAATTAAGGGTGTATTTTTACCCGGCAAAGTAGGTACTTCCTGCCATCTATGTATCAAAACCCTCTGTAGTTCCCTTGACACACATAATATAATAGTAGTTATGTTTGATAGATGACAAAGTCAACAAACACAGCCACGGAATTATTATGACCATACACATATGGCTCAGGAACGTATTATTAGTGCTTTACAGGCGCAAGTTTCCTGAGCCACGTGCGGTTAAGCTGACAGGAAAGTAATTATACATTTGTATTTATACTGTAGTACCACACAGATGGTTTCAATCAAACACGATCGCATGGATTTGACCACCACAGTAATATCGGGATAAAGAAAGGAATCCATATCTATCCATCTAGCAGTCAAATGATTTTGATCAATTGTATTCGATAAAGCAGTAAGTTAGGTTATTGTACCATAAAAAAAAAGATTTAGTAGCGAGATGCTACTATCGAACTTTGTTAATTAAAAAATTAATGAGTTGCCTACTAACTCTACTCCACCTATTTTTATTACATTATTGGAAGAAAGTGTGAGGATTACAAGTAGAGCAACAAGCTAACAATGATGACAATCGTGATTCACTGCGCCCACCACTGGGGTAACAGCGACACCCGGGGCAAGCGAAGTTTTAATTGGTCCTTTGTCGTCGAGTTACTTTTATTACCGCCACATTTAGGGTTTCATTTGCGACGCTAAATATTACGGTTGACACTTCTGATAATGGGAGATCGATAAATATGCTAATGGAATTGTGGGATCAAACAAAACCAATTAAGATGATAGAACTTGACGTAACAATGGATGGTAGGAGCGAGAACAGAGCAGAGTCTTTTCATGTTCTGTTTTTGCGCATCACCAACTGGTAAAAGTCCCGTTAATCAAAACTTGTAGAGAAACTTAAGATAAAGAAAGCTAAGCATATCAAATTGCTGAAATATGATTTATTTCAATAGTTTGACACTTATTGTTATGGAATTTGATTACCTAGCTATAATAGCTATAACACAGGCCATAGAATCTGGAGCACACATAACCTAAGCCCCAGCTCGTAGCGTTACGTACCAGGCGCGCATAAAGTCGAGGGTATGTAGTGTAGCGGGCGGGTCGCCAAATGCTACCTCCTGCGTCGCAGACGGGCCTTCGCCCACCATGCTACAGAGATCGTCAAGTCATTTTAAATGAAATATTTTGTCAACCTTCCGTGAAGTTTCTTGCCATGTGTGCGTCTACCAGAATACTGCGCTTAACTTGTACCGGTAACTAGATATTTGGGTATTCGGTTGATTAGATACTAGGCACTGGCTCAGAAGATGTACCTAGTGGTCTAAGGACGGATTGCAGGCTTCGGTACGTTACGTGTGGCTTTGAGTCGAGCACAAGAGTCAATTATGAAGATGTATAATTTTAGGCAACTTAATTTACTCTGCATATTTATCCAGCCTATTAAGATAGCCATCTTTATCATCTTTATTCACAAAGAAAATTACAATCAAATAATAGAAATAAATAAGAACTATTATTTACGATTGAAACAATTATGCTAACTGCAGACTGTTGCAAACAATCTACAGGTAGCTCAACTGATCCATATCAATGCCAGTCGGAAGCGTCCCCAAGACGCTGGCTGCATTGCCCGGCTGTATGGCAATGAATTCTTAATCATATCATATCACGCATTGGAGAACTCTGTAATGTTAGGTCTGGTTTAATAAAGGAATTGAATTGAATATCATAACATACTAAGATTATAAAGCCGAAAGTTTGTGAAATCTGAATTTTTATTACCTAGGATCTTTAAAACTACTGAACAGATCAACATGAGATTTGGCGTACGGTTAGAGCAAAGTGTAACTTAGACAATATGCTACTTATTATACTTACCGAAAATACGCGTGTGAAGCCGCGGACAGAAGCTAGTAAAAGTATATAGGTATTACTTATAGGTAAGGGTTTTATGAACGCCGCTGCTTCGAGGCAGAACACACAAACTGGCGATCACAATAGGCCTATCATGGCCGCAGTGACACGAAAGCTACTTATAGCAAATAATAAAATATTATAGGTAAGGTTGGGAAGACGTGAAGATGTTTGGGTGAAGAAAACGCATAAACTACCGATCGGTTCTTGTTGAAATTATGCGTTGATGTAGCTCTAAATTTGGAATGCCACGAAATTATAGGCTACTTTTTATTTCGGAATAGATGAGGAATAACATTATGGGACTTTTAATTTCGGAAAAACCTCAAAAATGTCGTAGCTTTTCAAAGCCCAAACATATTAATAAAAGTGACGCGTGTACAAAATCGAGTTTTTAAATAAAACGTAAAAAAGTATTACACAAAGAACCACCTATAATCAGGCTATTGTTTTATACAAATACAATATTATCCATAACTTTTGTACTCGAGTGTACCCAGGCCCAATGCGTCTCGTTAGCCAAATTAAGATGGTCATCAGTATGTATGAAACAGTCGCTTTTTAGTGGTCGTTCGAATTTTGTCGGACTATCAGGTAGGCTAAGACCGATTATGAAGTGTGGGTCTTAATTCAGTCAATCGTTTATAACTAGCTTAATACGAGACGTAGAGAGCTGAAATTTTCAGGATATAATAATCATTAAACACTCTAGTTTTTTAGTTTATACCGACGATCTTGAGTTGAAAAGGTTTCTTGCATTTTGACGTCAAAATTATGACATCACCCGATGTGTCTTAATCGATATTATTCAAAAACGCGTCTAAGTAGCTTCTTGAAACTTTTTATGGATACGAAGAATGACAACAAAAACCGAATACCGTTTATAATGAACCTGTATATCTGTCCATTGAAGAGCTAGAATTTTTTTTAGGTTATAAAATGAAGCCTGATTACATGAAAACTGTATGTATTTACGTAATTTTTTCTATGTTATATGTAAGCACTAATCAAGGGCTACTAGTGTATGTATATTTTGTAGATGCACATTCAATGGTTTCCGAGAAATAAGATTTTGCAAAACGTTACCCCAGCAGGAAATCGAATATCTCAAAAACCTTAAGACGCACAAATTTTATTTTTAGTCGCACATTTATGCACAAATATAAGCTATCTGCCCATATAAGTTAAATTTGTCTAGGGCCATTCGTTTAGAATCTTCCTGCTGGAAGAACGTTACCCCAGCAGGAAACGTATTTTGCGTTTTATTCCGAAACGGGGACACGCACAAATTTTTTTTCCTGACGCACATTTACAGTGTAGAACGCTCTAATTATTTGTAAAACAAACTTCATTCTAGAAGAAAAAATCCTGCTGGGGTAACGCGTTCCCATGAAATTATAAAAATAACCGGGATCATTAAATAAGAAAGAATTTTCACACACATCGGAACTAAATTTACCTACAGAGAAATCGACGATCATAGAAAGAAACATACATACAGACGAACAAAGAACCTCCACCTTTTTCGAAGTCGTTTAAAAATAGAAAGTCCGCGAAGCGTCCATTGATTGATTAAAGTTTGGACGGACTAAGCACTAAAGTAATAAAATGCATAAAGGATTTAATTTTACATAAACTAACAAACTGCATTAACAAACTTTTATCAGACGGAGTCTTTCCCGATACGCTTAAAGTAGCAAAGGTATCACCTATATTCAAATCGGGACCTAAAACCGACCCAGGTAATTACAGGCCTATCTCTGTTTTACCCATTATATCAAAGATCTTTGAAAAAATATTACACAAACGACTAGAAAATTACCTTGAAGATACAAATTTTATCTACAAACAACAATATGGGTTTCGCTCCAAAAGTAATACCTTAGCAGCTACAGTCGATCTTGTAACGAAAATAAAATCAAACATAGATAAAAAAAATATTGTACTGGGTATATTCATAGACCTAAAAAAAGCATTTGATACTGTAAGTCATAATTTACTTATAAAAAAGTTAGAATTGATTGATATTTCTATGAGTGTTTTTCATAAATGTATTGACATGGTACTGTCATTATGTTTATTTCTTTGAATTTATCACGCAGGGATTCTCTGGGACCCATATAATCTCTTCCAGGCATTAAAATACACCGGTGTAACAAACGATTATAATAACCCAAATGTTTCCGTAACACCTGTCTCTGCCAAGAGTAGTGTCAAAAACTCCTACTCATATCACAAGCATGAAGGATTTATACATCCAAAACTTCAATCCCTAATGGATGGTGTAATCAAGCCTCTGGTCCATACCTACTACACCACTGATACGTACATACCTGAGCACGTGTCGCGTGTGCCCCACGGCCCACGGTGGGTGGCATCTTATATTTGGCTGTTTCGAAGTTTTCAAATTCACGTTCATTGTTAATTGTAGTTTCCGATTTTGGTTGTTGCTGGGATTCGTCTTCTCGTACAATGCCTACCTGATCAATCTTTATCCGAGCATGCAACATGTTGGGCGCCACGCCCATGCCTGCACCATGTTTACTGGTGAGCGCCTCACCGTGCGGTGGTCGCGGCGGCGGCGGCGGTTCAAGGGCATGGCGCGGGGCGGCGGCGCGGCGGCGTGGCGTGACGGCTCCATTCAGTAATTAGCGCTCGTTAGCTGTTTACGCATGTCATTGTTATATCCACCTTCCGATTAAACTCCTACTTCCGATAATTTTATTGTAATAATATAAAGACGCACGCGCCGCCCCGACAGATGTTTCCGTTCGGCCGTCTTCGGTCGTCTTCGGCTATGTCCGGAGCGGTTCGAAAGCCTTTAATAAGCGGGCGTATAGAATGAAGAGAGGGTCTAAGGATTATGCCTTGCGGGAGTCCTTTGTATTTTTTATAAGAAATCTTTTTTAAATATATTGTATGTATTGCTGAAATAGTCATTTATAATGGCGGGAAATTCAGACGATGACGATGTCAGTAGGCTATGGATGAAATTCTATATCATAAAGATATGATGGTCACAAGTTCACAACACAACATAACATCATAGGAATTGGATAGGTACCTAGAGTTACAAAATGCCACCTTAAGGGCTATTTGCCAGCAATAGCAATCGGCAATAGCATATCAGACTCTAATATGTACACGATACAGTTAGTATGAATTTACTGGTCAAGTAGGTTACTTTTACTTAGATGTAGTCTTACTAACAAAAATATTGTTTTATTAGGTATCATGAAAGGGCATTGGGTAAGTTTGTATGGAGTCGTGGCGTTGTTTTTTTTTTATGCGGCCACTGATGGAATTTGTGTTGAATTTAAGTACTACACCTGTATATTCATTATAAAAAACAAAATACGCCGTAACTTATATAATATCAGTAGGGTACCTGTTAGTGCGGAGCAGTTTTAAAATGACGAGCTCTAACAATTAGAGACGACTCTTTGTGTAAGAAAGTGGATGATAAAGGAGTGAGGCCTCTATAACACAGATACCGGAGTATATACAGTACAACATAGAGAATTTTGAAAACATACCTAGATTACAAACCGATTACCAAAGTATTCAGCAAGTCACCGCGTCACGCCAAATATTAGTAGCAATTTTCTAGCTAAAGTTTGTGGGCTGTGAGGGAGCCACAACACTATCGTCACTAGCACACTACGGCCACAGCTGGACGTGCCCCCCCCCCCCCCCCTACCATGGGAGTAGTTCACCACAACACACAACACTACACCCAAGTACTACACTCACACTTATGACAACTTAACACGAATTATACCGAGAGAAAAGAACTCATAGGCGCGGCGGGCAAACTAATTGTGTCGAGCCATTCGTAGTTTTCTCGAAGGCTTGACACTGTCAACTACCCTCAAATTATCAGCAGAATCGGACATAGGTACCTACATACCTTTTTATCCGGTAGGACTCAAGGAGTATTCCAAACTGAGAAATTAGAGCGAAGGCCTAATATCTTCCATAAATACAGAAAAACGACCCAATCCAAAATAGGCATCGCATAATTTTACAACCCAATAGAGTGGTCCGTTCCAGACAGAGGCTCCAACTCGAAAAATAACAAATAACAGGCTAAAGGTTTCTTCGTCGCTTCTTTACTTTAGTCTAGGTACTTATGGAAGCGACAGAAATCAAAAATATCACTATATTTCCGTGTCAGTGTTTAGTTTTATAATTTGAACTTTTCTAAGTGTACATTTATTGTGTTTATGGAAATAAAGAAATTTCAAAAAATTTAAAAAAACTTATTCGATGGGTCTCTCAAAACTGAGTCTATTTGATTTTGCTATTTTTAACCTAGGACCCAAATAATAATAAATTTGAAAAAGGTCGTAAGCACCACGAATGGCTGCAAGACAATGTCTTTAGAATCTAGGTCACCACTTCTGACCGCCACTGTGCGTAGTGTACGTATGTATGTGTAGGTACTAAAAGGAGAATGCTATACAGATGGTCAATTCAGATCTCACGAAAACTAAACTAAACTAATGTGACATGACTAAAATGTTGATCTCTTTCCAAACGATGGAAATAAAAAGAATGCATCATTTTTAGTGCTGTCAAATTGGTTAGTTTAAATAATATCGCAAAAATTTTCGACTTCGACGGGACTTGAACCCTCATCCTTCCCTCCTCAGTACGGGAATGTGCTAACCAACTACACCACGAGGTCAAGTGACGTAGGAGTCGAAAATCTTTGCGACTTTCTACGGACTCAAGCGCTGTTAGCTCCACCTACAGGGGAAAAATTCAAGTTTATCCAATCCTGTTGTATGTATTCCCGTACGATGGAAGGATGCGGGTTCAAGTCCCGTCGAAGTCGAAATTTTTTGCGATATTATTTGATTTATTAGAAATTAGCCAGAGTGTGAGGCTTACGCACTATAATTATAAAAACCTTGGTTTAGTTTAGTTTTGGCGACATCCGAATAATTGACACCATTATATCTACATCTTGTATGTCTCACCATCAGTTGTGTTATCGAAGCGGATCGACTTATCAAGTCAACAAAAGTTTTATATCTACGACTTATGTCTATGCTAGAAAAGATTTGTATCTAACTATCTCTGTGTTGCTATCATTAGAGGGAATTAGCGAATCACTCCGATTATGATAAAAGACAAAAGAATAGATAAATGGTTTTTGTTCTTACCGCCAAAAACTATTGAATGAATCAGCCTGAAAATGTTCTTAGCAAACCCGAATACTTTTATGAGTTCAAAGCCAAGGCACATTAAAAGCTGTGTGGATTGTGCAGCATTATTTATTTATTTAAAGGATTTTTTCAAAATATTGATAGCATATTGAACCCTGTTTTCAAACCGTAAGGAGCTAATATGCTATCGCTATAGCTTCAATGCGCGCGATTTTTTTACTACAAAGAAACGAGTACGTTTCTTTGTAGTAAAAAAATCGCTCGCTTTCGACGGCATGATTCGCGCGATTTTAATAATCATTTTTTGAATTATAATTGTGTGTATAATTATAATTATAAGTGTACCAAGTTCTACTTAGAAAAAGTTCTAGTGATAGGGTCATTATCATTAACCCGTAAAATCTTTAAAAAATCCCTTCGATTCGCTTCCAATGTGCCTTGACTTGACCCTTAGGAATATAGCCAATCTTTCCCATCCACCATGCTAAATATATATTTCAACTCAACTTGACTCACCCTAAAATATATATTTTTTGTTCAGATGAAATGTACGCCGCCATTGAAGAGGCGAGCGTTGGCGAAGGATCGGACACGTACGCACAGATCGCACCGGAGCCTCGGCGGAGAGACACCGCGCAGGACTCGCAGCAAGCCGAGGCGATGCATGTTGCCAGGTAAATTATACCTTAGATTATGGGGGTTATCCTTAATGGGAACATATTTAGTGATCATATTTCAACTCGTGTATTCAATAATAATATAAATAAATAATAAATAATGCTGGACAATTCACACAGCGTTATGCCCCAAGCTAAGCAGAGCTTGTGTTTATTTATTTATTTATTAAATAGGAACGCCAACAGCGTATACATAAAGCATTCTTATATTTAAATTATTTAAGCAGGTTCTAATATATCGCTAATAATAGGCGGACACAACATTCTTTAAAACTATAAATATTCTATGCTAAATTAAACAAATGAGATCAAATTAAACAGTATTCGAAACTCGGTTAACTTATGAAACAGTGCAATTGTGTTATGGGTACTAGATAACTGATAAACTAAATACAATACACTGCATAGATAAATATTTTTTATTATACATAGAAACATCCAGAACACCCGGAACAAATACCTGCAGTTCGTACAAACATTTGTCGTGAGGCGGGAATCGAACGCGCAACTTCCTGCGTCGCAGGCGGACCTTCGCCCGCCGCGCCACAGAGGTCGTCAATCAATAAAATCTGCTTGTATGACTGCAGAAAATAAAAATACTGAAAAACTGAATTCATATAAATAAATAAATAATAGCAAAAATCAAACACAGTAGCAGCCCGGAGTCAGGAAGCAGGCGGTGTTACACCCAATTGCCTCGGGAAGCACGTTAAGCCGTTCGTTCAGCGCCTGACTTCTCCCCGGTCGTGACAGTCTGCCGTACCGGCTGAAATTCGTCTTGAAGGCATACTTCCGTTCAATTTGTTCACGCCGTTGAGCCATGAAGAAGCAAAATGCACTAGAATATATTTCTTTTTGGCAAATTCGCTATAGCTTTCTCTTTGTGCAAGCAAACCTCGACTTAGTATCCTTGTACTGATAAATCTAATTTTATCAGTCGGTAGTCGGAATCTTTTTATTTTTACCTACACCTATTTTTCCTTATATTTCGTGTCTTTATATATGCGGCTGTTCTTTTGATATGATAGTCAGAGCGCAGGCTAGGATAGTAAATCTTTATACCTATTTTGCGGTACTCTGTTAATTCGAAAACCAAGGTTCCAAGAGCTGGTGAGTATCTGGCACAGTGCATCAGCATTGCCATACAGCGTGGCAATGCAGTAGGCATGGAAGTTATAGCTACTTTTATTTCACTATCACGTCGCGAAGTTATTTTTTTCTGTCACGGTTATATCACGCGTGATAAATCACGGTCGTTATATTTCATTAGTGATGATTATTATTACAGTGGGTGCATTTTTTCCGCCTGTTACATGTTGCAGTGATAGTGATATGATTCAGAACTTATCGCTTAGCTAATCGGCGATGTTTTTTGACAATAAAACGTGTTTTCTTCAATGAACTTTCCCTCATACTTCGACAGGCTTGGGACTGTCAATGTTTAAGTAATTATAAAACACTAGGACGACAACTTTATTTCTGTATTAACAGACAATCTCAGGTGAGCTTAGTTTAAAATAACAAGCGACTCAAAACGCGGCATGCACGTGCAGCAGCAACAAGTAAAGATTACAAGTGAGTGAAATGAAGTGAAACTCTCACAACGTGATATCACTGGTATTATAAATTTGAAGTACCTACATGTACCTAAATGAAATGAGCACCTTAACGTCTTTAAAATAAGACTCATTTTCATATGAAGTTTTTGTAACGGAGCGTTATTTATCTAAGCAGTAAGCAAGTTTTAAAAATACTCCAGATAAATTAAAGCCTATTGTATTGAGAATAAGATGCAATTTCACTTAAACGAATTCTCTCTTCTCGCTAGTGGCACGGTGTCGCTACAATCGCATGCTGTAGCTTTGTCTCTCTCGCACGATAGAATTCTGCGAATTGTAATGTAGCTTGGCCCGCGTGAAAAATCACGCTCGCGTTATAAGTAACTCACGGTTTCGATGCATGTAACTGGTGTGGCACGTGATTTATGTTTCCACTAGTGATATAACCAGTGATGCGTGAAATCTTCCATGCCTACAATGCAGCCAGCGTCTTGGGGACGCTTCCGACTGGTATTGATATGGATCATTTGAACTACCTGTAGATTGTTTGCAACAGTCTGCAGTTAGCTCAATTGTTTTAATTGTAAATACTAGTATATTTTTCTTTGTCAATAACAAACTTCTGCCAATAAAGGTTCCAGGGTCTACAAATTTTTGTTTAATAAAATTGTCCATAACGAGTAAACACTATGACTATGACTTGTTTTTATCACCTACTAGCTGCTGCCTACAGTTTCGCACGCGCTGACAAAGTAAAAAAAAAGAATTGAAAGGAAAATGTCCGTCCCCGAGATACCATTTACCTCCTTTTAAAATTTCATTGAGATCCGTTTAGGCGTGAAAAGGTCAACAGACCGATAGACATACAGATAGACAGACAGACAGATAGATAGATAGACAGACAGACAGATAGACAGACAGATTGACAGACAGATAGATAGACAGACAGACAGGCAGATAGAGAGACAGACATAGTTACTTTAGAATTTATAATAAGAATATTACATAGATGTTGTATCACCCTATCGCAGAATAGAATAAGATAATCAATATTATCTGCGCTGATGATTCAAAGTATCATTTTCAACGCACTGTCTAGCTACCGTTTTACAGCGTCAATGCGATAACAGTAGAATTGGCGTGATTTCTTTATAAGCCGTCGATTAGATTAAATCCATCATAGTTGTATACCGACGCGATGTTGTGACTGTCCTTAGTTATTCGATTTTTGCTTGAAAGTGGGTTTAAATATAAACCGTATGCAGTTGGAAAATGGTTTAAAATGGTGCGAATATTGTGTTGTATTGAGATAACTATTTACAGGAGAAGTGCACCGCCGGAGATTGGTGCTTCTACTGCGGCGACGCATTCTAGACAAGGTCAGTTTTGTAAAATACTTCTCTATGGCTTTTTTTGAATGTAATGGTGTCAATTCAGATGTCGTCGCCAAAACTATATTAAACTAATTTCAAGGGTGGAAAATGGTCACTAAATTCCGTAAAAGTCAGTTTTTTTGGCTAAGGTCAGTAAAAGTCAGTTTTTTTGAAATATGGTCAGTAAAGTCAGTATTTTGAGGATCAGGATTTTGACGTTCCCACAAAAGTGGTCTGGTTTTTGTAGATTGAGATGAAAAGAATGCTGTTTTGTAGTGGGTGGTCCCTTAAAAATCTCATAACATATCTTTTTATTTTCGGTTGGTAGTAAACATACCTATAATTATGAATTTATTCTCTAAATCCTTCTTTTTTTTGGATATACACTATCACTTTAGAACAAAAGCACACATCATAAATTATTAACATTGTACTTAACTAACTGTACAGGGGTGGAAAATGGCAACTAACATACGTATTTTGATATCCAATTGACCGACCGGGCGTCAGTATTCTAGAGATTTGGTCAGTAAATGGTTATTATTTTAAACGTGGTGCGTGGCAGTGTGTGATCGCCTAACGAAGGGACGGCAACATTTTTAGTCCAGTCAAATTCACGTCACTTTCGTCACTTTAGTTTAGGCGACATTTGAATAGACACCTATGTGTCATATAAATTATGCAAGTCAGTCAAGAATTGCGCTTTATTTCAATTATTCTTGATCGATGATGCTTCCATCGGTTTTTGTGTAAAACCACGAGTGATTTACAACTGGAACTCAATGGAGACTGGTTTTCATACCAAACTAAAGTAATCGCATTGTTCCCTAATTTGTTTTATGTCATACTAGTTTCTGCCCGCGGCCTCGCACAGGTTGTTTCTTTAAACGTTTTTAGGTGATTTCTATCCCATGGGAACTGATTTATGGGATAAAAAGTAGCCTATGTTTTATTCCAGGATTAGAGTTACATGTAACCAAAATTTTAGCTCGATCCGTTCAGTAGTTTTGGCGTGAAGAGGTAACAAACATCCATTCATCCATACATCCAAACTTTCGCATTTATAATATTAGTGTGATTATAAAACTCTTCATGGCAAAACCTTCAACAAACGAATAAATAATTTATATAGTATTCGGTTGTAAATCAAGAACTATTTGTAACATTGCTACCGGCTGATTTAAAAAAACGTTAGATATGGATATTCATATACTTTTCATTTCTCCCGCTAAATGCGTGAGAAATGAAATTCCATAGAGTTTTCCGTCCCGCATTTTAGTACGCCTGCAATGACGTACTTTCTACCTTATGTTTGGAAAAAGGAATAAGCAACTTTCTCACCTAAAATAAAGAAATAACTTGTATTCTAGCTTCATCATCCTCGTGCACTAACTCGACGGGCGCCCTTGGCTCGCCCAAGCCCGAGAAGCGCCAAGCCAACTCACCCCTCCCGCCGCCGCCCGCGCCCCGCGCCGTGCTTGACCCCGCTGCCATGAGACACCAACGGATGTCTAGCACAGGTAGTTACTGGTTCTTATTATATTGGTGCCAAATTCCTAAGTCTTAACAGAAAATATACAAGGGTTACAAATTTCATGGGCCAATTTCAGGTGTCCATTCTCTTGAATAGAATGGCGTAGAACTAAACAATTTGTGTAATAAATAGCGCATCTCTGGATATACTTATCATCTCAGCTATGGCCGACCACATAGTCCTAGGGTTTTTTGTTATTATAGTGCGTAACACTCAGGGTAATTTCTAGGAAATCAAAATAATATCGCAAAAATTTTCGACTTCGACGGGACTTGAAAATTTTCGACGTCGAAGTCGAAAATTTTTGCGATATTATTTGATTTCTTAGACACATAGTCCTATTCCTCCCCCAATGGTCGTCACAATGGTCCTGCGCGATCCGCATCCGGTTTCCGAGACCTGTACCAGATCGTCAGTCATGCATGATAATGCAATTTTCATACTATACGTTAACGTTATTGTTATTTCGTTAAATTAATATAAACTAAATTGTTACAGGTGATCTGTTTAACCAAGAAAAGCTTCGACGGAGTCTCAACGAGAAACATCAGCGCAACAACAGCTGCGTCAGCTCATCAGACTTCTACGGGTGCAACTACCCAGTGGACAAGCACCGGTTTAGTTCCGGCGACATCATACGCCCTCTAGTGGCTAGAGAGCTCAACTTTGACATTGACACGCAAGAAAATCAACCAGACAATCTCTACAATTCGATCGATGGACCGCCCGGTAGCGACTACTCCTCTGCAGACAACAATACAAGCCTCAACTCAGAGAACAGAGTCACGGAGAGCCCCTCCCGCAACGTAGAGGAAATGTACGCGAAAGTCATGAAGAAAGCCAAAGCGCGCACCGACGAAATAGCGCGACGCTCCAAAGATATCACCAACGACGGCGACGCACACATCAAGTTCAGAGCAGACGACCCAGCAGACAAAATAAATAGGTAGGTAATTAAAAGAAAGAGACAAGGTTATATTCCGAACGAGTTACGGTCTAACCGGGACCAGTTGTAAAAAGTAACCTATTTAGGTTCCTAAGCCTGTCAAGACGTACGCGATATTTGGAACCCAGACCAAAAAAGCCGAGATGCGGTACCGATATACAAATTGCCTGGCGGGATAATGACGCACAAATCCGAGCATAGTTTTTTGCTAACTGCTGACCGTAATGCGTCATATATGGTATGAGTCTGCCGATTGCTATTGTTAGCTCGTACAAACACGCCAACTTAGAACAAGCACGCATAGATACCAACCACTCTGTAACTTATGAGGCGATTGTATGCGATTGTAGTACCGAACCGCCAACAGATATCATATCACATATGAGGCATCTGCGTCTTGGGCCATGAATGTGTTAAAAGTCTTTTGCGATCGAGATCTCTGCTACGTAGGGGACAATATTCCGAGGTTTTTGTTATTATAGTGCGTAAGCCTCGCACTCTGGCAAATTTCTAATTTCTAAGAAATCAAATAATATCGCAAAAATTTTCGACTTCGACGGGACTTGAACCCGCATCCTTCCCTCAGTACGGGAATGTGAGGTCAAGTGACGTAGGTAGTGAAGTGGTAGACAATATTCCTGTTGAGGAATACTGTCACAGAAACACTGCTTGCCTAGATCCTTGAAACTATGACCTGTGAAATGTTTAACATCACACTAATATTGTTTGGATGGATGGATAATTTAATTAAAACGTTTCCTTATTAAAATAAATGCCTGCGAATCAATGGTCAAAAACTAAGTTTCAGAGGCAACTACAGTAGGTATAAAACGTTAAACACGTTAGTATACATATAAAGAGTGATTGAAAAAGCTGAAAGAAAAAAGGAAGCAAAATTCAAATGCAATTAACAAAATCGATTTTGCCTGGTAATTCGATTGCTCTCACCCTTTATTAAAACTGGCTGAGTATTGATGAATTTTGGGCAAAATAAATTGACGGCGTTGACTTAAATTGGGCGTTACGATGTCAATTTTAATAAAAGTTAAGAAAGCATCTGTTAAGAAAGAGACAAAAAGAGATATAAAAGTTAATGTTATTTTTATATTATTTTTTCCAGGTGTTGTCTCTTCGCGGGTATTAAGTTGAATGGGATCAATCCAGGGAGCATGCCTTCACAATGGAATTTCCAGGTCATTTGATTACCTACCACGTTTAGAAGCTTAGATAGATAGAATATTACTTTATTGCCTGGATGTTATGCGGCCTTTGAATTCAATTAAATAGGCAACAGCAAGCCTGGAGTGTACTTACACTCCAGGCTTGTTGACATATTATATTAAATATAATAAAGATAAATTATATAATAATATGTCAACAAGAAAAAACCAATATTTTTAAATGAATTCTTGATACTTTTATTAAGTAACGCATTTGACTAACTGAACTAAACTTCCCACGTGTGTACCTACTTTGTAAGTTAAACAAAAAGTTGATTTAAAAGTCAAGAACTCTCTCACCTCGTACGCTCACCAGGCAAGTTTAGAGCAAGAGCAAGCAACATCACCGTGATTTTTGCAAGTTTCTTTAGTCTTTTTCACGTTGGAAGCGTTTCCTGACAGATGGACTGCGTTTAATTTCAATTAACTAGGATTTTGTCACATAAATTATAATATTTAGTAGATTCAAATAAATTTTATTCCTATTTCAGCGTATTTATTAATAAATAGAATTTCAGTACGCCGCTCAAATTATCAAAAACTAAATTTATAATAAGCCTCCACACGTAATAAAAAATAGGAAATGTTTTTTTGTATTATCAGGGATAGTTAGTTTTGCGTAGAACGGAACATAATAGAGATGGCCAAATAAAAATGAACTATGTAAATCGAATAATCGATTATTGCAGATTAAAATCGTAACTTACTACATCATCATCATCTTACAAGAGGCTTGCGTGTTTTTATTAGTTTATTTATTGATTTATTAAAAATATTGGACACCTATCATTTGTTTGTTTTAGTTGTTATCCATTTTCTATTACCTACCTATCTGCTTGTATTATTACTCAAGAAAAGGCTTGAGGTCGACACAATTTTTTTACGAAAGATGTATTTTTTAAAAGTCAATCAAGTCACTAAAATCGAATTAAATTATTTCGATTACACCTTAGGTCATTTCTATAATTGTCATACTGAAACGTCACGGATCGCTTGCAACGTGAAAAAGACTATAGTACCTACCTATCTTACCTTAGTTTATTCAAAGCCGGCCTATCTAGGAACAGAAGTTAAGGGTAACGAGCGACTTCAACCAGCATGGCAACTTGTAAGCTCATAAGTTCGTTAACAAAGAATCAACACAGTTACGAGATCAAACTTATGAATGTACTCACACAGTTAAGTTATATATAAATAAAATTAAATAAACATTTCAAAACAATTAACATAATAACAATAAAAAACAGTTAGCACACTTAATAATTTCTAAAAAATAATCAACGTTTTTGAGCAGTTTTTTCTAATTGTAGAGGTATATTTTGGTCCGTAATAGATAAAATCGATTTGAGCGCTCACAGAAGTTGTCCGTTTATCCGTTAGCGCGTGTACAGTTGATCACGAAACGTCATAGATGACGTCATAAACGGCGCTATCGTTGCGCTCACAACGCCCACGCTACCGAGCATGGTCGCTGTGAACGATCTATCAAATTGACATATGATCATACAATTTGACTTATGAAAGTTTCAAAATCACCATAAAACCACAGTAT
Organism: Eupithecia subfuscata; assembly: GCA_963564075.1. Lineage (NCBI taxonomy): Eukaryota > Metazoa > Arthropoda > Insecta > Lepidoptera > Geometridae > Eupithecia > Eupithecia subfuscata. The sequence goes on along the minus strand of CAUWYO010000011.1, from coordinate 122,313 downwards.
AAGTAAAACATAATAAAACTATAGGTTATGTTTACGTGAGCGATGTGAACGCGTTTATAGCCGTTCCGTAAAACATAGCCCGATAACTGTCGTAATCGCACTCAAAGAATTCACTGCTAATGGTTTTAAATGATTCACGAGAAATTCAGTTATAGGTAGGTGCCTAGGTATTTAAAGCGTAAGAAACTTGTATAACTGAATATGGATTATTTATTTCTTAACTTAATTAAATATCCAAATAGGCCTGATTGGTAGGAGGCCCTTATAAATGATGGATAATATAAATTGTACGGTCGGTACAGGTAAGTGGAGAAGCCATATTGGCTGCACCATTTTAAGTCAATGGAATAGTGGCATAGAGAAGACAAACAAAATTATAAAAAAAAATGCCTTAAATATAGAAAAGCATTGAGATGATGAATGCCGACCTGCACTATTGGAGATACATTAGATTTAGATCCGTATTAGAAAGAGAAGATATAATCCTTGAGTTACGCTTTTCTATGGCATACCTAAGCGTTGCTTTAATTCTTTAATAATTTTTTATTGCACAAAAACATACTTAAATTACAAAAATTATAAGCAGATCTTGACAATATAAGAAAAGAGAACATAAATGAACTTAGAAAGATAACCACCAGCAGGGACATCCTCAAATCGTAATGTTAAAGGGCTTCTTGGCTGGTGAACGCAGAAGAAAAACTTGAGAGGTGACACCCGGATGGAACGAAGTGCAAACCTAATGTCATTCGCGATGACAGCTGCCTATCATAAACGCTACAGTGACAGTTCTACACTTTGACACTGACTTAATAATTGTGTTTACTTTCCAACAAATGTTAGGATATATTTGTTCTGTGGCAATATAAATTTGTTCTGTGGCAATATAAATTTGTTCTGTGGCAAAAAGTGTCGCTCCAATTTTCGTTACAATTTTTTCCGTCTAGCCCCCTTTCACAACGCGCGATAAGGAACTTCGTTCCAAAAATCGAGGTAGATAACAATTGCAAATAAGTGATGCATGGCTTGCCCCACAGTGCTAGTTTAAAAACTGTATTACGGCAGAGTAGGATCGTCGTTTGCAATGTTCCTCAAGTATAGATCGATGACTGAGCTAGCTTTCGTAATACGGGCCTTGGACTAAGATGTTCGAATGAATGAGTTTCTCTTTCGGTATAATTTGGTAGCAAATCAAGAAGAGCAAAAAGAAGACGAATAGGTCCAGTTCCACTCACAGTTCAGTAGAGTTGACCTTCTCGCAGACCACAGGCAGTTGGCTCAGAGTCAGGTGTGTGGCGTTGAGGATGCAGGCCTTGTCTCCGTAGTGAAGGTCGTCTGCTGTCACCTTCGAGGTCGTCCCTGTAAGAAGTTGGAGTGAGAACATATTGTGGTAGATAGTCATAGATACATGGCAGAGACAGTAAGCATATTCATTTTTTATTTGCAAATATGAACATAAAGATCGGTAGCTTAAGTTCTAATTTTAATAAAGTTAGTACGTACGTACACCCCGCTGGGCGTAGTAATTTATTATTTTGTCATAGATTAAGTAATTTTTCAGTTTTCATTTAGTTTTATTTTCAGTTCAGGAATAATAATTTTATTTGTTTCAATTGTAAATATATACCTACCTCAACAGCCTATAATGATTCACAGCTGGACGCAGACCTCCCACTGATAAGTGCTTTATTGGATTTTATCTCATGGGGGGTAATGCCCATAATCCCCACGCTGGGCATGCGGGTTGGGGATCGCAGTTCGGCGGTAGAATTATTCTGCTGGGGACGCTGCTGCCCGCCCCCGGTGCGTATCCCTTAGTCGCCTCTTACGACACCCGCGGGAAGAGTTGGGGTAATCTCATTTTGAACTTATTTTTACCTTTTTTGATTTCTTTGAAACTCCCGTGGAATCAAAGATTTGAAAACGTGATCTTTGATTCCACGGGAGTTCTTTTTCTTTAAACTACAACTTTTGTTGTATATAGAAACACGCGTGTGTTAATCTCATTACCACAACCTCTCACCTCCTTCATCACAAGGTGGGATTAAATTCTACCTAAATCCAGGGTAGGATCGAAATTACCAGCCATGTATGAGATCTTTGTACAAGAAGCCGGACAAACCCCCGGAGATTGATCGTTGAGTCCGACAGAGAGCCTTGATGACCCGTTTTCAAACCCGTTGTCAAATCAAACACGATCTAGAATGATTGCTTAAAAGCTACATGAACATGGGTATTATCTACTTAAACAGGGTTACTGGTAATTCACTGACACTCCGATTCGTTTGTGAACACGCCAGGTCTTAATTCTTAAAATTTGGTGTATATATCACTTCCCAAACAAAATGTAAAAACACATTGTCCAGAAAAGAAGAAGGATACTTACCAACTGCCAATACCATATTTAAGAATAGTAAAATCAGACACTTATTAGAAGAGATTTTTTTTTCACGCAAATGTTAGAGAACAAAAAATTATTATATATAATAATGTAAGATATAGTAGTAGGTAGGTACCTAACTAGAAAGACTCTACCTAAGTAGCTATTATAGCCTATCGATGTTCATTTTATTAAAACGGTTGTTTCTTACCTAAAAATTACCCTATTTTAAAGATTATTATGAATCTACAGGATCAAGGTAGATTCTATAACTATTCTTCTTCAGACATACAGTGAAGAAAGTAGGCTGTTTCCTATCGATCCTCCTAAATTAATAACTTACGAGACGGCCATAGTAAATGTAAGTATCGCTACTTCGACACCGCCATCTCGTTCCCGGTGACTGACGTCCCGGTGACGGCAGTGGTACTTTCCATTTTATTTCGATCGTTACAAAAGGAACGGCAAAATTTTTAGTGCCGTTAAATTAGTTTAGTTTAGTTTAGTTTTCGCGACTTCTCAATTGACACTAGTCACAAAAGTGTAGCATAACATAGAGTTTAGATAACAAGGTGAGCAGTTGAATTAAAAAAAAACCATGGTACACCCAGGTGGACAAAGGTGGACCGTAGTAAAAAAAAATTGCCCACGGTTCAATCAGGTGGTCTCAGGAGGTGTACGATGGGTAGGAACCCCTCAAATTGCAGGCTTTCATTGGAGGATCTCGTACTAATATCTGATTATTTTTTTTGTAATATGATTGATTGTATGCTACTAATATCCCACTAATAAAAGCCGAAAGTTAATGAAATCCGAATTTTTGTTACGTAGGATCTCCAAAACTACTAAACAGATCAAGATGATATTTGGCGTACGCTTAGAGAAAAGCCTAACTTAGATAAATAGGCTACTCATTATACCAAAAATACGCGTGCGAAGGCGCAGGCAGAAGCTTAATAACTTTATAAGACATATCAGCCTATTATCTAAGTTGGGCTACGTTCTAAATGTACGCCAAATTTCATCTTGATCTGTTCGATAGTTTTGGAGATAACAAAAATTCAGATTTCACAAACTTTCGGCTTTATAATATTACTAGCTTCTGCCCGCGACTTCTCACGCGTTGTCTCTGTGGAAACGTTTTGAGGTTATTTCTATCCCATAGGAACTGATTTATGGGATAAAAAGTAGCCTATGTTTTATTCCAGGCCTAAAATTAACTGTATGCAAAATTTCAGCCCGATCCATTCTGAGTTTTGGCGTGAAGAGGTCACAAACATCCATCCATCTATCCATCCAAACTTTCGCATTTATAATATTAGTGTGACTAGCTGCCGCCCGCGGCTTCGCACGCGTTGTTTCTATGGAAACGTTATAAGGTGATTTCTATCCCATGGGAACTGATTTATGGGATAAAAAGTAGCCCAGGTTTGATTCCAGAATTATAATTATCTGTATGCAAAATTTCAGTCCGATCCGTTCAGTAGTTTTGGCGTGAAGAGGTAACAAACATCCATCCATCCATCCATCCAAACTTTCGCATTTATCATATTAGTGTGATAGTAGTATTTTATAACGACCATCCACTTACAACGGTCATACACAGGTAACTTCGCAAGGCGTCTTTGAATGGATGCATCTAGAGAACAGTAGATGGTACAGGCCCCGAAAGGCGTAACAAACAGTAGGTAAGATAAATCATCAATATAATGACGCTAGTTGAGATAGAGCTATGAAACCTAGATACAAATTATCTAGGATACAAAAAAACTAAACGAAAATCGATTCATCCGCTTGGGAGCTACGCTACCACAGACAGATACACAGATACGCAGACAGACACGTTAAAGTTATAAAACCCCTCTATTTTTGCGTCGGGGGTTAAAAAAGAGCAGAAAATTGGTATTCTCAAGCAACATTTAACTCGATTCACAAAAATTCAAGACTTACTGCCCTCTCTTAACGATGGCAGAACAATGAAAGTATGAAAAAATTACTTTTCATTGGGTCCCTAGCGTGTAATCACTTATATTATCATCGATCAAGGTTTTAAACGCCCCTTCAGACAACTGGTTAGAAAATGATAAGAACAAACTGACAAATGTGACACAAAAACAAAATTCAACACTGTGTTAAAGACACATTTTCAATAAATAAATAAATTTTTTATTTAATATTATATTTTGCAGGAATTAACTTGACCAATAAAATTGTTCCTTGTGAATTTATGGTAAGTAAATGATTTGAATTGAATTATAGTAAATACATATTTATTGCTGAACGAAATAGCTCACGGTGGTGGTTCATAGTAGGTACAGTGACTGTGCCAGCGCATGCCTCCGCGTCTCTCTCAGTTCCGGTTATTTCCGGTTGCCATGGCGACGGGTTCTCAGATGTGGAGTAGAGCCTACTTTACAGAGAGCACTTGTTTACTCGGAGGCGTGACTTCATCAGCTTGATTGTACCTCGAGATGCTTGTGTTGGGATTTGTTTTATGATTGTGGATTACGCAGTAATCTTATTTACAAGGTGTTAACTTTCTAAGTTAATATGGTTTTAAAAGCCTCTTTTTTATGACAGACATTGACGTTTTACAATAGATCGCGGTCAGTTTTATTTAATTGTTAACATTTTGTTTATCGTGGATACAAAAGTAAAAATGTAAACGAGAATCCTGGACTCCTGAAACACAGCTCTGGCACATATGGATGGACCCTGCGGTTTCAAAACATAAACTATAAATATTTATCAAATAAATAACAAGAGAAGAACAAATACAAGACATTTGAAAAAGTTTAAAATAGCAAAAAAAAATATGAACGCAAACCCTAGAAATGACCTATCATTATCATTATAAATGACTACAGTATATTTATGGTCGAGGTCACGGTATGTCGGTATCACGCGCCACATCTTAAAGGTGAGTATAGACTCGAGCATTACTACGTAATAATTCTTGCGAATGGTACATTACAGACAAATGTTAAATTTTCTTCCATGTAATGTCTTCTTGCGAATGCTCGACGCTGTGTTTGACGTAATGCTCACGGCGAGTGAGCATTTACATGTAACATTTCTTTCTACCTCATTATTTTTCCGTACTCCCCCCCGTCCCCCGCCACCCGTGCTCGTGCTTTTGCAAAAATGTTACGCTACACCGCTCGTTGCTTTTTTAAATCAGGTTGTAACAAAACAACGAGCGTCATGTTCGAAGTGTGGTTCGAGTAAATTTAAAAACAGCGAATGCTCGATATTCTGTAACTAGTGAATGCTCTAGCTAGTCTATACTCACCTTTACGAGTAAGTATTCACACCTCCGATACATTGTAACAAGGCGGTAACGGACTTGTCACTTCTTATGATGGATTCTCAGTCTGCCATATGTACTTATTTCACTCTCATAAAATATATATATATGTAAAACGTTTATTAATTTTAAAATTTTTAAATAACTTTATTCACAAAGAAAATTATACTAGTATTTACAATTGAAACAATTTTATAATCAAATTTTTATAATTATTCGCAAATAAATACGGCCGCGGCAGTCACTGGGTAAGAATTGATCCGTTTAACTCTGCCCGTGTCGTTCAAGTGGATTAAGGAGAACTGCCAGAGGAAGGACAACTGTCCTTTAAGAACAAGCTGAAGAACTGGCTTCTCGAGCAAGCCTTCTGTAGAGTTGACGAATTCTTTGATGAAAATAATTTTACATTTAGACCTTATTGTTTATGAAATGTCTTCAGACACAGCGACTCCTGTAATTATGGTCAAACTTCACTTAAGGCTTTTTATTATTTGTACTTTTATGACACGTAACAAGCGTTATCAATAAATTATCTGAATCTGTTTCCTTCTGTGTATTTTCAGCACCTCCACTGCGATCAGCAACCCGCGTGCCGGCGCGGGCGCGCGCGTGCCCACACCCCTCATGCTGGGGAGCCATGTCCGCAGTGAACGGGCCCCTCATGGGTACATCCATGAGAGAGACCATGCTATTATATAATATTATTATTACCTATATATATATTTATATATATGTCGTGGCCATATCCTAGAATTGATCACTTCATGATGTAACCGACCATTTCAAGGAATGGTAGAATTTCATGAAATGGAAAATACGCGCTGGCCCCACATCATGATGTAGTCAGGTCAGATCAATGAATAATCAGCGTTTAACGATATGAAAAGCTAAACGCACGGCTACTTCATGATAAGGTCAAACAATATCATAAAATAGTTACATTATCCACCGTTAGAGGCGCTGATATTGTTTTGTTTTGTTTTTGACATCTGTGGTTTTTGAGTGTTTGTTTGTTTCTGTTCTGTGATGCATCATGTCGGCGGACAATTATTTAGTTAAAAAAGCGAATAATAATGTGCAAATAGAAGACAAAAATGAAGTAAAGAGCCGTTACGATAAAAAACTACAGGAATTTTATAAAAGTCACTCGTAAAACGAGCATAACGTCTAAACTGAACTGAAAGCCAACTGCATTAAGCAATTTCTAAATATAAAGTTCCTTCCTAATTAGAATTTTTCATTAAACCTTTTCATCATCATCATCAGCCTATATTAGTCCACTACTGGACATAGGCCTCCCGTAATGAGCGCCATAGCCTTTAAACCTTTTGATGTCATGGAAACCCTACATAAATGATATGGCTAAACGATGGTTTTAGCTGGCCATGTCATGAAATTCTACCATTTCATGAAATGGTCGGTCACATCACATTAGCTTGGGGCTAGATAATGCTGTGTGAATTGTCCAGCATTATTTATTATTATTATCATGAAGTGATCAATTCTAGGATATGGCCACGACATATGTATATATTACAATCCTTAGACGTCTGTTGGTTCGTCCGTCACTGGCCTTTATATCTGTGACCAAATTATTGTAGTATGTAATTGTGTTTAAGGATATTAGGTATGCAAAGGTAATTTAATTACCACGAACAACAGTAGAATTTATTAGATTTAAAAAATAAATAACCGATCTCTAACGTCCTATTATTTCCATTGTTTTTTTAAATTTTTGGGTCAAATACTAATCCCCCGGGAATAAAACATCTCGGGAACCCCGGGATCATTCTCCATACAATAGCTATAGGATTTTCAAAATCGATTCATAATTGACGGAGAAACATCAATCGACGAACATTACATAAACAACATACAGCCGGACACCAAACCTCCTCCTTTTTTGAAATCGGTTAAAAATAAATGATGTTTGTGTAATGTGATACGGAGCCCTCAGTGTGCGAGTCCGAATCACACTTGGCCGCTTATTAATTTTCCTCGGTGACGATACTATGAGACAACTATAGCACATTAAAGGTACAGTCCAATTAATAAGTGGTCGTCGATTTTATCGTAGAAGACCACTTCCATTGCTATGAGCAATTAATTTCAACGTAAATATCAGAGACACAAATCAAAAGTAGCGCGTTGAAGTCTTTTCAATGGACGATACGTATCGCAGATCGTATCGGACCAAATGAACACTATCCTCGAATACAATACAAAAAACATACAAGTCATTGTTCGTTTAGCAGTAGGGAGGTGTGAATCGAATCATGGCGGACAGTTACAATTTAAAGTATTTGAGAGGTCGAAACTAAAACAACAGCATCACGACTAAAAACTAGCGTGACGTTAAAATAGGCCAAACCACAAACAAAAACTAGTTTTAATACAGAAAATAAACAAGCTAGCACGATGGGTCGGCATTCCTCGCGAATTTTCGGTTAAATTCGGCTACGTTCGCCAAAAACTGTTCAACTGGCCCACTTAGTGACCGTTACGAACGCAGCGGGGCCGCGCCGCGCCGCGCCGCCGCGCCGCGCGCTCGTGCCGCGGTGCTGGCGCGGTGCTGGCGCGGTGCAACCACAACTTTGCCCAAGTTTTGGAACAGAATTAGGATTTTTATTTCCTGGATAAGAAAATTTGGGTCGCGACTCGTGGTCCCACTTTCCATATGAAAAGTCAAGATCTACTTCCAGACTTTCCATAGACGTACATATATTTTAAGCTACCTACCTACTCCGTATGTAATGCTGTCCGTTGCATTAAACGATGATACGGTTGAACGTGAAATTTAGCAAGAATAAAGGTAAAACGAGCTGGTGCCCGCGGCTTTGCACGCGCTTATAAAGTTCCCCATGTCCGTGCCCGGGATACTATCTACCTCCCTGCTAGATTTCATTTAGATCCGTTAAGCCATTTTGGCGGGAAAAGGTGACAGTCATAGTTACTTTCGAATTTATTATATTTTAATGGATTCCGGGAATAATAAGTAGCTACTTTTAAGCCCGAGAAAAATCGCATGCCGTGGGCGGAAGCTTGGAACTGCCTACTTCATTATCTGCGGCCTCATTAGCAGCCTTGCAGACAGGCTCCGACTTGTTGCCGATGAGTGTTGTGCGGACCTGGACGGAGGCGGAGTTCTAGATGTAATGAGCAGGCAAGTGAAGACATTGTAGTTTTTTTTTAATATTTTGATGCACCAAGCTCCATTTAATATAGTAAACTTTGCATTTATTTTACAGGTTTGATTGCTTTGACTTTTTATGTAACCAATATTATTTGACTGTTTATGAGTAGAGTCTATTGTCGTAAATCTAATTTAAATGGCTTGGAAGAATTTCCAAGGCTTGGTTTTAAATTTATGACGATGCTCAAAAGAAGCATCTTGTTTAGCCAAATTTTTGGCTGTAATAAAGTAATGGGATAGCGAAACAACTATTTGTTTCTTGCAATTATTTGAAAGGTACCTACTGTTAGTGTCAATCACATGTATATTATTATTGCATGAAATAGTATGCAATGTCATATTTAGCTTATATCTAATGTTATTTTCTGTATTTGGCAAGCTGTCGCTGTAGGGGAATGTGAACAGTACAATTTTATTTAACCTTAGGGAACATAATTTTTCCATATATTTAATTAGGTCTAATTTGACTCCTACGTCACTTGACCTCGTGGTGTAGTTGGTCAGCACATTCCCGTACTGAGGGAAGGATACGGTTTCAGGTCCCGTCGAAGTCGAAAATTTCTCGATATTATTTTATTTCTTAGAAGTTAGGTCTAATTTGTTCACATTACCCCTTTTTCCAAGAAATATTATCAAGTTTGAGTTATTGTGAAGTCTTTCATTATCAATTCTGTGCATAATATCATGAAGATTGCAGTTAGGTAAGCAATTATTTATAGAGTGCTCCATATTCATGTTTAAAAACTAGCCCATATTTTTTCCAATTTCATCGCAGTACATTATGGTTTTATTACCTGAGCATGAAGTGCTGAGGTCCAGGTGGGATGCGGCTGAGACAGTACTGTCCGGACTTAAGTTGTGACCGACCAAATTAGGTCCACAGCACCCGCAGCCCTCCAGAATCCTGCCCTCCAGACTCACCTGGCTACTGAGAAGCGCATCCATGTAGATGTACCTAACGAGCGGGCGAGAGAGTGAGACATCACTCGTCTCATTAACCTGAGCGTTTTTTGTTTGCTTTTGTATTTCGTTTTGATTTCAGTGAATGGTTTGATTGATTGCCGAGTTCACGTGAGCGAATTAAATTTGCAAATGATGATCATTTGTCATTCTTTACTTATCTTTCAGTCGGACATTTTTGAGTAGTAGGTACCTAATTGAAATAAAAACTTACGATTAGCAAAGAATTGGATGACCAGTTTTCGTAGAATTTGTCGATTTCATTTATTTTTTAGATAAGAAGACAAAAGTTGGAAAATGCCAACATTTTCACTGTGTCAAAAAACTTGAATAATAGAGCAAACCTACGTGATGATGTCCTTAGTCAAGGACGGGGCGGCGCGCGGCGCAACGACGGTCATCGATATTCGTGGAAGTCCCGTTACATTACTGGTTTCATCGAGCCGTGACAGTTATTTTTATAAAATAATATCTACTCCTGTAAAACTGTAAATTTTCATGACTCATTTACCTGCCTCTAGCAAAATACCGTAGTTGTGTAGCGATGACGTAGCGTAGGTAGTTAATAATATAAAAGATAAAACACAATAAATCGATACGGGGTCAGTGTGCCGCGAGTCGTTACCTCCGCGATGAATGTGCGCGCGCGCACGCGGGGGCGGGCGCGGGAGCGGGTGACTGGACAAGGGTTTTGTGTAATTATTAGAAAGAAATGTATTTCTGAATATCATAATTAAAATCAAAAATCAAAATGCACATTTCATACAAATTCTAAAGATTTTGTCTTAGTTTATTTATTTAATTTTTTATAACTTATTCATTCTGTATAACACAAAATTTTCCAGGAAACGTAAATTGTCAGCTTATATCAGTAACTAGACATTACCAGTAAGACATGAGCTGAGACATTTTCAATCTCCAAGATATTAGAAGGAAAGGTAAAATATCTGATTAGTAAAAGCGGATGGCATTATCACGAAGCGAGCACCCTAATCCTTCACAATGAAATCCGTCTTGGTAATGACCGAGTGTCGCCGCCAGCGCCGCCCGCGCCGCCAGCGCCGCCAGCGCCGCGCCGGGGAGCGGACACCTCCCTCCCTACTTACTCACGTGTCTACTCTACGCTACAGCTGATTGTCAAATCGATAAATAGTTATTCAAACCGATCCACTTTTATAAAACCTACCATAATAAAGCTATACCTAACGCAAATGAAACACTTTCGTTATACTGTTTTCGGATTATAATGTATTATTTAATTTACTCTCCATGTCCAGCCTGTACCGGTCCACTGCTGCACGCAGGGCTCCTCCTGATAAACGGCTCTTGTTTCTGGACTGGTTTCCGCAACTAGGCCACAGATCATTAACGCCTTATTGGCTTTTATTCTATGGGGGTAATACGCTTGGATTTATTCAAAAACAGGCAATTTGTGGACAGACAATTATAGTAGAGAAAGCAGATCAGCGGTTCGAGAGGTTTGCCTACTTCGCTAAAATAAAAACAGCAAGAATTATACAGAATAGACAAATAGTTTATATTGATGAACGTTTAATAGACTCCAAACTTGGGTTTGAGAAAGTCCATAGTCTCAAGCATGGTTTACCAGAAGATTCAACAATATACTATCATGCTTTGACCAGAGATGGTTTATTAAATGGTATATTCAGCAATCAAGCTACCGAAAAAGAGTTCACCAAATGGGTAAGCGGATTTATTCTGCAGGGGGCGCTGCTGCCCGCTCCCGGTGAATATCCCTTAGTCGCCTCTCACGACACCCGCGGGAAGACTTGGGGTGGTGCAAATTCTAAGCCGGCACCACGCAGCACACAAAATATTTACGGCGAAAAAAACGTGTGTGTACTCTTGTACACACGCCTTTTGGCTTAAAATTGGCGGAAAGAGTTCATAAACGACACTTTGAAATGGTTGTAATTATTGGCCGTGGCGGTCGTGTAAGAATCAATCTCCTTTCTCAGCCCGTGGATATCGTAAGAGTCGACTAAGAGAGCCTACCAGAAGAAGAACAGAAGTTTCCTTTTGTGTATTTTTAACACCTCCACTGCGATCGCTAATTCACCCGAAAAGCGAGGTGATTACGGTAAACCCCCCGTGTTCGGGGAACCTTTCGATCAACAATACCAACTGGTTGGTATTGATCGAAGGAAGCAGTGAACGTGATTGTGTTGATGAGGAAAGAAACAAAGAAAGAAAATAAATTTATTGGCGGTATTGATATAGATCAGTTGAGCTACTTGTATACTGTTTGCAACAGTCTGCAGTTAGGTCAATTGTTTCAATTGTAAATACTAGTATAATTTTCTTTGTGAATAAAGGTTATTTTATTATTATAAAAAAAAATATTGGCTCACACATAAGAAATTCAAAAGAAAACAAATCTTAAAATATAAAAAAGTATAATTCTATGTGAACCAAAAAGATCCTATCTCTGCTTCATGTTGCTCAACACAACATGTACCTACAGAACCAACATACGTACAAGTACAGGAACGCAAACAGTCCTCTGTGAACGCGAAATCCTATGCCTATCCTCTTCACACAATAACGAGGTAGGGTACCGCCTTAAGTATATCAGTTATCTAGTACCCATAACACAAGCTCTGCTTAGCTTGGGGCTAGATAATGCTGTGTGAATTGTCCGACATTATTTATTTATTATACCTAGTTATTAAAATAATAGTACCTAACAGTAGCAAGCAATGCAGCGAACCAAAAGGTCCTATCTCAGCATAATGTTGCTCCAATTTGTAAGCTTTGTTTATATAAATTAGTAAATTTAGCGGAAATTCTCCATAAATAACGGCTGGCGTGAGACACAGGGCAACCCAGCCAGGGTGATTCGTGTAGGAAACTTCCTATCCGAGGCGTCCCGAGCCAAACCGACCTTTGTTTACGTCGGAAAGTACCAAGCTCGAAGCAACCCGAAACAAACCGATGATTGTTTATGTCGGAATATTCCAACTCGAAGCGACCCGAGCCAAACCGACGGGTGTTTACGTAGGAATATTCTGAACCGACGAGTCCCGATGCGCGGCAGCGCGCTGAATCGGGTTCCTATAAAATGCCAGGACAGACGAGCGGGCATTCATTCTATTTCAAGACTATAGCGGTACTTACCCCTACACTCTAACATTTTATTCTAGTGTAGGTTGTACCAGAAGGGTGCCAACGGCACCTATTACTGAGTTTATAGATCTAGATATTAGTTGGTAATTTCTTTATTTTATGATTGCAGAAGGTTGACGTCGTCAACAGACAAGACCAACTTAAAGTCGGTACTACGATTATATCTAGAAATAAATGGTATTACCGTCGTAAATAATAAATGCACGGCTACATTTATTATTTACGACGGCCATATAATAGGGTGACGGTTCGTACCCCTGTCACCAGCCATACTGCGGCACGACCGCCTATTTCCTGTTGCTACCTACCTGCGGACTTAACCCTAAAGAGAGCAAAGAGAGAGAGAGAGACAGGTTAACAAAAGTGGGTGTTTGTTGATGATTATTGTGATTTTGTCGAGAAGATACTACTTTTGCAATAATTTAGTTTCGAGATATTCATTACAGTTATTTTACACAATCCTTTCGTGAATCGGATATTTTAGAAGATATTTCTACCAGTACGCATAACCGAGCATTCATAATGTTCATTTTATATTTACAGAAGGACCAATGACACATGACCAGCCAACGTACGCATCGGTTCCAGGCATCAGGGTCTACGGAATGATGTGTGTGCGACCAACACCGGCCTACCATTCAGGTAACTAATATGTCAACCTAAACTAGATGGCACTACAAGATTTCACTGCTGTGTGGTGCCGGCTTAGAATTTGCACCACCCCAACTCTTCCCGCGGGTGTCGTAAGAGTAATCAATTTAATAGGTAGCTCTACCTATCTAGCTGTTTTAAGTTGATGTAATAACTTTTGGTACTTACCGATAGCCGGGTACTGAACTGAAACTGACGGGGCGTAATGTACTATTCGCAGCAAGCAGGAAACGTTACGCGGTGTGCTAAAATCAGATTTTAGCACACCGCAGATTTTAGGAAAGAGGAAAGAAGGCGCAACGAGTTGCGAGTGCCTTCTTTCCTCGTACTGACAGCACGAACGCTCGCTGTGTAAGGCATTGGTCTGGTGATCATGACGCACAACGCTGCGGTATGCGCCCCAACGCAGCGTCACGACGCAGCATTTACCGTCCCTGCGGAGAGGTGGTCAGTTGATTTTGCCGCAGCTACCAATCCATATTGTCAACCCGTGACGCACACCCGCACACGCAGCGTTGAAACGAGAATGACGCCGCGCTGTGCGGGAGTACACCTCCCCACTTCACCGCGCTTGCCCCTCGCCGCTGACGCATACTGCGGCGGAACAAGAGAATATTCTCGTATACGTTTTGACGTGACAACGTCTTATAAATTGGTTTGCCGGGTGACACTTCAAGAAACTGCGTTACGCGTTACGCTCCGCTCACGTTATGCGCTCACAAAGTCGTTGTCACGTAAAACTTTCGCCCGTATACCGACTTTACAGGCAACCAATTTTTTTTTTTTCATATGATTGAGTGTCCGGCATCGCATACCGCATACCGCAGCGTTGTGCGTCATGATCACCAGACCAAAGCTTAACACGTTACACTACGCCCCGTAAAACCGGTCTGTACTCCGCTTTAGAAATAGCGAAAGAGTATCGTAGCCCATTTGAAATTGCTAATTGAATTTTACGCTCCGCTTTTTTGCGAGCTCAGTAGGAAGCTATAAAACTAAGAGAACTGTAAACAAGTCTTGTCGGAAAACATCTATTACAGTCTGTGAATTGAGACCTGCATATTGATGGTAAAGGGGAGTAAGGGCCACACACAACGACCTACCTCACGGAAAGATTAATCTATGTTGTGGTAATACCATTGTTAAACGTAACCGTACCTTAAAAATTAAATAAAAAGCCTTTATTTCTCAACAATAACTAAACATAAATAAATTACCTATAACTTTCTAATTATTTGTTGGTTTATCAAAATCCAAAGCCCGTAACTATAAATATGTTCCATATCAAAACTTACGGCCAAAAACGAATTATTTTAATTAACAATAGGATCAATCATGCATGAAATTAAATGAAATTGGAATAAACTTTATTGAATTAAATGAAATTTGTATCTCAGCATTTATAGATTTTATGACTTCAATTCTATATTTTATAATGCAAAATTAATGGAAATGTATTTATTATCAGGGACTCTTTGATAGCCCGTAGCAACAAAACGGCTTGTGATTTTGATGAATTAGTTATCAGAATACTCCCCTGAATTCCGGGAATGTAATTGTTTTTAGCTTCATTTTATAGGCCTTTGCCCTCTCGTTTTGTGGTTTTTTATAGTTTTCAATTGATTACTTGTTACCAGAGATTGAACGAGACTTATCTATAGTACTATTAAATACTTTTAAGTCTTATGGAAATTTGCTCAATTTATTATCAATCAATCAAAATCAATTAAAAACGAAGAAGTGGTTTAGGTTGGTAGCTATTTATTGTTTTATTTGAATCAGCCACAGGTGATACTTATACAAATTACAATAAGGAATGGAATCATGGGTTTAGAGCACTTATGTTCTTTAAAAAATTAAATATTGTCGTAAAAATTAGAAATCAATAAAGTAATTTTACAAGACACCACACATCTTACTAAACTATATAAAAGACATGAACGCGCTCGCCTTACAACTTTGGCAGCTATTTTACCGGCGGCAGTTTCAAAGCTGTGCCTTGTATAGAACTTACACTTGTATACAAATAGAGGTTTATTTAACATGATTCTATCAAGTAAGGTCGCATAATGAACAGAGAAAACTATAAATTGTATCAAATATGAAATATCACCCGACCTGTAAGGTCTAAAGGAAATAAAGCACTTTGGCCTTACAGGACAAAAATTCAAATTACATAAGTAAAACTAGGAAATAAAGTGATCTTTGATTTGTTGTTATGCTCATTTTAAGGAAAGTAAAGAAGCGAACAAGAAACCTTTACCTTGTTAGAGTGTTAGTTTTCGAGCTGGAGTAAAACTCGTCCAAGCTTTTTTATCCTCTAGATAATCTGATATTTTGTAGTACTTAAGCCTTTTTACAAAGGATATGTTTGTCAATTTGTAATTTATAGGCCTTAGTCAAGAGTCTAGGCTAGACTATTAGATATGACTAAGAACAGTTAATTTCTTGACGGTTTCTATTAATCTTGTTATAATGGATATTCGTGTTGGATCGGATCGTTAAAGTTAGAATATTGGAAGTATATTCGTTAGTATAATGTGGTATAGCAGTCGGTGAATTGTTTTATGAAGGCTTTATTGTTTGCAATATTTTACAAGACTATTTAGGAATACAAATCTGATGTCATTTTTTTTTTTAAATGATGTGCCAGTCTCTACGACATTGTCTTCTTTTTAACCGACTTTGAAAAAAGGAGGTTCTATGGTGTATGTAATAAGTTCTATGTTCTAAGCTATAGGCTGTACGTAGTATGTTTTTTGTATGTTCGTCGATTTTTCGTCAATCATGGGCCTATTTAATAAATAATTTCGCTATTGTATAGAAGACTAGACGATCACCTCGCGGTTTCACCCGCGTAGTTCCCGTTTCCGTGGGAATTCCGGGATAAAAAATAGTCTATGTCACTTCCTGAAAAGTAAGCTTCCTAACGTTGAAAGAATTTTTCAAATCGGTCCAGTAGTTTTGGAGCCTATTCAATACAAACAAACAATCAAATCTTTCCTCTATATAATATTAGTATAGATGATTTCGAGGTGGTCCAATAAAAAAAATCCCGTGGGATTCCGTGGGATTCGATTATGACGACCTCTGTGGCGCGGTGGGCGAAGGTCCGCCTGCGACGCAGGAGGTTGCGGGTTCGATTCCCGCCTCGGGACAAATATTTGTACGATCTGCAGATATTTGTTCAGGGTGTTCTGGTCGTTTTCTATGTATAATAAAAAATATCTATCTATGTACTCGTATATTATTATGTATATCAGTTATCTAGTACCCATAACACAAGCTCTGCTTACCTTGGGGCTAGATAATGCTGTGTAAATTGTCCAGCATTATTTATTATTTATTATTCGTATTTGACCCGCGAATTTCAAGAAACAGTGTGAAAATATGGGGTTTCGAATGCAGTTTTTTTTTTTCAATACAATCAAATTATTGAAAGTCTCTTCGACAATTTCTGTGTTGATGTGTATTTTAAATTGGCTTTAACTACCGCTAATTAAGCTAACCAAAATTTAACCACCCGACCACGACCAAAAATTTACATTCACCCAATCGATGTTCTACGTAGGTTGCGACGTTGGAGTTTTCATAACATAATCTTTTTATTTCAGGTTATAATGCTAATCGGTACAGCGGCGTCCAAAGCACAACGATGTCTTACAAAGTGGACTATTCCCAACCCCACCAGCCTGTATACAACCGGTACAACTACTACAATCGGAGAAACCGCATGGCGCGAGCGAAGCGATCCGCCAACAACCCTCCTTTCCCATGGCACAAAGTACAAGAGCTAGCTAGGTCTTTGCATTGGATTTAGAACTTTAAAACAGTTGTACAAGCTTCAAATTCTAACACATTTTATTAGATCCAGCTCAGTGGATTCTTTGGAATGAGTTTAACTTTGA
Organism: Eupithecia subfuscata; assembly: GCA_963564075.1. Classification (NCBI taxonomy): domain Eukaryota; kingdom Metazoa; phylum Arthropoda; class Insecta; order Lepidoptera; family Geometridae; genus Eupithecia; species Eupithecia subfuscata. Next base: position 104,767 of record CAUWYO010000011.1, on the reverse strand, counting down.
AAGATATTAACATAAATGAAGTTTGTTGGTTCCATTAAGGCTGATCTGCCTTTTTGGATTCAACACATACTTTTCGCTAATCCTGAATGCTTCACTTTTCCCATTCTAAGCGGCATTTTAGTTTGGTGAAAACTCTACGCCTAATACTCAGTGTTCAGCGCATTTATTAGTTTAATTTGCCTTACTGTGACATTGGGAGAAACGTACAATATATCATATAGAATCCAATAAAAGATAATTCCACAAACGCAATAGATACCTAAATAATTATTGGATCAAGTCAACCAACAAGCCATTCTAATTCACCAATTTGGTAAAGTTGGAAAAAGTGGAGGCCTATTAAGAATACACCCAAATGCTTTTGCGCTTTTCGCTTTATGTCCATTACAATATAGACTTTTTTTATTAATCATAGGAACCATTTGTCAACCAGTAAGACAATTATTTCAGTATTTCCAATTTATTGTACCGTCGTGGTCGTAACTTATTCTCGTAGGATAAATATTGCCAGATAGACGTAGATCACGATTTAGTTTAAGAGAGAAAGAACCATTGGCATTGACCACCCACCTTTGTAGGCATCTATTAGACCTTACCTAAATGTATTGACTAAAAAAAATTACTCACATTGTTATTTAAAAAGAAATCGTCACCTTAACTTAGAAAATTTGTGTCGGCAATTCGCAATAATCTTAAAACATGTGTTGAATATAAATTTACCGATCTTGAGCTTCGTTATTGTACTAAGGCTCCGATTTATGTACACAAAAGAGATGTGATAGAGTTGTTTTTTAAATGAACTTACAACTTATCATTGCATTTATAAATGTTAATTTAAATGATATTTACGTAGGGAATCCATATTTATACTTAGACTAGGAATGTAAATAGTAGAATAAGATTAACTGTAACTATGGATAATAAATTTAAAAAGATTTACGGTTTTTTTCTTTCAATTCCCAAAATTTTGGGTATTTTATACCTAAAGGTAACAAAATACAATGATGAAAATGCCATGCGGCATTAGGACGCGTTTTTATACCTACAGAAACCATCAAAATAAATACTCAACCTGGAAAAAAGGTCTGAAATGACTTACCCAAGACTTTCTGGTCGACGGCAATATCGCAGGAGTACATGGCCGCCATTAACCTCTGAGGCTGCACCTGGAACGCCTTCCTGCATCCATCCTTTACTGCTGACATTATTTGACCTAGGAAGAGCAATAATTAGGAAATATATGACGAAAAGGTCAATTTGTGGCTCGATTTAGGTAGGCAGGCACACTTTGCAACAATCCCGGACACACATTGAAAAATTCAAAATAAAAAGTAGATGGTCATTTCAAAATCGTCGAGTTTTACCATCTTTTAGGGTGTTCTTTTCTCTATACAAAAAACATATGGTTATATGTGGTTTGAATCTATTTATAAAAATGTAAGTATTAATGATTTCCAACAAAATTATTGATAGTCGTTATGGTGAGGATCACCTAACAATTCTAATTAGTAATTAATATATCTAAAATACAAATTAATAACTCTATAAACTATAGGACAAAAACAGAATATGAAAAATCATTTAAATATTTAAAAGAATTTAACTTTGCAGACTTACTTCAACATGATTACCCAAATTATTTATGTGATAAATTAATATGTACTATTCAACAAAGTCTCTCTATGCACACAAAGATAGTTCGTGTACCTAGAAGCAAACAAATAATTAAGCCATGGATTACCCTGGGCATTTTACGCTGTATCAAAAATAGAAACAATATGCAAATAAAACTACGGAATACTTCTGAATTTTGTGAGTACATACAACATTTCTATTTTTTGTTGTGAAGAATAGTATAGGTAATTAATTTCATAAATTTATATTTGTTTTAGCACATTATGCTGATGGAAGGACAGTGAGCAGCACATTGGCGAATACAACAGAGGTGGTGTCATTCCTGGATGACTTGTTCGACAGTGTCAATGGGAAAAAATCATAAATTCATTGCAATCAAAAGATACAGCCGTTTTTGCCCGCCTATTTTGACATTCCCAAGTCTATGAGATAAATAATAAGCTGGCAACATTGTTGCAGGCAACACTTTTTTTCTGTTGTCTGTGGTCAGCCTCTTTATAATTATTTTCTATGAGTTGGAAAGGAACTCAAAGTCGTTGTCACGTAAAACTTTCGCCCGTATACCGACTTTACAGGCAACCAATTTTTTACTCTATGAGCGGGCCATTCGGGCAGTGGTGCGCGTGCCACGTGAAACCTCCGCCCGCCCTTTCTTCAAGGAACTAGGCGTACTCACACTACCATCCCTGGTAATCTTTCAGGTAGCCGTCTATGTGAGGACAAACCTGAAAGATTTCAGCAACCTTGGAGATGAACGCGGAGGCAACACGCGCCACGCTGGTCTGCTAGCCGCGGTATCGCGCACCATGGCAAAGTCTGGGAACACTTTCACAGAAAGCGTTCAGAAAACAATCTAGCCAAAATAAATATTGTTATCTGATATTGTAATGAAACAATAGACACAGGACTCCTAAGAACAGAAATAAACGTAATCAAATATGAATCGAAAAAAATATAATTTTCTTAGAAATTACCCTGAGTGTGAAGACTTACGCACAGGGAGTCGAGGGATGGAAGCGAACTCAGGACTGCTATTTGTGCCATCGTATGGAAGAGACTTATGTCCAGCAGTGGACGTTTCCAGCATGATATGATGACCACCAAAAGAATAGGTAGGTACTTCATGTGTTTTTGAAGGTCTAAATCCTTCTCCCGAATATAATTTTCCTCCATCGGGGAAAAAAGGTTAAAACCACGGGTCGTAATGACTGTGATTATGTTTCGACACGCGTACACAACACATCTGTCTGCTTTTTACGTTACCTCCATCTTTCCGTGCTTCTGTTATTTTATTATTTTTGCTATGAAGATAAACAAAAGATTTGAACGTTATCTTTTTAAATATTTAGTTACTTGACTCGTCTGACTTCTCAATCATTACAAAAAATGAGTAAAAATAAATCCATAAAAATTCCGCTTACAGTAAAAAAATATTCGCTTTTCGAGGTTAGGTACATCTTTTGTTCATGTTTTTGATTTTGCTCTATTTTGTGCAGAATCAAAACAACGAGAAATCTGCAATTATGTCAATTTTCTTTGTAATCAATTGACTACCTGGTTGGTGATAATACTTAATGACACAAACCCTGTGAACAGACTAATTAGTATGATTCTACTACTTATTGAAATCTGTAATCTGATAACGATTAACCTTGGGAACAAAGCAACTAGCAGTGGGTTTGTTATTAAAAATACGAAGATACAGGTTTCCCATCTATATTTGTAAAAATATTTACTGCCTCTCACATTGCAGAGGCAAGAAAAATATCTTCAAGACCCCATTCCACTGAGGTCCGTTCAATTAACTATAAGACCGCAAATCGAAAACAACTTAGTTCTTAGAAACATCTCTGTAAAAGCGAATTGTTCAAGCTAAGCTATCAATAAAACACTAACCTTCTTACTGTAAGTTGTAAACACATCGCGTTTATTTTCTTTTATTGATATTAGTCAAAAACGACACTGGTGAGAGATAGAGAGAAAAAGTAATCCCGACTTTTAAATCCTGCCCAATCCGACGAAACTCAGTGTGATATACACCAACTCTATGATTTTCGACGCCCGGTCGGTCAATTGGACATCAAAATACGAATGTTAGTTGACATTTTAACCCCTGTACAGTTAGTTAATAATTTATGACGTGTGCTTTTGTTCTAAAGTGATGGTGTTTTTTTTTTTTTTATTCAGCCTATTTCGTCCCACTGCTGGGCAAAGGCCTCCCCCGCACCCTTCCAAACTTCTCGGTCTTTTGCCGACTCCCACCACTCCGGGTCAAAAGCTACTAGATCGTCCCGCCACCTTTTACGTGGCCGACCCCGTCGCCGCCTCCCATCTTCTGGCTGATGGTGTATATCCCAAAAAAATGAAGAATTTAGAGAATAAATTCATAATTATAAGTATGTTTATGGAATTACTACCTAACGAAAAGAAAAAGATATGTTATGAGATTTTTAAGGGACACCCACACAAAAACCACATTCTTTTCATCTCAATCTATAGAAACCAGACCACTTTTGTGAGAGCCCCTGATCCTTAAAATACTGCGGTAGCGACGTATCACAAGGTTGCCGGACGCAGGACGCATCACCTCGTAAGTCCGGTCGTATGCTACTGCAATAAGTAGGTAAAGGTAAACTTAACTTACAAGTACTATTAAAAACACACGTTTAAAGTGTGTTTACTTAATGCTGCTTAGAGATACCGCAGAAATTAATTAGCTTTATTGCAAATACATTCTTTGCCCTCCAGTGGGTGAATGCATGGCATGCATCATGGAACATCTTCCTTGCGACGTGTCCTGTGATCCGAGGAACGGGTTCCTCCAAGAACTCCTGGTTTGATAGGGGCGATGGTATATTCTACGGTACCAAAGATAATCAAAAACAAAGAAATTAATCAGAACTAGTTTATTGATGACCTCAGAGGCGCAGGTTCGATTTCTGCCGAGGGACACATGCCTGTATGATCTTCAGGTATTTGTTTCGGGACTAGGTGTTTAGGTTCAGAAATTTGGTATTCATAGTCATTCATAACACAAGATCTACAAGAGGACATGGCAAGAAAAGGTACAGAGATGACGGCTGATGGAGAAGAGTTGAAGAAAAATAAATGTTGTCCCGACCTCACCTAGCATGGTAAGGATGCCGTTTTCTCGTGGTACGGAAGATGATGATGAACACAAGATCTGCTTACTTAAGGATCAGATGTGTGAGTGAATTCATTATCTTATTTATTGTGATGTGATGAGTGTTCATTGGACTGATTAATTGAGCTATAATTATTCTGATCATCATCATCTACAGAGCATATGCTAGTCCACTGCTGGACTGGAGGCATAAGGGGGGACTCGAAGGAAATGTTTATGTCCGTTTCTTGCATATTTTATTATCGTAATTATCTCTTAAGTCTCCCTTAAGGGAGACTTCTCAATAAGGCGCACGGTGTCCTAACAGGCTCATTGCATTAAAGACGGCAGTCTCTAATGAAGTTAATCTGAAGCTGTCCACTGCCTAGGCGCCTAGGCTGCAAGGAAATTGCATAATTGATAAGCAGTTTTGCAAGCTATCTCGAAGGTATATCTGGCTAAGTACCTAATTATTTATTATTATTAGTTTAGTTTTATCCTAAAATCTAGTGTGTTTAGAGTTTAAACTACTCTACAAAAAAGTTTTGTTGCAGGGTATGACTTACCCGAGACAGCTTGTTGCACGTATAACTCGCCCAGTGCCTCGTGCTGCACTAAGATCACGCCACTATCCCCTCCCCCACTACCCTCACTCCAGCTACTCAGCGCGCTAGAGTTGAAACTTTGATATTTTACGAAATATCGATAGTTTTATGACACCTTGGGTATGACATACCCTGCCACATGCTCGCCGGGTTAAGAACCTTAAGAGGCAGTCTTACTGCCTACTGACAGTTGAAATTTTTAAAGGATGTGTCGCTATAATAACAAATTTAAAATAACATTAATTTAATAGGGGGGCAAGGCAACGTCCATTACCATGTTGAACAACGATCACCGAAGTAAACCACCGCACCGTTGTGCGCGGTCAGTACTTGGAAGGGCCGCGTCATGTTGACTTTTTGCGTTCCATCATCAAATTCTGTTTTAGGGTTTCTCTTGTTTCTTTTGCGAAAGTACATCAAGTATTGGTAGGGAACCCTTCGTGTGCGAATTAACTCGCACTTGGCCGGTTTATTTCGTAAGATGAAGGGTAAAGACTAGCTAAGAATCATATATGAATCTAGACGAGTATTTTAACAAGTACCTACTGTATTCCACAAAATCGCAAATAATACTCTGTATCTACCAGCACCACGGAAATAGAAATTAGGGTGGAAAGACAATGCACCAAAATTACTAAGGGCACCGGTGTCGCCAAACTCACACAAATAAACCAGTAATCATAATAATCGTGACCAGCACAGTGGCACAATAGTTTATCTATCTATTGTGACATTGCCCTTGTTCGCCGGTAGCAGCAATACATCCAAGTTGCTTCGTAAGCTCTTCAAGGCATATTTTGCCCTTAATGTTATACACGTAAAGCGTCACGACAGAGACCATGTTTGACTTTTTGCTGTTGTCGCGTGCGAGACAAAGGCGACAAAGTCTCCGCCTAGACTAGACAGAGAAAGACATGTATGTCGGTCTCGCACGTCATTAAAATGATACACGGCCGAAAGAGTTGGGCGAATTAGAGAAGCAATAACTCGGCCCAGCACTCTTAAAAGTTTTTAAAATGCAGTTTTGTGGTAACGCTTTTGTTTGACACGCGCTCAAAAGATGTTTTACCTTTTTTAACGTTTTTAACTTTTTTGTAGTAAAGCTGTTAAACTTTTCGCATCCACGGTACGTTTCAACACGTCCTATGCAAAGCAATGAAACTAAATCTACCTATTCGTCGTCATCATCAACCTCTGACTCGTAGAACTCGTACTCCACTTCTATGCAGCCGATGGGCGAGCCTTGCTTCAAAGCGCAGGCCTCCACCAGGAAATGTCCATAGGCACACTCCTCTGGTAGCGGACCCGTGTCGAATATGAAGTTTTTTATCTCGTAATCTCCCTGCAAAGAGTTAATATTTAGTAGCTTTATGCCCACGGTTTCTCTCCCACAACAAGGCTCAGATTCTTTAACTCTTTAACAAAAGAAACAGAACTCTTTAACTCTTTAACTCTTTAACAAAAGAAACAGAACTCTTTAACTCTTTAACAAAAGATACGGCTTTCGCCTGGAGTTCTTTCGGCATGTGACATACGTGTTCAGCCCAGTCCAATTTCAATTTGGCAGACTTCACAGCTACGTCCTCTATCTGTGTCTTGGGAGCAGTGTTGAGTATGCTTTGGTCTTTTAATTTTTTTGAAACATTGTCAAAGTAATTTGATTATAAAGTTTAATAATTATCAAAGTAAGAATAATAATAATAATCCAAAAGTCAGCCTTAAATAAATTTATCTAACATAATCGGATTAAAAAGTGATAAACATTTACACAATACAATAAAATGAAATAAATGCTTGCCCCAAACAAGCAGGATTTTGACGTTTTCACCAAGTAAGGTACCGCCTAATTATTTAAATACCTTCATATTTAAATTTATGTAGAAAAAATTATATCACACTCCCAAACTGCCCCACTGAAATTACCACGGCTCACATCTACATTACTGTTAAAGCGTCCCCTCTAGTCGAGGTGCCGAAATTTGGGCCACTCCAGCTTCAAGGGTTTGAAAAGGTGATTGACTTTGGTGACACCTCTCTGAGAGCTGAGTGCTTTGAACAGTTATTTTTAAGTGTCAATAGAAATGTATTTCTACCTACAAATTACCGTACCTATCGTACTTAAGATTTTATTGTATATATGTATATATTTAATATTTTTGTCTTATATTAAGTTTTTTTGCATTATTAGGTGCTTTTGCATACGAGGATCGTAAGGATTCTAGGTACAAAGATGTATGTCGTCTATATGTAAGTATGATTTCCATTGACGCGTAAATCAATGAAAAAAATTCAATAGCTCAGGATTGATAAAACTAAATTCATATATTTGTCATGGAAATACTGCAAAATTCTATGTCTCTCGTTACCATGTCGTCATTATATCTACACATCATATTTTATTAAGTGCAATACTATATATTTTATACGGAAACTATTAAGAAAACAGAAATTTTTGCAGGCATCCAGACCATACCCTGTCTTTGGTGGTCTGTCAATATTTATATATATAGAAGCCAGTCTTTCTTTGCCATGACTTATCACTATGTATGTATATAAATTGTTATGAGAGCGTACTGACCACCGTCTCAGTAAGCGCCTTTGATTATTATCAGGTCATAATTATTAATGATTTGAACTGATAATATAATTATCAATAATGCATCCTCTCATACTATCTGTAAAAAGGTCAGGACCAAGGAGTTCTTTCATCAACCGAGTGATATAAGATAATGTTTACTTAAAAAGTCATAAACATATGATTTATGCGAAGATAAATTTTTAAAGAACTTTGAACATTTTGAGTAAGTTGACTGTGATGAGATAAACAAATAATTTTCAACTTTAAAAAAGTTTTGAAACTTTTTTACCAAACGTTTGTAACGCGACTCAATTTTCCTAAATGTTGAACTGCTGTTGAAACATTACATTCAGTGTAGGTGTAAATACTTGCCAAAAATTGCTGAAATCGTAAACTTCGAAAATAAGTAAACATTTGTTTTGTAAGTACCAGTTATTTTTGCTTTTTCTTGTGTGTTTGAGAACCTTGAACTAACTGAAGTTAATTTTAAGTTCGCTGTAAACATCCCTTCAACAAACACGGGCTGCGTCGTAGAGGTCAAATCAGCCAATAATACAGAAAATACCCTTTTTTATACTAGTTCTAAATAACGGGTGCATTCCTAGATCGGTGGGCAACAGAGGGTGACCTAACGTGGGGGGACTACAGATCACTGGCAGGTAAAGAAATCGTTCTAATAGTTCTTGTGATTGCCGCTCTTCTTGGAAATCTTTAGATACACCTAGATGGGAATTTAAATCGTCAAAGTGCGTAACGTATCTCTATAGATATCTTAACAAAGCAGTAGGTATTTCGTTTAGACACTTACTTTTTTTTAAAGAACTTTTAGAAAAACTCATAGTCTGTATTTTTTGTATACATTGAGAGAGCCATAGTGTTTTTGAAAGAAATATTGCAGGCTAAAGTTCTAACGAAAACTGGCCAACCTTTCTTTTCCCAAAAATGAACCCAAAAGAACCCAAAACTCAAAAAAAAAGCGATTGTTACCATATGTTTTAAATACACCCTACGCATAACGCGTCATGGGCGACGTACGTAATAAAGTAGGTAGGTAAATCAATTAAAATATTTCACTAATTAACTGTGAAGTTCATAGTCAGAAGCTAAACACAATAGGCTGTACGGTTATTAATTTTATCACAGTATTCTGGTGTGAACTGGTTGTACTGGTATGTTGGTATATACATTTTGGCTTGCAATTGGCTACAATACAAGCCGTTTGGAGCCGATTAAAATTGAGATTTGAGAATCTTTAGTGGCCCTATAACTATGAAGTGTCTTTTAAAATACAGTAAAAAGTTACGTGTGAAATATACAGTATTAAATTTATATAAAACCTTTAGTTATTTAAATAAGTAATAAAGTAAGAAAATAATGTTACAGAGTTGATTATACCAAGTTGAATTTAATAGAAATTGTCTATGACTTACATATTTATAAACGACACTGCTTCAATATGATGAATCATGCCAAGAAAACAAACCTAAAACTACTAAACTCTTTTTTTACATCATAGGGTAATTTAAATCTATTGCATGCAACATTATATTTTCATGTTCACATTGTTGTTTTCAATCTAGATTAAAAATTATAAAAGTACTATAAGTTTATTTATAATTCGATTGTAATCTGATTTGTGAATGAATAAATAAATAAATAAATAAACTACTCTTCCAACAACATTAAATAAGCAATACAATAACAAATCAAAGAGACATCAAAATCCAATAAATTTTCTATCAAAGTTTACACTACTCGAATAAAATTCAAAGCTACCAAAATTCAAAACAAGAATAGATAGCCCAAACAAGATAATAAATCCAAATGCAATGCAATAGAAACGGTTTCGAAGCTATAAAGATGCAATGCTAAAGTGGTATCATACAACATTGGCACTTGGCACTTACAAGTGCTGATGTCGATTGCTGTTTATTTTCGCATTAGCTGCACGCTATGTGATTTGTACCTGCTACTTGTCTTTGAAGGGCAAATGTGCTTTGCAAATGTGCTGTTGTGAATATCTCGATATTATGTACACAATGTATCGAAACATTCATCGAATAAAATGGATTTGATTATGACCATGAAAAAAATGTAGTAGATTGAAACAGCAGTGATGGGTACAATTCAAAATACCCATAAGGTAGCTACCTTATGGGTGTTTTGAATTGATATAGTCCATTATAAATTCTATGGAACTGATAGGTTTGATTAGTAAATGTTGTAATTGTTCCTTCCTTCCTTTTCACTAGACCTCCCATCATCACTTCATAGATGACCTTTAGAATATTTTTTTCAATAATCCCATGTCCAAATTTTTTATAGTCTTAATAGCCTTAGAACATATACCATAGAATAGCCATAGACCATAATCTCACCTGATGGAAAGTGCTGATGAAGCCGACAATGTAGTGCGAATGTCTAGAAGACCTCTTCCCTTCTTTTCAATACTTGATGAGCCAAAACTTCCCTGTTCCGAATAACCACTCCTGGTTGAACTTCTCTACGACCTCGACCTCCCATAGACTTGCTGTCGCGACTGGAATAGTCTTCATGATCTATGTGTTGTCTATGATTCATCTAGTTCTCATAACCCCAACATCCGCGTTCGGCGCGATTGTTCTGAATCTGCCGTTCATTGATTTTCAATATTGACCTTATAAAACGTAACATATATACTAAATGTAATATAAGTAGTAATATTTTGAAATTTAATCTTATATTTACGACTACTTTCAAATCAGCTGCCAATTAATAATATTATGATTTAGAGTAAATAGCATTAGTAGGTATCTTATAATTATAACGAAATATACATATTTATTTAGCACATAGAACATTAAATTAACAGAATAAAACAAAAACAAATTGTATATACAAGTAAGTATATCTATTTCTTAAAAATCTAACGAAATATTTGTAAACATGAAAAAATTCTGGTAAATATGACAATACTTTTAAAACTATCATGGTTATTATCACTAAAATTTGAAAAAGTTGGTTACGTAACAAAGTTGTTACAATTTCAATTTAAAAAAAATATTTCTTATAATTATGTAAAAATGTACATTGAAGTTGGCTGAGCAATTTATGATTATAATATTAAAATATTTGTACATATAATAAATATTTAAAGTTTTTCTTATGATAACGTCTCTGACAAACAAAAATGTTTAGTCATGAAGTCCACAGCTTTACAAATGAGTTACCGATAAATATTTCCTGTTTTTAGATTTAATGCTTTTAAAATTTCTGTTATTGAACTTAAGTATGTAAAAAATCCGCATTCTAATGAAGAGTTTTAACAAAAATTTGGTTGGGAAACATGCACACGGTTTGTTAAATTCAATCACGCTTAAATGTTCTAACAGTTTATTCCCGATATTTTTTTCGTTAAAAGTAAAGATCGACATCAGTTCTGTTTCAAGTTTATGAATGAATTCTACAAAATCGTCCGGAGGGACTTGTAGCCCTCCGAAGCGATTTAGGCGATTGTCGTACGCTCGCAAACGTATGTATAAATTGGTTTCATTTGCTTCGTTAGTATACGATGAGGCGTAATTAATTATGGATAGGCAGTTACGCTTGTGACTTTCTACACATCTTCGCAATAAATATCCACAGACATAATGAAATGCATTTCTTTCTGGAATATCGTACTCCTTTGTTAGATTTACTTGCTGTGTTTGTTGAGATGGATATTGCGGTAAAGGTTTATTTTTACTAAATTCTACTAATTGTGTAAGGATGCTGTCGAAATCTTCGGTATAGTTTGTAGCGTCTGACAAATTTAGAATTTGACACAAAAATAATTTTCGGAATGCCCTGGTGTATTGTATACAAGTGGGTTCGCGACAATTTCCACCAGCTTGTCTCACGGCTCCGAAAAAATTTTCCAAGCAATCATTGTTAATTCTTCGAGTGAGTATATAATCGTATCCTTCAGTCTTCATATCGTCAAACAACTGCCGAAGTGAAACAATTGTTACATGGAAAGCATTTATAAATTTAATAGTTTTGGTAACGTCACGGCCATTATTTTTATTTTTAATTCTCAAGTTACCCAACAGATGTTGAGATTTGTCTAGGAATTCTTCCTGGGCAGGTGAACCCTTATACGGTTTACTGTAGGGTTTTGGGGAGTTAATGTCGCTAGAATTCAGTAAATCAAACAGGTTGTTCATGTTTTCAATAAAATCGATTGTACCATTAGCTATTTCAATAGATCCTGCCGCTTCATAATTTTTTAATGCTGCTACCACAGAATTGCTAAAAACTTGGACAGCAAATCGAACTTTTTGTTTCTGAAAACTATTTGGCTGTATATGTGCTTCCGTAAGCCGAGGAGCTGATCGCATATTTTTAATTTTATCTAGTTCATATACGTTTATTATATCCTCCCATTTAGCAGTTTTGTTATTGAACTCAAAATTATAATTCATTAAATTATTTCGCACGCATTTAATTAAATGGGGTACGTCGAATATGTAATAGATTTTGTTTCCATCAATCTCAAAATACGAACTTTCTTTAGAGATTCCTAATGATTTAGAAAGTGCCAAAAAATCCGAACCTAGGTCTGACACGAAAGCTCTTACATTAAATCCAAGCTGTAGAAGACGCTTCACAGTAGCAATTATCCATGTTTTTAACGCATCATCGATTTTACTGCTGGAGACAAAAGAAAAGCCAATGGGTTGTTTCCACTTCGATGTTATACCTCGAAGCATTAAGGTAAAAGCATACCCTGCAGCAACCGGTTGCTGTTGCCCATCTACTTCATGTAGGCCTAATATTTTATCTGCCTTGGTGTTATACGATAAGTTCAATTTTAGACTCATCTCATCCATACAAAGCACACATTCTTTCTCAACTAATGACATATGCTTGATGACAATTGTCAATACATCCCACATCTGTTGGTTGAGTTTTGTTTCCATAGGAAGATACATCGTAGCTAAAGTCGATTTCGACGGCAAACAAATTGTCTTTGATAGAAATCGATAAGCGAGAGGGCTTGTGTAATACATATTTAAGCAAAACAGTTTAAATTCTCTGCTATATCTATTGTTCTTACAGTGTGGTTTTAAGAACATTTGTGCTTTTACGATTGCGCTTAATTTAGGTGTTAAGAATTTATCACAGCCTATCAAAAATTGGTTTGCGGTAACTTCTTCATTTTTTGCAGCAGCCAATTTTAGCTTTTTGTTTGCTATTGTCAATTTGTGTTTGAGTTTCCTTTTGCGAGGAGAATTGTTTGTCAATCTTGCTGGTGTCTGTGAACTAATTAGTCGGTTCCCAACCAACGTACAGTACATAAAGGTGGTCTGGCATTCATCGTTGTGAGAAGTTGTGTTTCGTCTACACGTGCGAGAGTATAAATCCACAAAGGGTGGATTTTTTAAACGCACAAAAAATCCACCGACAATTACCAGATTACGGATGAAAAGGAGGGAGCACTTTTTACCCTTAGTACGTAACCGTTAGCCTTTTGTGAATGGATTTTCTCGTCTCGACTCGAGAATGTTTTAATTAATCAAAACTCTGTGGATAGGGAATGGAAGATTGAGAAATAGCCTCTCGAACTAATTAAATCAAATGCTTACTTTTATTGATTATTATTATTTATTTATTTGATTTCCTTTACATTACGGGTTTTACTTTTTTACCATTCGATCAACGTATACCAATCGCTCTAAGCCGGAAATTGCTAGTGTTAGGCAGTAAAAAATACTGGAATGGAAATAAGTTTGGTATAATGCAAAGTAGTTGTAGCCCGGAACAGGTCATCGTGACGAGCACGCGAAACAGCATAATGACGGGGCTAAGGGATAAGTGCGCATAATTTGGCCTCGCCGCAGACCGCTGCTAGCGCACACGCACGAGACTCCCGTGTGTCACTCGGAGCAGAGTTTTTACCCGACTTTCGAAATACTGTAATTTAAATCAAACCTATTTCTGGAGAGTTTCATTGCGCGCCATTTCATTAATTTTATAGGCATAGAATTTCGCGGTATACGGGCGAAAGTTTTACGTGACAACGACTTTGAGTTCCTTTCACTTTTTATGTCTGCATAACGTGAGCGGAGCGTAACGCGTAACGCAGTTTCTTGAAGTGTCACCCGGCAAACCAATTTATAAGACGTTGTCACGTCAAAATTTTAAGGTGAAAGTTTCTTCTGTTGAAGATGTAGGGCCGAAGACATCAAACATAGGGATGTTTTATAGTTTTGACCAGGGGGTCAAAACTACATAAAATACAAAACAAAATAAGCGTTTATTCATATTGGATATATTTGCTAGTGTACCTGTGTACCGCTCTCTCAGTGTCATAGCAATCAATCATGTTCCGAGTGAACATGATTGATTGCTATGTTGTGCTATTGATTGCTATGTCTCCCGCGAAACAGGCCTAGCCTAGTGCGGGGATCATAGGTAATCAATGCTCTCACATTACATCATGCAAATGTAACATCTAGATATTAACGTAACATTAAGATATTAAGTTTTTTATCCTAATGGCAAATAAATTATTTTGTATTTTTTTTGTATTAAAAAATCTGCCATTTTGAATAGGTACCCTGAAAATTACTAACTTTGTCTCCTAATCTTGTTGTAAGCATGATTATTTCGGTAGAACTTGTGCCAAAAGGTAAGTGGGGGTAGATAAAACCAAGTGCAATAGTATGGTCTTTTTAACCCTCGCTCAAAAGCATCACTTTTTTTGAAATATTTTAGTATGGTCACGAGAGCATTAGAAACCTAATACATACTGGTAAGTGTTCTTCGATCATTATTATAATAATTTAATTTAAACTACATTTTCGTGTTCCGTAGGTTTTGCTCTTTTCTTTTTCTGAAACGATTTCTGGCAAAGATTATGATTTAAGATGCAGTGAGGAGACTTAAAATGACTTGACAAGGGTCATTTCCAAATTAACTTTGAATCCCTTTCAAATCTCCAGAGTGTCTTTTTAGCTGTCACAAATTATGACGCTTTAAATTATCTCAAAAGTCATTTCAGAAATACCTAATATCCTTTAGTTTGAATTAATAACTTGGTTTGAATGATTAATTTTCATACTGCACGGACTGTACCTTTGTACACTCCGCGCCAGTAAAATCTTTACTTTAGGCGTTTTGTGTCTTTAAAAATTACCTATCTATTAATATCAGATCAAACTGAAACCAGCAATTGTATTTTCCATCATTTTACAAAATAACTGTGACAGAAACTGGAATTACAAGCGGTACCTACCTAGTACCTACCACAGTTTGACTATAATTAAACACCTGTTTCCCTACACTATCGTTAGCAGATAATTATTCTGTAAGGTTTTTAGTTTTTTCAAATTATATTTTAACGTCGTTGGTCAATTTGTCTCTAAAAACAAATGCAGTTATAGTTTTCAAAAAAGACATAGGCTACACAAAAGTCTGTATCCAAAATATTCATTTAAAAATAAATACGTCACCATTTGTCCATAAAATGATTTATTTCACCCCTCGATAAATAATCTCTAAAATGGCGTCATCTATTAAAAAACCCAAAAAAGGCCAATGCACTCCATTTAACAGGCAAATAACAAAATAACAATTAGTAGAGTACCCCTTATAACCACAGTAGCGAAATAATATCATTAATAAACCAACAAAGTAACCATACCCTTAGTATCCAATACCTAATCATTTTCGGCAAAGGAACAGTGAGATAGGTTGGTTTGGTTGGTAGCTAACTTTAATAAATAGGGCATCCTTTTCTAATGCGTAAGCTTTCATGCGAAAACACGAGATGAAACGAATAGCGTCTAGCGTAATGGGTACTAACTATTATTTATTCTGTTTTTGTATCTGAGCAGTACCAGTACCGTTCACTATACTTTGACCTGTCTAACTGAGCTTCAATTCGACCTTATTAATAGGAGTGTAGGGTTGAGTTTTAATTAACATTTTCTTAAGATTGATTTAGATTACCTTGGTGGGTCAGTTGCAATGCGCAGCTGTTTGTTTTTCGTATTGTTTTGCACCCATTTGCATTTTTGAAACTATCGAGATTTGTCGTGATTGTGAATTTGTGAGTGTTTGGTCGGATTTTTATAAAATTAAGTGTACCTACCTACGTAAAATAGGTATAGTCTAGTGTAGGTATTTGACTTATTTGTTTTCCAAATAAATTAAAATTTAATTTATTAATTAGATAAGTAATAAAATACATTTATTCAATACCTAATCCTCACTGGGACCAATCGGCACGGCCCAAACGCCAGCTCGCCTTCGCGCTTCGTATTCGTACCTAACCTAAAAAGCTGCCAAGTGCCAACCAAACCAACCAAAAGTCACTGCTACTAGCACTAACGTAGCTATGGTCAACCAAGCATTCGTACGTAAGGCGGTATCGCAACCTCCTGCGTCACAGGCAGACCTTTGCCCGCTGCGCCACTGAGGTCGTCAAGAGTTACGGAACCCCAAAAAAAACAACAATCAAAAATATTTCCAAACTTTGTTCAAACTCTATCTAAAGCTTTCTAACCCATACTTCTAAACAAAAAACTACAAACCGACTTTGAATTCCTTAACTTGACACTGTTTCTAAGATTTGCGGGACTAACAGTCATCCCTCGGGAATAACTATTTTATGATACCACCCCGGAATCATTTATCTATACAAAACCAAAAGAATCATCACTTCCTACACGGGAAAGGCTACTTTTTATCCCGGTAAAGCGCTTGCGAAGCCGCGGGCGGTACCTAGTATGACCAAATTTAGACTTAAACTTACAGCTTCCTGTAAAACTTAAACTTTACGAAGAACCTGTTTTACAAAACTCGAAACAAACATTTTCAATTCAGTTCTACAGCACACTACACATTGTAGGTATCTTGAGATAACGCTTGGCGATTACGGTTAAAGATGGCTATGGGTAATGCAGTAAATGGTGATCTCACTATCTAAAAAGATTATTTATTAAATTAGAACGGTCATCGTTCGTTCACTTCGTTCACGACGTCAATAAGTATGTATAGGATTTGACGAATTGCGAAATTGACAAATTAAGCTTGTCTTAAGTGCGAGTCGGACTCGCGCACTAAGGGTTCCGTAAGACCTTGTGTCTTGCCGAGTTATCGTGATTCTAGATCAACGGGAAGTACGTACCCTGTAGGTTTTGGTCCATGGCTAGAACCGTTTTTTTTTTTGTAAATTACCTACAAATATACCGTTTATAGATTTTCCCCTCTATTTGTGCTATAAGACCTTGCTTCTTACAAAATTTTATGATTCTAAGTCAACGGGAAGTACCCTTTTAGTTTTGGTCTGTAACATAAGAATCAAAAGTAATTTTTTGGTGAATAAACTACAAATTTGCGGTTTTAGGATTTTTTCCTTTACTTGTGCTATAAGACCTTGCTGCTCACCAAATTTCACCTTGCCAAATTTCATAATTTTAGGTCTACCGGAAGTATCCTATTGGTTTTGGTCCATGGCGAGTATTAAAAGTATTTTTTTTAGTGAATTAAGTACAAATTTACTTTTTTCGGATTTTTTCCTTTACTACGGTGGACAAACGGCCTAATGACTAAATTGTTTTTTTTTTTTAATTATTTATCGTGGTATGGCCATCGTAACAAGTACCTAGCTATTTTATACAAAACCGTTCATCCCCATCTGGATTTTATTGTTGCTTTTTAAGGTTCCGTACCTAAAAAGGAAAAATGGAACCCTTATCACTTTGTTGTCCGTCTGTCTGTCTGTCTGTCCGTCTGTCAACCCTTATTTTTCAGGAACGCGTGGAGGTATCGAGTTGAAATTAACATTAAATATTCAAATCCATAAACTTTTGAAGCTGTGATATAAATAAAAGTCAGCGCACTCACAAGTTACAGTCGTTTATGTCCGAATATTTTAAAATTTTGAGGGGATTCACATGCTCACAAAACCTAAAGCGCGTCCCGTAGACCTAGAATCATTAAATTTGCGCAAATTTAATTTCGGACATAAACGACTGTAACTTGTGAGTGCGCTGACTTTTATTTATATCACAGCTTCAAAAGTTTATGGATTTGAATATTTAATGTTAATTTCAACTCGATACCTCCACGCGTTCCTGAAAAATAAGGGTTGACAGACGGACAGACAGACAGACAGACGGACAACAAAGTGATAAGGGTTCCATTTTTCCTTTTTAGGTACGGAACCTTAAAAAGCAACAATAAAATCCAGATGGGGATGAACGGTTTTGTATAAAATAGCTAGGTACTAGTTACGATGGCCATACCACGATAAATAATTAAAAAAAAAAACAATTTAGTCATTAGGCCGTTTGTCCACCGCAGCCGTCACCGGGATGTCAACGAGAACGAGATGACGGCGCCGAAGTACTGATACATAGACTACTATAGCCGCGTGTCCACCGCAAGTCCGTCACGTCATCTTAAACTCGGCCCGAAATAATCTCGTTCTCGTTGACGTCCCGGTGACGGCTGCGGTGGACAAACGGCCTTAGGATGGGGTATGGAATACTAAGGTCGGTCATAGTGCTCGACTCGACCGACCGTCGTCGTTGTGTCGTTGGTCTGTACGTCAGTGGCGCTTATCGTCGTCGACCTGATAATAAAACTAGTTTTTATCACATTATTTTCTGTTAATCACAGTCTGGTAATTGAGTAAATTAATAGTTTAAAGCATTCACTGCCCAGTTTCGGCGGGGCGACCCGGAGGGGCGCGCTGCCGCTGCTGTATCTACCTAGATCCAAATAGGCATGTGCGCCATGGGCAATGAAAGCGTTAAATTAATTTCTCTTAACATCCACAGTTGCGAAAAAGATATTCCTAATTTTTCAGTGGGAGTTTTTAAATCTGCCAATTAAGATTTCCATTGCCATCAATATTGTAGCAGTGGTTGCTGAGAATTGATACACAGCTCAAATAAAATATTCGGCACTGATTTATGTTCATGCATGTTCAGCCGGATTTACAGAACATGACAAATTAAAGAATACCTACATCCAGAAGACCATTGAACAAAATTAAATCTGGGTTCAAATTTAGTGCTCAATGTTTTTTATGCGTTCACGAGCTGAAAATTCATACCCATTGCTACATTGTTCATGACCATTTGCTAACAAAATTGGCAAGTAAATCTATACATGCATGAGATGAATCATGCAAAGGCCTTCTCTGGTGTTAGGTGTCAGGTCCCCAAACCAACACACTTCTTGTTGTAGTTGTGGTGAATTCTTTACCTACTAATAATTTGCGTTGGAAAGTCGACCTTATTTACCCTTACTAGCTGAGAAACGAGGAACGAGGAGGCAAGGAATTTTGAAAGAAATTTAACGTAAGTAAAACGTAAGACCTAGAACATAAAGTTCTCAGTTATTCGATACCTAGCACAAGCATTCAGTCTAAGGAAGTGTAGGTACCTAATCTACCTCTTTTAGTTCATGCCCTTGCGGCCTTGCCAGAAGTTTCAAGTAACAACTCCAATTCACTAATTGTGACAAAAAACTACCATTACCCGCTAATTGGCTCATTTGTACCTCAAAAACTCCATATGTACCTACCTTACTAACAAAGAAGAAGACAAATAGGCTTTCGCGACCCGCGTGAAGTGAAGTTAGCCACGCACGGTGGCCAATCGTAGCGCTCTCGTAGACGTCTACGAGTTTCGTAGCGCTCCCTGTCGCAGTCAGTGTCGTAGCTAGCTGGCTGTCGTAGCACCGCGCCCAGTCCTCGCACCCCAGCTGGAGTCGTGTTCCTATTGAGAGGGATAGGAGGAAGGGCATTGGAGCAGAGAAGAGAAGAGTGTAGAAAGCAAGGTGCATGTGCTACGGGTAGTTTCGACGGCGCGGGCGGGCGGTGGCGCATACTGGCACTCAAGTATACCTACCATATAAACTGTACTATCTTATTTCCGTCGCTTCGCTCGCGTTTTTTCGGAATAAAAATTTGCCTTTATCTTATTCCAGGTCCACATCGGAGCCTATACGTTGTAGATTGGTAAATGCAAGAAGTATCATTTCATTTCACAAGCGAATGGAATCGCACAATCTTTTTATCGCATTTGCTGCGGAAAGAATGGAAATGTTTCAATGAAGAGTAGTTATTGATTCAATTAATAAAGTTTTTTATAGAAATACTTTCAATTACAATAGGCATAAATCTATGATTTGCTCCACAAATTTCTACAATATAGTTAATATTATAAATAGTTGGTACTATGTATCTTCCTACTTAAGTTGGTAGTTTAATATAGTAAACTCGTACACGAATAAAAACAAAATAAACACACACCGAAGTTTCACATCAGAAACTAAATGTAAGCCAAGCAAATACTAGCGACATTGATTGGCAACTACCACCACTGTTTCTACTCATTTAAGTTTTTAAAAGCTGTTTGTTTTCCACATAAATAAATATATAAATAAATAAACTAAACTAATGAATCATGAAATAGGACTATTTCCGGGTCGGTGGATCAACGCCATCTACAATTTAATACAGAATTCAGAGCTTTTTCGTAACGAGCGAAGGAATGCAATAACGTGTGCGTTGCGGCTGCCTCTGCAGGCGGCGCGGGCGGCGCACCTGCTGCGGCCGGGCGGCGAGGGCTGGTGGTCGCTGGGCGAGCGGTCGGGCGCGGAGGCGGCGCCGCACACGCCGCTGCCGGAGCCCGAGCCCGAGCCGGCCGTGGAGGCCACGCCCGAGAACACGCCGGCGCGGCTCGCGCGCCCCGCGTTCCATCGTAGCTCCCAAACGGATGAACCGATTCGTTTAGTTTTTTTTGTGTCATAGATAATTTTATCCCGAGTGATCTTAGCCATGTTTCATGAAGATCATCCAATAAGGGGGTTGAGGGTTTTTTTTTATTTGAATTTTGTCTTGTTTTAAACGCGATAAAGTCTCTAACACTACTTAGAAAACTTTGTTATTGCGATTAAGTGAGGAAACTTAAAAAATAATTCAATTTAGTAAGTCCGATCGTTTTGTGTTGGCGCGAGATTCCATTTTTTTATGGTGTTTATCATAGATTTTATAATTTTTGATAAGTACATACACGTAAAGTTTTTTCATAGAAAATGGTTTACGATTTGTGCCAAATTACTTTTACGCTAGTTTTGTTCTTTGTAGAACGGAAAAAAAAATACGAAAAATCTCACGTCATCGCCTTAAAATAGAAATCGTTTGAATATTGACAGCAAAAAGATTCAACCCTGGAATCAAACATAGGTCTTTTTATCCCATAAATCAGTCCTCATGGGATAGAAATAACCTCAAAACGTTTTCATAGAAACAACGCGTGCGAAGCCGCGGGCAAAAGCTAGTAGAAAAATAAAATTTATCAAAATACGCTTACAGACCAAAGAAAAAAAATTCACACTTCGTATGACCACCACAGACAGATACACAGTCAGACACGTCAAACTTATAACACCCCTCTTTTTGCGTCGGGGGTTAAAAAACATCGTATTGACACCCTCAAAGTTCACGTCAGGTGTCGCCACAGAATCGACATAATGAAGTGAGTTCAAAGTGAGATGGTGTCGATGACGTCACGGCTGAGTGAACCGTCCGGGACAATGAGAATGAGACCGGCGAGACGGAAACACACGGTAAAGGAAGTAAACGGCAAATAGAATCGGTGGCATTTTATTCTGTGTCTGTGTTTAATTGCT
This sequence comes from Eupithecia subfuscata, assembly GCA_963564075.1. Classification (NCBI taxonomy): domain Eukaryota; kingdom Metazoa; phylum Arthropoda; class Insecta; order Lepidoptera; family Geometridae; genus Eupithecia; species Eupithecia subfuscata. The sequence goes on along the minus strand of CAUWYO010000011.1, from coordinate 83,151 downwards.
TTTTACAGTGTCGATTACTTGGTCGCTTTACTTTAGTCCGCATACTGAAGCGACATTATATAAAAATTAACACTTTATTTCCGACCCAGTGTTTTATTTGAAGAATTTGAACTTTTCTAAGCGTGTGGAAATTTATTTGTTGTTATTCTTGATTAACTTTTAGGACTAAGGACTCTAGACTTGTAGTTATCCATTTTTATCAGTTAACTAACTGACTAAGTTTGCGACTCGTGCAAAGCCGCGGGCTGGAGATAGTTGTATAATAAATGGAGGTATAATGCAAGAAAAAAATATATTCTTAAGCTATCAATTTTGTGTTCTCATGTCTCTAGGAACATCAAAATTCACTTGATATGTAAACAACGAGAATTTAAGACACTTCTTCAAAACCTCTAGGGGTTCCACAAAATATGGCGAGAGCACCTAATTCTCTCCCAACGCGATAAAATCTAAATAAACAACAAGATAATACACGTGCATATAAAATATGCTTCTGTCAAAGGTCTATTTGTCTCTTTCGAAATTGTAGCTACATTTCACTTGGGTACTCACATTTTATCTTACCCATGTTTTTCTATTTTCCCTTGTTGATGTATGGGACGCATTTCCGCACTTTCGAATAGTACTTCTTTATTCCCTTTTATGTGCGCATAGCTTTAAAAATGTATTCGCAGTTAGGGGCTGGCTTCGGCGATACGAAGATTTGTAAAGGAATTATTCAAGAACCTGTAGTTTTTCGTTACATTTACTTGTGAACTCGATCTAGTGTGCAAAAGTATCTATAAGAATAAGAATGGGAATGTTTTTGTTTCAAAATTTACAAGGTACTCTTAAAGTAAATTATAGTTATTTATACCACTAAATAAATGTACTTTAGAGTTAAGTACAGATACATTATAATGGTATACAAACATTTGATAGATAATGCTGTGTGAATTGTCCTGCATTATTTATTTATTAATTTTATTTATTTATTTGAGCTAGAAGACTTAAAGCTTCTTTTGGATTGTATGTGTTGCATGTCTCGTTCCTTTAGTTATAAAACTGTATTACGGCAAGCTCAATACCTCACAATGGCTAGACGCTTTGGTTAGGTTATTAGGGTAATTTACAGGACGTGTCATAGTAAAAATAGATAAATTGAGTAAAAACAAGAAAAAAAATAAACAAAATATTAGAGGACAACAATGTATCTAAGTTTTAAATACGTGCTTTACCATTAAAAGTTCGATAATAAGAGTCAGCGAATAAGGAATCTGCCATTTAATATACAAAAGATAAATTTTAAACTTATTTAGTATGTATATTTACAAAATTAATAAAACAAATATGCAACTATTTGAAACCGCTTTAACCTCACCTCGATTATGATCGATACAACGCAAGCGCGCACAAAAAAATATAACAGTAAATAATATCTTGTTCCCTTCCAATCAACAAGACATCATCCCAGGCGGACACACGTCCACTCCACCACTGTTGAACAAAACACGAAACAAGGGGGTTTGCCAAAATCAACAGCCTGTATTAGTCCACTACTGGACGCAGGCTTCCCACGCCTTATTGGCTTTTATCATATGGGGGTAAAGGCCATAATCCCCGCGCTGGGCATGCGGGTTGGGGATCGCAGTTCGGTGGTAGAATTGTTCTTCTGCAGGTGGCACTGCTGCCCGCCCCCCGGTGGATATCCCTTAGTCGCCTCTTACGACACCCGCCGCGGGAAGAGTTGGGATGGTGCAAATTCTAAGCCGGCACCACACGGGTAAGAAGGTAATTTGTTAGTAAACAGATTGGTTATAGTAGGATTTTTTTTAGTCAGTAGACTTTCGTTTGACTACATTCCCACCTGCTGGTAAGTGAGGATGTGTAAGGAGACGTGTCACGAGAGCTGTACCTATTTACTCTTGTCTAAGTAAACATGCAAAATTCTCGTCTCAACAATTCAGATATCTCAACATCTTGGTACCCGGGTAGCAGAAATAAACGAATATTTCACGTCCCTGTAGAAAAGAATTTTGTTTTTTAACCCCCAACGCAAAAAAAGAGGGGTGTTATAAGTTTGTGTATCTGTGTATCTGTCAGTGGTATCGTAGCTCCCAAACGGATGAACCGATTTTGGCCAAATAGCGAGTTGATGATTTTTCGCTCTACACCTAAGATATGTACCTATTCAACGCCTTCATAATCAACCCCGTTCAACCAACCTCCACACCTGGAACAAATATCCCAGATCGTACAACCATCTGTCCCGGGTCGGGAATTGAACCCAGGCCGTCATTCGCCCGTTGGGCCGCTGATGACGTCGATCTGTGACTACCTACGTTTATTTATCAGACAAGTTTTACATCCATAGACATTGTAGTCTATTTATCATCCCTGAAATCTGCTGTGCCATTTATAGCTGTGTCTGTGACGACACTGGCTGTCATTGTCAATGTTACTGGCACGTGGCAGGCACGTGCATTGCAATGGGACCAAATTGAACGATCGGTGGATAACGTATTTATTGGCAGGGATATTGAAACTTTTGGTTTTTAACCCTCGACGCAAAGGAATAGCAGTGTTTCTAAGAGAGAAGGAAGTTCGGCTGTATGTAAGTTTTTTTATGTAAGTACTAGCTTCTGCCAGCGGCTTCGAACGCGTATTTTCGATATGAGAAGTAGTCTATCATCTAAGTTGGGCTTTATTCTACACGTAAGCCAAATTTCATCTTGATCTGTTCTGTAGTTTTGGAGATCCTAGGTAACAAAAAATCGAATTTTACAACCTTTCGGCTTTATATATAACATGATTACTCACAAGTTACTAAACTTAGTTAGAGCGAGGAGTTGAACCAAATGGAGAAACAGGTCTAAAACACAAATGTACTTTACCTATAATTTATGTTATATGTAAGACCTTGAGAAATAAACGATATATTATTATATTAGCATGATAGTAGGATAGGATGTCCGTCGATGTCTCCGTGATTTATGAACCGATTTGGATGATTCTTTTAAAATTGTATATAGAATAATCCCGAGGTGGTTTTGTATAAATGTTATTTATTTCCGAATATCAGTATTCCCGCAAAACATGAAAAAAATTTCAAAACTAAGGGATTTGACGTTTTTAGATTTTAGAACTATGTTTTTTATCTATAAAATTATCTTTCTTTCTTGTTTTCTTTTTAGTTCTTAGGTATTTGAATGAGAGCTTACTTGAATGAGAGTGTTATTAATTGCGGGCTGAGGTCTCGATTTTTTATAAGATATTTAAGCTAGGTTATCAACACATCAATATACTATTGTTTATATGTAGGTAGTATAAAACGTTATAAAATCAATTTTTATCTGACATTCGGTACACTGGTCAAATTTTAATTACAATAGGCAGTTAATATAATTCCATTTTGTTTTGAAAATTGCACGTTTTTCGTCACGTTGCTCGGCTAACCATCATAAAATAGAGAACATATGAATCAAATTCGAATAAAACCAACTAATATTTGGTTTGGTTATTGTTATTACCAACCCAGAGTCCACTCATTTATTGCAATTTTGTCATTGAAAACTCGACCGTTACTGTATCGAAGTGCTTTAAATTGCCTGGAAGAGATCTCGGAAATGGGCTTATCGCTTCTAAGCGACAAGGCCGCCTTGTGTCTTATATTTATTTATTTTATTTTTAGTTTCTAATAAAGTGAGATAAAGTGAAATCGCTAATAAGACAATACTGCGTTTGTTACGCTGTGTAGATGACATGAAAATTGTAAGTACTCTACCTCTACCATTCATAAAAAAAAAAATGTTAGCAAAAACGTTATTTGGCAGCGGTTGGATTCGAACCCACGCCTCCGAAGAGACTGGTGCCTTAAACCAGCGCCTTAGACCGCTCGGCCACGCTACCCATAGCGCTAGCCTCGAAATTACCGATCACTCTAATAGTCAGGGACTCTTATACGTCATTGCGTTTGTTACAAGAGCTATCTTGTCACACTATAGGTATAACGAATATGAACTCAATCAAGCTGGAAATTGAATCTTAATAATATTCCGAGGGCGCGCTAGAGGGTCCGCTAGAGGGTAGTTAAGTACCTAAGTGAACCCCGCAGAAAACGAGTGCGACTTACCGCTACGCACGGCACCTGTTTCATTTCATTTATTCCACCGTAGGTACGTCATGTTTATACAACGTGTATCAAAACACGTGTACTATCCGAAAGGGGGGAATTTCTACCCCTCCGGGGAACAACTTTTGTTCAACGACTTTTCGAATTTCGATTGCTATCTCTGAAAAAAAACTGCGACAAAGTTTCAACACGAACAGCTGATTTTTTACGAAGTGACAACCCTAAAGTCAGCTGTTTCTTGCACTTGGGACAATGACCTCAGTATGGTCCTCAGAGGCAGGCGCCTAAATTTGATTGGCGGTCGGACTTTGCCAAACGGTTGTCAATCGCCAATCATAGAACAAATTATACCTTTGAGAACCACCCTCTTTCGCTAATTGACTGTCGGCATCTATCAAACCACACCCCCACGCCCACTTTGTCATAATGCGCGAAATGATTGCTAAGCCTAAGGGTTCCTATGTAAAATAAAACCAGGTAGGTATCTACCTACCTACTTATTCATAAAATTTTCTACCAGCTGCTTAGGTAGGTACCTATTATTTAAAGACTGTAATCCTAATACCTACCTACCTCATCTTGGGGTTTATTGAAATTGTAAATGAACCCTAAAAAATTACGAAGATAAATACCTGCAGAGGTATAGGTTACCCGGATAGGGTTGTTACTTTATTTAGGCACTAGGAAATTAAAACTTTTTGTATGGGAAACTGAAAATAGGAATTTTTAATTATCTCCCCCCCACAACTGATCACCATTGGGGTCTGAAACCGCCCCCTTTCGGATAGTACACATGTTTTGATACATCTTGTATACACTTGATATGGAATACAATAGGTACGGTGCGTGCTTACCGCTTAGCAAAGATACATTATTTTATTAATAATGTACGTATCTAATTAAAAAACTACAGCATAATATTATATTTATTCAAAACAGAATTAACAGTCAAACAAGATCCGTCAAGTGTGAGGTAACTCGATTTCGAACGTTTGTCACTTATACAAATACTATACCTACTGTACTACTGGTACTATAGGTACCTACCGGTTAGAGACTTCGCTATTTATTGAATACATAATATAAGTCGGTGATGGTGACATTGCAGATGGATTGCTCTCTAAAATTCGGAGATTAGGAATGGTAATTTTATCGACTTTTTCTAAATATTACAAACAGAACCCTAAAAAGATTAGGTACCAACATAATAGTACAAAGACATAAAGATGATTTTAATCATTTTACACATTAAATGAAAAATATCTCCGACCGTCATTCGATGTGGTTTGTTTGATTTACCCAGTATTTGCTGACACGAGTAAACAATAAAACTATTTTGGGTGAGCATTTGAGCATTTAACACGAGGCAAAATCAAAGGCCGCAATATTTACCAGCCCAGCCTGTCGGGAAAACAAATAGCAGCACCTATTAAATGAATAAAAAAACGCAATTTGTAGTCTGCATGGATTTTCTGCTTTAGCTGGATTTGGAAGAATATATCGCACAAAGCAATTTCTCCCACCAACCAAAGCAAATAATGTATTTCGCCGTTAATATGCCGCCGTCTGGATAGTAACTGCTTTCAACTAATCTACAAACAAAAAAGGTTTTAAATGATCGGGATACTTACATAGCAAGCATAGATGTGGTGGAGACTGGTCAGTACCGGTTCAGTGGCAAATGCCATAGTATTGGGGCCTTCTTCCAGTTTGTGGATGACAATCAGTGCTGAACGGTAATTTCCGGTAAAGAGGCGGTCAACAGCTCCCTTCATCTTGACATACATATCGTCCTTTCGCTTCGGTTTAAAGATTCGATCAGCATCTCGCTTGTCGAAGATAAACACAGATGCGGGCTGCAAAAATAAAACATAAATAAATAATTCTGAACAGTTTCACCTTTTAACCCCACCCAAACTGAGAAGCTGTCCTAAAGCCTCTCCACACTCGCGCGCAGATCACGCGTAAACTATGAGTGTGAATCCCATTCGCATATTCGTGACGGCTTAGCAACGCGTTCGCTCCTCGTTCCCACAGTTTGCCGGTTTTTTGTTTCGCGATAAAGATTTACTTTGATTCGCACCGCGATCCGCACCGCAATTTCACGCCGTGATTCGCGCGCGATTGTGGTGAGGCCTTAAGACGAGTGTAGAATAGCCCTCACACGAGAGCTCTTCATGATCGTTGACCAATATGAGTTGCTGACATTCAACCTCTTTTATAAATTACAAATGATTTTCGTTAGTCGAGGTGAAAAGTTTAGCTCGAGAGCAAATGTTTTTCGTTTCGTGCCTTTTAAATCCCTCGCTACATCAACAGTCTAATTGAGAGCCATTTAATATCGTAAAAACTATACCAGATACTATGTACCTATAACTATAGTTTATATTTATTATGGTAAATGCGAATATTAGCCAGTATCTACTTATAAGTGGGAACTTGTTAATGCCATCTGTCTCTTCACACATTGCTATTATATTGTCCTAAAAGATCCCGTAACATAAATAAATACTAGGAAGACCATAGGAACAGGAAAACAAAAATTGTCAAACATCGTAATTCCAATGACGTCACCTACTGCCAAAATGCAAAATTGAGACACGACCTATTGCTGAAGTTAGTCCAAACGATTTTCAACTTACAAAAAGGTAGGTTCAAACTTATGTTCATATCTATGTTTTATTCCAGGCCTAACTTTACCTGTATGCAAAATTTTAATCCGATCCGTTCAGTAGTTTTACCGTGAAGAGTTAACAAAACATCCATCTATCCATCCATCCAAAATATCACACATAGAAAGAGAAGAGAATCAATTAACACTTTATTTATCGTTATAAAGTCTAAAATTTCTCTATGAGCGTGAGATTAAAAGAAATAAACAATATTGATTTCTTAAAAGCTGCAAGAGGATTATGTTTTAAGGCTTTACCAATTTCACCGGAATATCGGAAATTAAATCAAGCAAATGGACGTCAGCCACTAGTAGCTGGCCCTGAACTTAATCCCGCTACAATAACATTGCTACCAGGAATGGATATAATCCGATAAATACCTACATTATTTAATACGAGCACGGGGTTTATGTTTTGAAATGTTGTTCGGGGAATAAAATATTGCACTGATTCTCACTCCAACTCTTGAAAATTCTGATTTAATTTTGAATGAGAGAGAATATGCTATTCAAAGTTCTGATCATGTGTGTAGTGACATATGTACATGATGTGACGGTGCGATACTAGATTCTGTCCGTGGCTTCGCCCGCGTTTATTCGGGATAAAAATTTTGCGTCTTGGACCATGAAAGTGTTAGTTTAATAGGACCACTTACTCTAACCAAACTTCGGGGGTACATTTAACTGTATCTACTAAAAACCTTACTGTGCAAAAAGGCTCACTATAAAATATCAGATTATGTAAGGGATAAAAAGCTTGGGACGGGTTTTGCTCCAACTCGAAAAATTACAACTAACAGGCTAAAGGTTTCTTCGTCGCTTCTTTACTTTAGTCTACATATATACCGAAGCGACAGAAATCAAAAATATGACTCTAATACCGTGTCAGTGTTTAATTTTATAATTTGACATTTTCTTAGTGAACGTTTATTGTTCGGAAATAAAGAGTTTTTGATTTTGACTACGGGAAAAAGAAATTTGTCGGTGGAACAGAATCTCAATTCGGATTCCACCTGTAACCTGTTTTTGTATTTGTTTTTCATATATTCATGAACAGAGAATGCTTTTTACATAGGTTCTAAGTGGCTGAGAAAAGCAGTAAATGTTTCAGTGCTTCTTTTGATTTTTCCTTATACCCTTTTTTACATTCACCCAAAATATAATAAAGGAAATTTTTTGAAATGTTCAAAGCTGAATTACAGTAAGTGATATGAGAAATAATATTAGACTTTCCTGTACAGCTGTCATGCCAGTGATATCAGTAACATCTTTGTTGAAAGGGTCTTAGTATTATCCAATTTTTATTTTTGTCGGGTACTGGGAAATATTCCCGAAACGAGGACCTGAAAGCGCGGGGGTGTCTAATCATTTCGTCTTCTACTTGTTTATTTATTTTTGCTCACATGTAAATGTATAAAGCTTAAAAGGTTTTAATGTTAGACTAGGTACATGCACCCTGTATGGCACTGCAAAATTTATATAAAACTGCCCCTGCGAGTCGCACCGCCGCGGCTGGGCGGTGAATGCGATAAAACTTACGTCAAAAATCCTGAGTTTTAGACTTAAGTTTTTAACGATATACATACACACGTAGAACAGGTAGGACCAAAATAGAGCTACTCTACCTGCTTCATGATTAAGATGCATGCAAAGCCGCGTGTTTATGCCAGTGCCAACATAAGTCAATTCAAAGTGCATGCCAGTCGGTTTGTACTGGTGTAATTTATGCTTTCATAAACCAGCTGGCAAATAAAGGCAAACGCATGGAAATGTCTTGACTTAGTTTGTGTAAATTATCGAGCTATGAGTGTGTATTTGTGTGTGGGTGTGTGTGTGTGTATGTGTCTGGCTGGCAACAATAATAGCTATAATTAAACAAAGTTAAACAATGTGTCTTGGGAAATTATATTTCGTTCGTAGTGTTGGTGTGTTTTGGTATCTTAAATGACCTGTAAAATCTGTGATATACACACATCAACACCGTCTAGGGATAGGTACTTTGTTCAACTATAAAAATACTGGCCGGTTTTAAAATATTTTCAAGAAACCCTATTTTATGGGCCTTTTTGAAAGGTTCCAAATTTGAATTTGAAAAATAAATTAAAAACAAAAGATTTTTTTTATTCGTTATCAAGGGCTTGCTTGGCATTACTTTAGCGAAGGTCGAAGGTTTCAATTTATCTACCATAGTTTTGTATGTACCATGTATTACTAAATTCATTGTTTTATTGACGTGATAACGTCTTATAATTCGATAGCGCCGGCTGCACGCACGAAAAAACATAATAAATTGTTGATTGCACAAAGACAAACTAGATGTCGCTACGCTGTAATAGTCGACGATGTAGAGGGTCTACGACGTAGACGGTCTACGACATTCATAGAAAGTCTGCCCCTGCTCCGGGTCTCACCGCTGAAGTTGAGCCGTGAATGCAATAAACCTTTTCCAAAACTAGTAGGTCATAGGAAAACTCATAGTGATTTTTAGAGAAATTCTTGGATTATAGTACTAAGCACCGCAGAGGTTAAAAAAAAATGTTCGATAAAGTTTCTCAACTTTAATGATCGCGAGGACAAATTGCTTACGATGCTATCCTAAATATCCAAAAATATCGACTTCCGCCAATATACCCAAAAAAATACTGGCCTCTAAAAATCTCGCTGAAAAGTGAAAAATACTGAAAAAATATACTAATACTGAACCTGGTCACACCACACCAATGTTGGCGCCAGTACATATTTAATTTTATAATTACGTTATTCAAAAGAATTATCAAAAAATCAGACCGCGCGTAGACGATATCTATCATAAGCTTTTTTTAAATGTATCTTTAATAGTTTTGTTTGGTGTTATTCAATCAAAAACCTTGTTTGGAGAGCTTGGTGGCCACCACTAGGAACTAAACTCTTGAAACAAGTATCTGCCTTAATAATACAGTACAAAACTATTAAAGATACATTTAAAAAAAGCTTATGATAGATATCGTCTACGCGCGGTCCGATTTTTTGATAATTCCTTTGTATAGCGTGATTATTAAATTAAATATGTAGTGGCGCCACTATCCACCCTACTATTCGCCTTAAGGTTTTTTTTCCACGTAAATTAATTTAAATTAATTATTGTGTGCTCAAACAATTATATTTTAACACTGTCATGGCTCAAGACGCAGACGCCAGTCTACCTTCCCCCCCCCTGTGTCGTCGCCCTTGCGGGTCGCACCGCCGAGGCTGGGCAGTGAATGCGTTAATTTAGTGTTTTGAAATAACGTGAATGTGACTCCACTGGTTGCGTGCAACCCGTAAGCAACGTTTATATTGTGCTAGTGAGTAGCGCAAAACAGCGAAAATTTTTAAAACCTTGCCATCCTTTTTAAACAGCAATGTTTACAGACATTGTATCTTTAGTTTGGCCAGAGTATAGTCTTAGATTCTACGATGAATCAACACCAATCTAAATATTCATACCCATGGAATATGCCTTAGAATTACTAAAAGGTTTTAAATATATACATCTGATAGTCTAACATTGCTAACACACTTTGTCTTTGTTTTATTCTTTGTGATATTAACAACCATCAAGTAAATATGAACAAAAACATCTGTAACATTACAAGCACAATACATATAGAAGCAGTTATCAATGCTAGACTATTGGAAAACAATAATTACCGCTATATTAAAACTAGAAAAGTTCAGAATGCTACACAGCATTCTTAATTAGCCGGCTCAGGAGAGAGGCTTCAAGGAAAATGATAACTTCGGCCGAGAATTGTTTTTGCCGAGAATTTTCTTTTGTTCTTCCTTGACTCGCTTTTCTTGTTCTTTCTTCATCCTCTGACGTTCTTCGTCCATTCTTCTTTGTTCTTCAATCATCGCAAGACGCTCCTCCGCCTGGGAAATAGTGAAGTACTATTAGTAAAGTTACAAGATACAAAAGTTAGGATGGATGGATGTTTGTTAGTTACTTCTACGCGCTAAAACTAATGAACAGGATGTGCTGAAATTTTGCTTACATGTAGTTCTTTACCTGGAATATCATGCGCATGCGAAGCAGCGTACAGAAGATGGTCAACATCGAAAACAGATTTAGAATTTTAGAATACATCTGCAATTGTACAATACATCTACCCACAAGCTCTGCTTAGCTCGGGGCTCGATGATGCTATGTGGATTGTCCAGCATTATTATAATTTATTATTTTATTTACTTAATCTACAGCCTAAGCTAGTCTTCTGCTGGACATAGGTTCGTGCTGCAGGATCTCGGAAATATAGACTTTTGAGGGAACGTCTGGTTTCTGACGTGACAGCTGTCAGCGGATATTTGTCGGTTGGGTGGAATGCGGTATGGACTTCAAAGGGTAATGTTATGCCAATTTGAAACAGGCTATATGACAAGATAACTATATTTTCGCACTCACCTGTAATGGGATATGTCTGAAGTGTGTTTATGCAGGCTCAGATCGACAGATATGAGCGAATGTCGTTTTAAAATAAGAATCATTTGTCTGTGATCATGGCTAACGGTATTGCCGTGAATGTTACTTTCCGTTTTCCACTTTTCAGTGGCATTACGAGTGACGTGTCCAAGAGGTCCTGTAAGGTCTAAAAGAAATAATGCACCTTCACTTTTTTGTTTGAATCTACCTTGAGTCATTTTGTCGGAATTTTGGCTAGACTGTTATGTAAGCAGATGGCGTGACAGCTAGAAATTGGGCTTGAAACCCATTTTTCTACTTCGACAGCAACTTTCATAGATGGAACTACATGTGAAAAACGCACGAAAAACGCATTTGAGTTTTGTGAACTGAATGTATCCATAAAAAACACAAAATATGTGACTTAATGCCAGTCAAAGATGTTAAACCATAGATCTAAGTAAAATGTAGATATGATACCTACGTTCTCCCAGCGCCTACTCAACAACTGCCTGGCCGCTGGCGAGTGAACGAACGATATGCAGCACTTATTGCACTGACTCATAAAAAAACACGTTCCACGACCATATTTATTTCAAACTAAAGTGCTTAAACATTTTATAGGTAAGAGTGTTAAACTCATGATGATAATGATGATACGAATAAGACCTCACCTATTAAAATGTTTATACAGAGCTTCTGCCATTAAATTCAACAGATTATATAAACCCGCTAAAAATGAATTATTGAATAGAGTCAGCTAAAAAGTAATTAATACTTTATCTAACGACAGTCCATCCCGAGAATCGGAAATAAATAAATATCGATCGATGTCTATAATCTTTGTAAGTGAGGTAGTAAGTAGATACAGTCATAAACCTTATTTCCTAATTAAAATCCAAAAAAACAATTAGTAGAAACAAATAACAACTATGTATTATGTGCAATTGAAACAGTTGAGCTACATGCAGGCTATTGTACACAATATAAATATTAAAAATGTAATTAATTAAAATTAAATTATTAACATAATGATTCGAAAATGTGAGGAAACCATCGAAGTAAAACAAAAGTTTCTAAGCAATGTTGCAAGCTCTAAACCTTATAATGGTATATATAATATTGATATATATCTTGACTGAACAGTCCTAAATAAACCCGCCCCCGTTGGGACCAATAATGTTATCAGTCTTAAATTATGAGACTCTAACCTAGATCTGTCTAATTTAGCGCATGGTACAAATAAACAAGGTATGCTACTCCGAGATCTTCTCAAGCCTACGTCACTGTCCACGTGCCACAAAATTAGGAGGTTACGTTCATTTGCAAGTGACTATCAAACTGTTATTGACGCCGCCGGTGAATCAATCGCGTTTTTGATCGGATAAATCTTTAAAATAAAATGGGCGGTTACTCAATCCGTAATTGTAAGGGCGTTAAAATAAGGTTCTTTAAATTCCCAAAAAGAGAATCTGTGGCTGAAAAATGTTCCTGCGATTATATAAATTTCATTTCAAAGGAAAAATTGATTTATCCATGTGCACTTGTGCAGAGCTCAATTTAGCGTTTCATGGAAAACCCAAAACCTAGGTTTAAATCTCGAATCTCCCAAAACTAAAAAGTTTGAGAACCACCGTAGCGGATATGACGTACGCTTGGGAAAACCCACGTGACCGCTGTTTCTCGGAGTAGCATACCTTGTTTATTTGTACCATGATCTAGCAGAGCTCTAGTAGATCGAACTTCGAGAAATTTCTGTGCTTGAGTGAAGCCAGCTCATTGATTAGAAAATTATTTATATCCGATTTCATTGAATTAGATCGCTGTTTTTAGGAAAGTGTCCATGAACCGTGTGTGATACTATACTAGATATGTATACCAGAAGAGATTGAAATCATGCAAATAGCAGAGTGTTGTTACGCAGCGATGACGGATGCAATAACAGGTTCGTTTTGGAACAGGAAATTAACATACTAGACCAAAACTGTCCGCTCTGTAAAGAGCTTCAGTTCATTCTATGTACCCTAGGTATATATTCTGACACTACCACACAGTTTGTAAAGTTTCGGTAGTGTCATCGTTTCAATAGGTATTTAAGATCCTTTATGTAAAAATGTTCTGTATAAAAAGATTTATTTGTTTATTTGGATATGCCTCGAAATACCTTGCAGAGCTATTTTATATAAATCCAAGAAAATGCCTCCTAAACAGTTATGTCTGACGTACGGCACTTTGACAATAACGTTTTGAAAAATAAGATTTCAACGCAATAATTCTAGGCCATGTCATAAATAATTCACAACAAAAGGACATAGATGGATGCAGTTAAAGGAAGGATTTGTAAGGATCTACGCGTGGGCTGGGGTGTAATGGAGAACATAACAATTGTGCTGGGCATCGGGCTCTGTTTAAACTTGAATGTTATGGTTGCAGGGATATATCGGTATTGCTTTCTCTGAACATTGAAACTCTGACCGTAGGTACACTGAAGGCTGGGATAGAATGTAAGATTTCTCGGACTCAAGATTTTAGAGGTAAATAACTACAAATAGCAAACTTGTCTTTTGTTATTTTTCTTAGGTGGATAAATATACAAGTTGCCACGGAAAGGGTGTTCCAAGCCGAAAGGGATCACCCCTTTCGGCTTGGAACACCCTGGTCTTCGTCTCTCACTCTGGTCATCGAGGAGGTAAACGTTTGTTCTACGATATTATTATTTTCGATCATTTTTTTACTTATTTTGAAGAGAATTAGAGACGTTTTCCTTCATATTCGTGTTCTTTATATGACTTTTACATTATTATTGTTGTTTTGAAATTTCAAATGATTTACGTAATCTTTTGGAATAATTTCATGACAAAACATTGATTTTGCTGAAAAATCAAGCAAAAATTAATTTAGAAATATTTTGTTTTGTTGAATAATGCAAGAGTACGTGTAAAACAGAACTCAAATATGAAGAAAAAAAATTAACTGCCAGCAAAAAGAATTCGAAAATAAAAAATCGTTATTCACAATTTGACCCTCACGGGGTCCAGAATCACTGCCTTTCGGCTTAGTACCTTTCCGTGGCACCCTGTATATGAATAGATGCTGAACTATTATTTACTATGTTACGTAGCTATAAGTAGATTTCCAGCTTGTACTAGTTTCCTCGTCATAGTTTCCTTTAGGTGGGTTGTCAAATAAATCAAAAAGCCTTAATTCACGACCGTTTCGAACCAGCGACCGATTGAAGTAAGGTTTACCTCTAACCAATAAGGCTCACCTGTAACTATTAAGATAAACAATTTGCCTTTCTGAAAGTCAGAACAACCATCTTGGTTCATTACGTATCAAACATTATTCAAGAGACCACTTCGATTGGAGGCTGCTGGTAGCTGGGAGCTATTAATCTTGCATAAGCGTCTAACTATTAAAGTTTTCGGCGGATAAGCCTCGGAACTCTCGGCTCAGACACGAGCACATGAAGCGCATTTACATTTAAAATGTTCACAGGTGATTTGGGAGATGAAGATCTTTTGGAAATCATTTAAAAGTTCTAAGCATTGTGTGTTGACTTATCACTGATTTATGTCCTTGTGACATGTTCCTCTATAAAAATGTCCGTAATATTATTAATAGAGGACTGGACAATGAAAAAAACTTCGACCGCTAATCAAAGGTAGTTATAATTTTTAAGAACTTTTTACTTAAACGTATGTACGCAGCTCGCTGTGCACTTGCCTTGAAATCGCTCGCAAATCGCTAGTGTGATAACTATTTTATAATAAGGCACTAACATGTAGGTAGAGGTATGAGTATTGAGTATATACAAATAAGAAAACCTTGACTAGGTACCTATCACTTTTTGTAAATTTTACCTACATCACTGTTTTGATAAAACAACTACAAAAGCGTGAGCAATCGTGTTCCATTAGGAACAGAACGAGCCGAAGATGAAGATTATTATCGGCAGATTCAAATTGAGGCAATCCCGTCCATTACCAGGCAAATGACGGTCCGATATCAAAACATATGTGTAACTAAATCAAAACCAAAAATATTTATATTCATTGTTCTTAAGGTTAATCGAGTCTCTCATTTTACCAATCAAACGTGGAAGGGTAACTACTACGCTGTTTGATGTTGACCATCCAAAACTAAGAATATTGGTGTCGATTCTGTTGTTTTAGAATTAACTATAATTAGGATTTAGGAATGTCAAATAGACGAAAGCTATTCTATGTTTCAAAAATTAGACTGTCAGGTTTAAAATTAGGTTGACAGATCTAAAACAACTCAAGTTAGTTAAAATAGTTAAAATCCTATTATTTGCATTGCATTTTAGCTATGATTAGAAACGTTTATAACGTAAAGTTTATAACCTAATTTTAGCAGGCATCTAATTTAGTCGTGATAAAAAAATATTCTAGTGAAAAACGGGCAAATACTTTTGAAAAAAGTGAAATATGAATTTTGTGGTATTTTTAGGATCTGTACAGAGAATACCATAATCTAAGGTCAACCTAATTTCAAAAATTTATAAATCGTAAATTTTAAGTTAAGAATCCTAAAACAACAGAATCGACATCAATGTCGATTTATCTCGTCATTATCTATGTCTGTATAACACCCAAAACCGTAAAAAAATATACTTAAAAAATACAAGCTTCTTTCAGCACTGATTTTAGTCCAACTTTGGGCGAACCAATACACCGTTTGTCGGCCACATCCTTGTGACGCTGCCAAAGCACGTGATTGAACGAGGGAGTATACAGACCGAATGGTTCAGGTACTGGTCCTCGCATAGTGGTTTGCTACGTTTCGTAACACAGCATTGACATTAGAAACGTGAGTTACAAAACATTTGAATGTCATTGTTTCAAACATACAGACAATCGCCTGAAAAATGTCTCATGCCTTTCAAATAAATGCATAGGAACCTTGCTGTCTGAAATGGTCTTCATTTCACTTTGCTAAGTTTGTAACCGAAGCCAAAGTGTAACAGTTCATATGGTTATCTAAAGCAAGTACCTAAGTGACGATTTGTGTGACAAAATAAATAATTTAATAATTGAAATGTGTGTAAGCAACCAATAGAATCTCAGATACATCATCGTGATGGGCATATTATAAGCATATAACGCTATTTTGACAGCATGCTTTTGGTTAGTTAGGTACAGCATCATCATTTCAGCCCACATACGTGTGGACGTGTGTGGGCTGAAATGATAATGATGCAGCAGTGGTGCTGGACACAGGCCTCCCCCATACAACGCCAAAAATAGCAGTCCTGAGCCTCCATCCATCGCCTCCCTGCGACCGCTACAATGCCGTCCATCCATCCAGTGCATGGCCCACATTCCGTTTCGCGTGGCATCGCGATCGCCTCTATGGCCGGCTTCTTGCCGCTTCACCGTATACTTATTGTTTCGCTTCTCTACATAGCCTCGAGCAAGTTGCTGGAGAAAATTTAAGTGACATTTCCGTCAATTTGCTCGAATATCGTATTTCATGCCTATAGTCGTGGTGTGACCGTTCCATTTAGAACTCGTTTACCGAAAACTGGTTATTGCTCTGATAATTAAATAATGTAATGCTTATTGATAATTTCGTGAAGGCCGTTGTCATGTCATTTCTGAGCATAATCTTCTGATTACTTACCCCCCAATTATACCATTTTACACGGTAAAGTAATCAACTTGCCGCTCGCGTGGAAATTTATGTTTCCCACTTTCTTAATTTTTTCTTTGCTATAAACCTCACGGAGCCCGAGACCTTTCCAACGAAAGCAAAACCGTGGAAATCGGTTCGTGCGTTCTGGAGTTATAGCGTTAGGAAGGAAAACCCGACTTATTTTCATTAGAGTAGATTTATTACGCATATCGACGTTAGGTACGTCTGTTAAAATTATACGATGATGACACATCAGGGAAATTCATTCAATTCAAATAATAATAGGGTATGTCGATAAGTTCTCGATCCAACAGCCAAATAAACGCCCACGCGGCGATTTATTTCCATTTCTCTTCGTAAACGATTTGAAATTTACGTGGGCGAGCTTCTGGCCGACATCACAGGCATTTTAAAGCCCATCACAGACGTAGCTATAATATATAGCAATATACCGTGCTATACTGTACTTACATACTGTACTAACATAGAAATATAAATTATAGCTGCGTGTGTGGTCACTCGAAAATTTGTACAGTAGATTTAATGCGTTATGCATTGCTATGATTCATATTGCTATATATTATAGCTACGTCTGTGATGGCCTGATGGGCTTTAGGGCATCATTAATCATTACATTCTGTAGGAATGTCCTAGGTCTCGTTATTAACGTTATTACAAAATAACGGTAATCTAGGGTAGGTAGGGGTTTGCAATAACGTTTCTTGTTTTAAAAATAACTTCAAAAATCAAGCTTTTAATTCAAAATTACGTGGGTAATATGAATCAGCCAGATCCATATATTTATGTAAAATTCTAAATTCTAAAACTCCGAATTTTACTTCTATCGATGGCCAGGCCTAAACAAAAGATGCGAGTACTAATTATCACATAAAAATTCACATATGACAGAGAGAATAAGTAAGTATAGGTAAGTCAAAACGTAGTCATAGGATCTTTTGTCTATGTACAATTGTACAAGTATCTACTAGCCTAGGTAGGTATCTACTTATAGTAAAATTTTTGAAAAAAGGTTTGATTATTTATCTTATAGTAGGCTAGAGGTAAACCATTCTAAAAATGCACGCCGATTGTATAACGTTTAGTCGAGGGGGCGTGCTTTTTAAATTTTCAGACATTTCAATTTTCATAGAATGAATAGGTTTATCTCTACCTGGTATGCATTCAATAATCTAAGGTTTGACGATGTTGTCCTATGTAGGTAGTGTACACCGTTGCTCGACGCAACATGCAAGTGGGCATGGTCATACTAGGTAGGTATACCTACCTACCTACTACCGCGGTTTCATCCGAATTCCGGGATAAAATATAGCCTATGCATAGGCATAGCTATGTCATCTCCCTGAAAAGTAAGCTTCCTAACGTGAAAGAATTTTTCAAATCGGTTCAGTAGTTTCGGAGACTATTCAATACAAACAAACAAACAAATAATCAAATCTTTGCTCTTTATAATATAAGTATATAGATGAATAAGGAAGAAGCTTCCTACCTAATGTGCTTATGAGTAAGTATGGTACGAATAGATTTTGGCGATTATTTGATAAGCACCTTGTTGTCTGCTATAACTTTGTCTTTTTTTTTGTTTCCTTTAAATCTGAGATCAGCCTTTTTCGCAATGCAGTCAGCAAGAACAATGGCTGGAATACACAGAAAAGGTTGCGCTCGCGTTGATTTCGTAAACACCGCGAATTCAGTTTTGCATTTCCACATCTTTTGCATACTTATCGACACTTTGCAAGTAAGGTAGGGACAACATTATTATTTTATTCAGCATACTGTTTTCTAAAAATATTTGCTTGATATGGACACCGCGGAATAATGATCTGACGGAAAACGGGACATATGAAATGCAAGACGGGACATTTAGCTTATGTTCGAATCCGTAGATATGATTGGTCCGTGACAGGTCTGACAGACAAGTTAATAATTTGATACTACTACTACTACTTAGATTATGTAATTTGTACAAATAGGTTAGTAATGAGTAATAATTGCGCAATTAGTGTGGGACAATACAAATAAATACAGTGTGGGACGAAATTGAACAAAGTGGGACGAGATTTGTGGCACACAAATGAAATTGGTAAATCACACTAATAATGCTAAAGTTAGGATAGTTCGAGGTTCGGTTTCTTCGTTAGGCCAAAACTGCTCAACGGATCGTGCTGAAATTTTGCACAGATGTAGGTCTAGACCTGAAACACATAGGTTACTTTTTATCCCATGGGATAGAAATAACCTTAAAACGTTACCGTATTCCACTCTGATCCACTTTGCTAATCCATTAATGGATCAGTTTTCACGTTTTTTCTACATTGATCCCTAGCCCTAGGATTAGTTTCCACTTCTTGAATCTATTCTACTCAGATAAGGTGGGGTGGACAAACAAAGCGTGCGAAGCCGCGGGCAGAAACCAGTAACTTATAAGATTTTCTTGTGTTTCAGATTAGTCGTGTCACAAAACCAAAGGGCGCTGCACATAGTATTCCCCCACCATTTCCTAGACTCGCCGGAGTGGTTCGGCGTTTCTACTGACGAGTTTTTTCAGGTAACCCATTATTTTCACACTATTTCACATTCTTTTCTTATATAAGGTAAAGCGGGGTATGATCGGCGGGGGGTAAAGGCCGTATGAAATTAGTTTTAGCCTAATATTTTCTAATGCTGTCAACATTTTTTTTACATTGTTATTTATAGAACATTTTGGCAGCATTCGGCGAAAGTTAATTTGATACGGCCTTTACCCCGCGTCCGATTGGGTATAATCGGACGCACTTACTTAGAGAAAACTGACGCAATGCTGGCCAACCACCTGGTAGATGGTTCCATGATATGACGACGATTGCCAAAAAGATATGGATCCAATCAGCCCAAGACTAATATTAATGGCAAATAGTGAAGGAGGCCTAGGCATCAAGAAGTGGGTCAAATCAGGTTTTTGTTTTCGAACCATCAATAATGATGATGAATTTGATGAAAAATGGGATGTCCAAATTTCGGTTGGTTCGTCACAGTTTCGACTTAAAAAAGCTAATATGAAAAGGAGAATTATTCGCGAAGGAAGCACCACGACTGCCTTCCTTCACTCGTAAGTCGCAGGGAAATGGGGGAAGAGCGGAAATGAGCACGTCTCGTTTCGATGCGTTGGAGGTCAATAAAATGACGATAGAGGTAAAATAGACCCAAAACATTAGCTTGCTGAATCCTCAGGGTCTTTTTTAATCCAAAGTAGGCATGTGTAGTTCACGAATGAATCCTTCAAATGAACTACTTCAGTTGTGCGCCGTCCTTCTCTCTCTAGTTCACTTACAATTCAACTAGTTCACTAACTCTTTAGTTCAGTTGTCTTCATCTCGGTCGCGACGAACGAAAACCCGTGCGGATAGATTGTGATGAAACGGACCAAAATCTGATGTCTGCCAGCGTTTCTAGCAAAAAGTTATCGCGAGTGTTATAAATGGTTTTGATGAGTCATGTTGTTGCGGCTGTTACATTGTTTTCTAAACAACAATATTGTATAAAAATCATATTATTTTATCGTAGTTTAGTTATGTACTACTAACATCATTCTTGTTGAACATTTTAAAAACCTTTTTTATCAACGGATTCGAAAGCCAACGTTTTCAAATTGTAACAATTGAAGAAGCGTTCTCTATTCAAATTCAACAGGTGCTGAAAAGAAGCAAATTAGGGATGTGACGTGGCCATGTATCGATGTATAACACATCTATGGCCCAAGACGCAGATCCCCTTCTCCGCCACCGTGTCGCACCGAGGCTGGACAGTGAATGCGTTTATTCTCCCCTTAATTCTCGTCTCCCTTTTTCTCTTTAGCATGTTCTAGAACTTTCCAGTTAATTTCACATCGATCCTACATGTAATCCGAAGGTCTATAAAAGCTTAACGAGCTGTAAGCCTCAAACAAAGTCTAGGTACACACCGCAAGCGAAGAGATCTGGGATACACGGTGTGAGTTACTTTCCAGCCAGTGACGTAAGACATACTTACCTAAGCTCTCGGCTTTTCAGGTCTATTTTTATGGACAATAGACCTTCGCTTGACCGCAATCTCACCTGATGGAAAGCGAAGAAGTCCGACGACGGTGTATCACGAAGGTCGAGACCCAGGTTGTAATTCGCCGGAAAAACAGAAGCAGGAAGCGAGTTCCAGTTGTTTCCGTTTATACACAACCAGCAACCCGTCTTGGCTTCACAGGGGTGATTACCGCCGTAGGATAAAATATTTCTATGATCATTGGGAATTTGTCTTTATTCACAAGGAAAATTATACTAGTATTTACAATTGAAACAATTGAGCTAACTGGTGACTGTTGCAAACAGTCTACAGGTAGCTCAACTGATCCATATCGACGCCAGTCGAAAGCGTCCCCAAGACACTGGCTGTATTGCCACGCTGTATGGCAATGCTGATGCTTTTCGCTACCTTTCTTTTAACTGTGGTGTCCCAATGGAGCAACCGACAATGGCATTACCAATTACCTACTACCTCACTTATTATGCGTGGGTAAATAAAATGGAAACCTCTCTGTTTCCCCGCGTTACTCCACTGTGGTCTCCCAGTGGAGGAACCTTCAATCCTACCATTCCAGAATTTTAATGCGATTTTTCAGTAGCAATGTTTCTGATGCTTGCTCATCAAGCAGAAAATTAAAAATTTACCAACAACCTCAAGGGATTTGTTTTGTGAAGTTATTTCTGTTCGTTCAAGTAATTAACTTGGAGAATTTTAAACCAACTTAATGGGTTGGGCAAAACAGGATGAATTACTTAATTATTTGGTGGTGTGAATAATTTTGTTTCGAGTTCGGGAATATCTGTGAAATTTGAGTTTCCGGCCACGCGCTTGTTTCCTCGCGGGGGTTGTATAATTGTATCGAATTTGATTCGTGGTTATGGCCATGGTATGAAGAACTGGTTCATAAAAGGCCCGATTGGCGAGCCTGTAAAGGAAAGTTTCAATATTTATGTAGTGTTTGCGTGAACATTCGATTGTGCCTTTCGTTAGCCGACCGGCTGCCGGCGGCCGAGAAAACATCATAACTGCGAAAATGCAAAAACCGCATTTTCAACTATACTATCCCATAATACCAAAACCTAAATCTTTTAATCCCAAAACATGAACCGAATCAATCCAAATCGTAATTAAACTCTGTATCCATTTCAAACGGGAACAAAATACCTACTGAATAAAAAGAATTACCTAAGTACGTGGCGTTGAAGAACTAAAAATAGAGCCCTCATCAATTGAACTGTTAAAAATAAACAATCTAGCTATTTACTACAACATAATTATAAGCATTTTCTTGACAGTATTTCCATAATGACCTCAGAAATAATTATAATATTGTTTTAAGAGTTTTTCTGCGAATAAGAGCATTATTATGAGATGATTCTGGAATGCATCTTTCATTGATTTTCTGATAATCTCGCTGCCACCAGTGCAAGTGTGTGCAACTGGTGGTGCAATTTGGAAGAGCCTACCTACATGAAGTATTTATCAGGATAAAAATATATTTCTTCAGTTTTGAAAAGTGAATACGCGTGGTATTTACCGAGAGCAACAACAGAGGCAAGCGAGAGCGCTCGACATCCGTCTCTCTCCTACTTGAGTGAGCGATGCGTCTGCGTGGACAGCTGCTATACTATAGTACATTTACATGTTTTGATCGAGTATCAAATGCTACCATTCCATCAGTATTTTCTTAAGACGTTGTCACGTTCAACTATCGTCAGTAAACCGACTTTCCAGACAACCAATTTTTTTTTATGTATTAAGATGGAACATAATTATTTTGCTTTCGGAGGAGGGCGCTGACTCAGCTACACAGTTTTTAACTTTTGCGGTTGTCAGCCCACAATTGTACTCTCTATATAATTTTACTTTTGTTCCTAATAATGATTTTTGTATTTTGTATAATATAGTATTGTTATCATTCTGCGACTTAACGGTTCTTTCTGCGGTTCTTTAGTCTCTACCAGGTTCGACTGCGACTTGAGAGTACCTCAATTTCTACGTGTCTAGCAGTGGGTGAATTCGGTTGTAGATGGTGATGATGATAAACATTCTGTTACATAGATTAGCCTCGAAAAACACTCACAGAGAGCCGCGATGAATATTAGGATGGATGGATTGGTTGATGAATTCTAGATAAATCTGAGTCATCCTGGCCTCTGTTACTAGGTTTTGCTAAAGACAAGCTTTAGTTAAAAACAATACAAAATGCTTTATTGTACACCATAAAAATAACATTACAGGGAGACATTACATAAGACAAGTATAATGGGCGGCCTTATCGCTTAGAAGCGATCTCTTCCAGGCCACCTTTGGATGGAACGATTATTATTATAATTTAAATTATTTGAATTTAAGAAAGGCAGGGGGTGTACCAAAGACTATGTAAAATAGATATACAACGTGTATCAAAACATGTGTTCTATCCGAAAGGGGGGCCCCCGGGGAACAACTTTTGTTCAACGACTTTTCTAATTTCGATTGCTATCTCTAAAAAAAAGGGCGACAAAGTTTCAACATGAACAGCTGATTTTTTACGAAGTGACAACCCTAAAGTCAGCTGTTTCTTGCACTTGGAACAATGACCTCAGTATGGTCCTCAGAGGCAGGCGCCTAAATTTGATTGGCGGTCGGACTTTGCCAAACGGTTGTCAATCGCCAATCATAGAACAAATTATACCTTTGAGAACCACCCTCTTTCGCTAATTGGCTGTCGGCATCTATCAAACCACACCCCCACAGCCACTTAAATACCTGCAGAGGTATAGGTAGGTATAGGTTACCCGGATAGGGTTGTTACTTTATTTAGGCACTAGGAAATTAAAACTTTTTGTATGAGAAACTAAAAATAGGAATTTTTAATTATCTCCCCCCACAACTGATCACCATTGGGGTCTGAACCCCCCCCCCCCCCCCCCCCCCTTCGGATCGTACACATGTTTTGATACATGTTGTTTACATACCATTTTGAATACAAAATAGAAACAAATAATTATTAAAATTGAAGTGTAGTGGATAACCACCAGGTCCAATGTTAGAGCAGCAGTCGGTAACTCAACACCGTGCACTTTTCGACTGTTAGCATTTCTGCTTGCCAAGTTTACGTCTCACCATATTTTTAATGTCATCTCTCGAAATCGCGGCGGGGTTTGGTGAACTTAAAAGTTTGTTGTTTGGCTTGAACGTGTTTTGTACTAGCTTTAGCACGCGGCTTCGCATGCGTTTTCTGGAATAAAAAGTAGCCTATAAGTTATTACAGGTCCATATCTTTATGTGTGCAAAATCGGCCTCGGCCAAACATCTTCACAACGGCACAAAATATTGGTAGGATAGGATTTCATTATTTGTTCAATACAATACCTACAAGATAGCGTCCTATATTAAAAATAGCTGCATGCAGGCATGACGTCATACTTTCAGGACTTTACCAAAGTATAAATATATCGATTGCCTACATACGACATAATTTCGCATTTTTTATCAATATACGTCAGTTGTTATGATTTCATTAAAAGGACATCCGGTTGCGCTATTCACCAGTAATTAATAAACATTTCCATTGTCTGTTATACTGTTCGTCTTACACACAAATAGGTACTTGTTTATGGCGGAATCGGCAGAATATGTGAATTTTTTTCGTGGTTTTTCTTCGTGTATCTTCGTATTACGGAACACTCATGAAAGTTAAATATTTCAACACTGTCCAGGGAAGCGCATAAATCTCTGGTTTCATAAAACAGGATTCCAAACTAACAAGATGCGTGGTTACGTTGGTAGGGTTGTTACGTCCAATGAAATCTGAATCTGAACTAGTTCCCATATTCATATCTAACTTCTGAATTTGAGCCTTTGTAGGTATTGTATTCCATCATCATTGATATTGTAGCCTTTTTAAAATTTCCGCTCTTTGAATTGTTGTCGGTAGAGTCCCTAACTACATTCTTATTACCTGGAGAATCCTCTTTCCTCATTGAGTTCAGGTACTTACCTCATAAACAATAGCCATCGAATAGCTTATTTTAGATCCTACAACCTTGTTAGTATTACAAGTCTAACACAAACACAAACGGAACAGGGACAAACCTTGCAACGTCGTGACAATTTTTTTACTTTCATCATGGATTCAGATTGAAATTGGGGTTCTGAGGACGTGATTGTTATATAGCAGCAATATTTATGTAGTTCTGCGTGTCGTTTTTGTAATATTAAAGAAATCGGTACAGTAATTAATGTATTGATAATGGACTAAAAAGTCATTACAGAACAATTCTGCTCTAAAACAGTGTTTTTGTGACGTCCTTTAATACACATCTGAGTTTATCACAACCAATTTTTCGTGGTCGTAAAGGACACTCATTTTCGTTATTTATAAAGTTAGGTTTATTTTGTTTATTTAAATGAATAGAACACGAAAATATAGTACGGGTTCCCTTTGACACCATTAATACATTACTTTGTTTAAAAAAGTTATAAGCCAAAAACTTTTTTTTATCGTTTTTTGGCTCTCCTGAAAAGTCGTGTTTTGTCCTTTACGACAGTTGAAATTTCCGGTATCGATATTGATTGTTATTTTCCCATTTCAATGAAACTCCAAGCTCTTTTCTTTTGATATATGGCATGTCGTGATGACGCGCATAGACTAGATAGATAAGAAAAACAAAATTATAATCTTTAGTCGCGTTTTCCTCAAAACCATGCCTGACTGAGTTACTGCACTCTTCGTAAGGAGGCGTAATAGCGTTTTAATTAACGTATTTATGCGCCTATAAACTAGGTATATGAGTAGGTAATAACCTATAGTCCAATTCAGAATCT
Organism: Eupithecia subfuscata; assembly: GCA_963564075.1. Lineage (NCBI taxonomy): Eukaryota > Metazoa > Arthropoda > Insecta > Lepidoptera > Geometridae > Eupithecia > Eupithecia subfuscata. The sequence continues at coordinate 57,429 of CAUWYO010000011.1, read as the reverse complement.
TAGATAATTTATGTAAACAAAGAAATGTCATGATATGTCACTGTCATAATGACAAGTCAGGGGTAGAAATCATTTTTTTACCATGGATCACTATTAGTAGTGATGGCGCGCGGTTTTGTTTGTGCGATACGAAAGATACCCTACTTGTGGATGTGGCATTGTCGCGGCCTCGTTTCCCTGTGACCGTAAGGAAATACAAATAAAACAATTTAAATAATTACATATTATTATTGCTTAAAAAATATTACATTATTCTGACATCTCAGAATCTACGTCATATCATATCATCATATCCCTATCATAACACTACGTCCATCGTGATTGATATGAGAGGTATTTATAAGTTCAATGTTGGTTAACTTGCGGAGCTATAATACATATAATTATTTATTATCCAGCCCAGACTTTACCCTGTGGCCAATTTATATGTTATATGTATTTTTGAATACATTCATCACCATAAGTTTTTCTGTAGTACTCATAGATTTCTTCGGACGTTTTTTTTGTGGTGACAGATAGTCACTTGTGGACGATGTCGATGGACCCGGCATCTCCGCCGTCGGCGGCGCGAGCGCGGGTTGAGGTTCCATGTTGTTGCATGTGATTGGTTAAGCTGGACTCGGGCGTGACATCCATACTTGCATGGTTATGGATACATGCGAATCAAATCCTACGCCCATGAGGCGGAATCTACACGTAATTAGTACATACCGCAGCTAGAGTCATAGGCGTTAGACCATCAAATCTTTGCTTTGCAATGCTTTGTTTCGTTGAATAAGTACAATCACTGTACCTAAACTTAGAAAAGGTTAAATCCTCAAACTAAAATGGACATGGAAATAAGTGATATTTTTGATTCCTGTCGCTTTGATATGAAGACTAAGGTAAAGAAGCGACAAATAAACCTTTAGCCTGCTATGTTTGAGCCCATCCCAAGCTTTTTATCCTCTAAATATTTATAGAAAGCCTTTTTGCACAGACATGTTTTGACAATTTGTCTTAATTAATTTACATCATTAGTATCCATGATCATCATCATCATCGGTATCCATAGTCATCATTCTCATCATCATTGGATACTTTCTGAGAGGCATGCTGACAATTCTTTTGTGCTTGCAACTCTGTTATCATAATTATTAAAGGATAAAGTCAGTTCTATAAATAACTCCATCAGTGAATTCTGATAATGTAACCTAACCTACCTAAACTTATTATCAGCTTCGAGATGAATAACATGCATTTTTGTTCTTATCATAAAAGTTTCTGTGTTTGTGTTGATAAAATGTTAGTGGACCACACAAGGTTTTGTCCAGTTTTGAATGTATATTGTATGTTCCAGGTAAGTAGAGACAGATGAGTAATATTAGGTATTTTTTGTAAGTAAGTAAGCAGGCTTCGAGAAATTCCTTGACAGCTTACATTCGTCCACTGCTAGAAGCAGGAATCCCCTGATAAGTGTTTTATTGGCTTTTATCTCATGAGGGGTAGTGCCCATAATCACCACGCTGGGCATGCGTGTTGGGGATCTCAGTTCGGTGGTAGAATTGTACTGCGGGGGGCGCTGCTGCCCGCCCCTGGTGAATATCCCTTAGTCGCCTCTTTGGACACCTGCGGAAAGAAATAGGGAACTACTTGTAATTGGCCAACAGTTTGTCCTTTCGGACATACAATAATAAAATTATTGTTAACATTAGTTAAATTGCACATTTTCTTTATACTTAATTTAGGCTAACAATAAGAGTTAAATAACAATGATTACTATCTAAATTTTGAGGGGGATTATTATTTTGAGGAGAGTAACCCTTTTTTATTATTAACTAATGTTAGTATTAATTTTATTATTGTTTGTCCGATAGGACAAACTGTTGGACAATTACAAGTAGCTCTTAAGACCAACTATGTACACACACACAGTTTAAACAATAAATGTTTCTTATTCTTATGCTCTTTAGTTATAATAATATTTTAACAGTAGTTATAATATACTATATAATATATTCTTTGATATTATAATATAAAGTAAAGTAAAAAGTATTTATTCTGGTCACAAAAATTACATGGAACGTTGGTACAAATAAATAAAAGTTAAAACAGTGACATCAAAAAAGGTCGTCGCTCAGCATGATGCACAGTAACGATGGCGCTACTGTGCGCTGGTTTTATGCGACACCTAGAGGGCGCAGCGGCAGCAGCTGACACACGCGTAAGACAAACTGTGTGTATTCGATACGATATTTTCTTAATTTTAATTTGAATTAATTATCTTCTATTTCTTTTATTTCTAACGATAAATTGTGTTATATATGTATTTTATTAACATTCAATTATTATTAACATTACTTAATAAACTTATTTTTTATTATTTCATTGGCAGAACATTACATAACAGAATACTGTTAAAATATTATGAAAATCATGTCTTTTGAAGCAAAATCGACGTGTGCAAATAATTTAGGACTAAGTGAGATTCAATCCCGCCGCCTTGGGTTACGGATCGTCTTCGAATTTCACATTCCAGACAGACAGACCGAATTAGGAAACGATTGAGCACGCAACATAAATGTTTCGCATTTTCAACCGAAGAAAAACGAAGGAGGTTCTCAAGTCGCGTATACTTATATATATTTTTTTATGTAGACCACGCATAACTTTTTACAGCTTTCAGTCGCCTTTAAGACATCCCTGGGCTGACTTGCAAGGATTCATTTTTTACTCCGCCACGGCCAGTGCTTCGAATGTCCTAGATATAAAAATACCATATTAGAATATAAAGACTTTAAGGCTGCTTTATTGTTTTAACAAAAATCTGTTGAAAATATCGCGCTTATCCGGTCGCATTCATTCAATGAAAACTGTCATGACATCTCAGTTCATTTAGCTGTAGCGACGAAATGTAGATAAAAAGTTAAGGCTCCCTCTCCAAGTGTTCTTAAGACTTACTTTGAATAAAGGCTGCCTATTCACACACCAACTATTAACTTGCATTTACACATTTTTTCTTGCTTCGGCCGAAAAGATTTACTTATGTCAATTTAGAATTATTAAAATAAGATCAAAAAATTTATTCTTACTTATACCTATTATTTGTGGGTTACCGGTCGTGCTCTAAATATTATTAACTAGTCAATTTGAACTTTAAGCTATTACTGGAACACCAACAATCATCAGTACACATTATGTCCACTACTGAACGTCCCTGGGGCTTACCCATAATCACCACCCTTGGCAAACGGATTGATGATCGCTCGCAGATGGGTGTTAAAAATACTCAGAAGAAACCTAATGCCCTTCCTCTGGTAGGCCCCCTGAGTCGGCCCTTTCGACATCCACGCGTTGAGAATTCAGATCTTCTTTCGAGACACTCAAAGCTCTAATTATAAATATTTAATTCGAGAAAACGGCTAACCCCTGCAATGACCAGTCTAAATATGTTTTTACCTACCTAGAGTTTATCTCGAGTGCAAAGTACTTTAGATTTAGCTGACCTACGACTACGTGTTAAGAACAAATGTATACGTTGAAAACATAAGTGCCTTGGGACAAATGTTTGTACGATCTACAAATATTTGTTACGGATGTTCGGGTCGTTTCTATGAATAATAAAAAATATCTATCTATGTAATGTAATAAATTATGTAGGTATATCAGTCATCTAGTACCCATAACACAAGCACTGCTTAGCTTGGGGCTAGATAATGCTGTGTTTATTGTCCAGCATTATTTATTATTATTACTTATTTACGGCAAAAATGAAAAATTTATTGAAATTCCTTCTTTTAACATAATAATATGAAACAAGACAAAATTAAAAATTGTATAAACCAGCCGACGTTTATTTGCTGAACATATTTTCATGAAACAAGGCTAAGAACACTCGGAATAAAATTATCTATGACACATAAAATACTAAACGAAAATCGGTTCATCCGTTTGGGAGCTACGATAGTTACCACAGACAGATACACAGACATACACGTCAAACTTATAACACCCCTCTTTTTTGCGTCGTAGGTTAAAAATAGGTGGTGGCGCTGATCAAGTCGCGTATGTGCCATACATGACGGAGAAATCGACGGACATACATAAAAAGCATACACAGCCTAACATAGAACCACCGTCTTTTTACGAAGTCAGTTAAAAAACAACGTAGGTGTAGGTTACTTGTAATTAGATAGACGTAGGTTTTTTTATAACTAATCACTTATTGACAGGTTTAAGAAGTGTGAGCTCTAAAAACCAGCATCCGTGTGCACTTTTTGTGTGAATCAGCAAAAATATTAACAATCACACTAATCACATCACACTTCACATCACATCACATCACATCACATCACACTAATATTATAAATGCGAAAGTTTGGATGGATGGATGTTTGTTACTTCTTCACGCCAAAACTACTGAACGGATCAGGCTGAAATTTTGCATATAGGTAAGTCTAACCCTGGAATCAAACACAGGCTTTTTATCCCATAAATCAGTTCCCATGGGATAGAAATGACCTCAAAACGTTTCCATAGAAAAAATACGTGCGAAGCCACGGGCAGAAGCTAGTTAGATATAATTTATTCATAATGAAATGATATATTCACCGAGTGGAGACCGCGACTCGGCAAAAGTAGTCTAGGACGCCCTCCGGCCAGGTGGGATGACGACCTGCGAAAGACTGCAGGCAGATGCTGGATGCAGCGAGCTGAAAAAGACGCTATGGCGCTCATTAGGGGAGGTATATGTCCAGCAGTGGACTAATAATAGGCTGATGATGATGATGAATATATTTACACTGAGATAATAAAGAATAATAATAATGCTGGACAATACACACAGCATTATCTAGCCCCAAGCTAAGCAGAACTTGTGTTATGGGTACTAGATAACTGATATAGCACTTAATTCAATACATTACATAGATATTTCTTATTATTCTACTAATATTATAAATGCAAATCCTAACTATCCTACTCAAATTAAGCGAAAGTTTGTGAAATCGGAATTTTTGTTACCTAGGATCTCCAAAACTACTAAATAGATCACGATGAAATTTGGCGTACGCTTAGAGCAAAGCCTAACTTAGATAATGGGCTACATAATAAACAGAAAATACGCGTGCGAAGCCGCGGGAAGACGCTAGTATCTTTTAATATATTCAGAACACCCGGAATAACCAAGGCGGGAATCGAACCTGCAACGGACCTTCGCCCGCCGAGCCAAATTCGGTCGTCAAAAGATAAATCAGTTGCGAAAACTGATACATGAAATTTAGAAATTGCGATTTTGAAAAAAACACTAATCCATACAAAAATCTTCAACCCCTTTGCATAGGTTCTACTTGAAATTAAGCTATTTTTTATCCCGGTAAAACGCGAGTGAAGCCCTGGACAGAAGCTTGTGAAAAATATTCCCTGTTCCATTCGTGGTTTCCACATGTTAAGGGCGGTGGTCGAGAAATGCCCTATTCCCATTTGTTCTTTTTGGGGTAATAGGAAAATGAGACTCTGGTTCGTGAAACTCAACGCTGCGGAAAAAGATAATCTGATAAAATAAATCTATTATTTATTGTTAGAAAGTAATAAAAAATTGTTATATCTACACAATGAGCTTACATTTAAAAAGACTTAACTGCAAATAACATAAAACAAAACTTACTTTGAACTGGTTATTTATGTACTAGCTGCATTCTTACTACCCGATGTCCTATTACCCGTTTTCCCGTAGGAATGAAGCATTTTCCCGCGGTAAAAAGTAGCCTATGTTCATCAGGAATAATGTGGGCTTCTAATGGTAAAAGAATTTTTCAAATCGGTCCAGTAGTTTCGGAGCATAATCAATACAAACAAAGAAACAATCAAATCTTTCCTCTTTATAATATTTTATTTATCACCCGCGTAGTTCCCGTTCCCGTGGGAGTTCCGGGATAAAATATAGCCTATGTCACTCCCTGAAAAGTAAGCTTCCTAACAGTGAAAGAATTTTTCAAATCGGTCTAGTAGTTTCGGAGCCTATTCAATACAAACAAACAAACAATCAAATCTTTCCTCTTTATAATATTTTATTTATCACCCGCGTAGTTCCCGTTCCCGTGGGAGTTCCGTGATAAAATACAGCCTATGTCACTCCCTGAAAAGTAAGCTTCCTAACAGTGAAAGAATTTTCCAAATCGGTCTAGTAGTTTCGGAGCCTATTCAATACAAACAAACAAACAATCAAATCTTTCCTCTTTATAATAATTAGTATAGATAAATATTAATCTTAGCTTGGTTTTAACCATGACACGGCAAAAGGTTCGTTTCAAATACACAATTTAGTTAATTACAAACGAGTTAGTTTAGTTCTGTTCTACAATTTGATACTTGCGAATTAGTTAGCAATTAACCCAATCTTTTTATGGAAACTCGATGACCTCTGTGGTACAAAATAGCGTAAGCATGGTTTACATACACAAAGTATAAATTAACTATTTTATGCTCGACGCTTCGCACGCGTTGTTTCTATCGAAAAGTTTAAAGGTGATTTCTATCCCATGGGAACTGATTTATGGGATAAAAAGTAGCTTATGTATGGTTTCCAGGATTAGGATTACCTGTATGCAAAATTTCAGCCCGATCAGTTCAGTAGCTTTTGCGTGAAGAGGTAACAAACATCCATCCAAACTTTCGCTTTATAATTTAGTGTGAAGATTATTTATTGGGACTTTATCGCATAAACTCGCTTCTAGATATGTTTTTTAGATAAAGGGATTACAAAACCAAAGAAATATTGATGGAAAATATTTAACGGCAGATACTACTGGTATCATCGGAGCAAATTACAGAAGTTTGACATGTCTATCGTTTGTTTTAATATTTTTTTTTTTTAATTTAAAGTAGTTTATTTAGAAACGAATTACATGGTTGTATTAACTAATGGAATTCGATGATGCCCGCAGTAGTTTTTAATAAAACTGTGTCGCAGACACCATCGCCCTCCTCACAGACAGGGTGTTCTACTACATAATTTTTAAATAACTATTAGATAGGTATCTATGATTAATGAATAATGTTTATCTTTAATGTTAATAAAAACTAAGTTTATAAATATTCAAAGGTAGGTACGAAAATATATATATTTATTTTTCAGTGTGTATGCGACTGAAATTGTGTGTGTGTGTGTTTGTGTGTGTGTGTGAGAGGGTGTGTGTGTGTATGTGGTGCTCCTGAGGACACCGGTCTCATAAGAGTCCGGGCAACAGAAGCTACCAGGTGAGCGAGTATGTATGTGTTCATGTGTATGTATGTATGTAGAGCTCCTGAGGACACCGGTCTCGTAAGAGACCGGGCAACAGGAGATACTAGTGTGGGTAGGTGGGTGTTTGTGTATGAGTGAGTAGGTATAACATCTCACGATATTACTTTTAACAGTTCTTCAGTGGAATCATACGTCAGAGATAGAAGCCAAGTGTTAAGGGTTTGCTTGCATGATCCTTTAGTCATTTGGAAAATTTCAAGCTCTTTGTTTACTTTGTTATAAAGCCATGGACCGAGAAAACTTAAAACTTAAACTTAAAATATTACAGTAATATTAGTGTGAAGTGTGATTAAATATGACTACATGATGATCATTAATAGGTACCTGATATGATTTCAGTACGAATACCAACATAAAAACATCGAATTCCCAATTCCAAGAAAATATTTCACCAGTGTTGCCAACACCGTATTAGCCACGTACTCACCAACATACATTTACGTTTCACGTACTATGTTCATAATAAACGTACGATATACGAACCCACATCAGAATTACGGGAAAATGTTATTTCACTCTAATAAAGGAACGTGAAAATATGGCTTTCCTAAATTCTTCTGTAATCCTAAAGGGAAGTTACTGGGTTCTTCATGTAAACTAATAAAGAGCTTGGAAATAATGTACCGAGACTACCTCTTTTGTTTGGTTTATATGTAGATACTACTGTGTTTTTTTTTTAGCCATGTGAGTACATAATATTTAAATATTTTAGTTGAGAAACCCTACTTATACTATCTAATTAATACAAAATGTTTATTAATTGTAAGTACTTAATTTACTATTATTTTTTCAAACATTCTCATGCTGACTGTACAAAATCCACGATGAAAGAAACGGTGACGAATTTACCCATAAAAAATAATATTTTATTCGACGGTGACATTTTTACCCTCAAAGTATGGAACTTAAAAGTAGCCATTGCTCATCACATGCCGGCCTTGCTGGTGATGAATACCTTACACCAACTCAAAGGGCACAGAAGCAGATACGCCGCCTAAAAAGTCTTCTCAGTCAAGCCAAAAAGGACTTAGATAAAAAAGACAGTGAAATATTCCATTTAACAAAAGAAGTGGTCGAACTAAGACTGTTCAAAGCCTCCGTCTGCTCGCCTGATGAGAAATCAAACTCTAGCGAAATTGTGACAATCAGAGAAAATGCTGAAGATTCACCAGTACAGGAGACTCCAAGACTGCAAAAGACTTGTAGGTCCTATGATGTAACTGATAGTCCTCTGTTCAAAGAGACTCCAACAAGATGCCGCAATGAAATGCAAGGTTCGTTCACTGATTCAGGACACTTTGATGATCTCACAAACTCCTCATTGCATTCCAAAGAGTCTGTTCACATGCTGACACATGATGCTAGTTGTATGACAGATTTAGATGACTCTGATGAAGAGCGGAGGAATCTGATAGCTCATTATGAAAAGAAAATTGAAGATATTATGAGGAGTAACGTTGGAGAGACACAGGAGTTGAAGAAAGCCCACAATGATAAGGTAGAAGATCTATTGATAAAGCTAGCTGATGTGAATACTCGCTATTGTGAACTGCTGCCCAACTATGAGCAGGCAAAGGAAAGAATACACTCCCTTGAGAAGCAATTGGAAGAGGCCAGCAAACAGTTGGAAGAAGAGGAGAATAAGCACAAAGCTATATACTTGCAAATGTACAACAAGGGGGTGGAGGCAGCAAAATTCGAAACCAATGAAAAGGTAAAGTAAATCAAATTATTAGCCTTCATTTGTTTTGTCATTCATTAACGATAGTGTGTTGTTTTAATCCAATTAAATTCGAAACCCTAAAATATTAATATTGTTTAGTGTAATACCTATTGTAATGTTTTCTGTACTCTTTCTGATTAATTTTAAGGCTTCATAAGTTATTAAATGTGACAATGCTAAAACCTAGATAGCACACCTAAGTTTACCATAAACTAGTTGTTTGTCATTACAGGAAGGAGAGGCTAGCACCTCTGCGGGGCCAGTCAGCCGGGTTTCTGTTGAAGAATTGCTGGAGCAACTGCAGATTACTCAGACTGAGCTCGAGAAAGTCCGAGTAAGTGACATCTTCACCTATACAATTAACTCTTTCCTTTTGTGTTTTACTGTTTCACAATATAACATCAAACTCGAAGATAATGCAACCAACATAATTTGTTGAATCATCATTACCAAACAGTTATAGGAAATCGCTTTGAATGCAAAAGATTCTTGTGCAATAGCGTAAAGAAATAGGGTATTGTTCTGCTGTACCAACTTCATTATTCCACTTGATTTCTTCCTACACTAACTTTTATTGGAAGTAGATGCTCAGATTAACCAGTTTGATAGAAACTCATAGCCACAAGCTCCTCTAAATGCTAATCAAATCATTAAAAATGAAATTGAACGAATTTAGTGACGTAATGGCGATAAGTGATACATTTTTGTTTCAAATATCTGGGTCACCACCACACTACATGGGTAGGTCACATTACTTTCATACATCAAATTCCATTACTATGATGTGAAATAATATTTCTTTTGTGTGTGACTTTCCTAAGATTTGATTATCATTTGTTGTGGCATTCTTTTCATCAGATTGAATTAACCCCTTCAGCGCTATTACTTGACCATTTGGTCAATTCAAAGTCACCAAGTGAAAATAATTTAATCAATTGGTGAGAAGACTCGATTGCTTGCTCTACATTAAGTGTAGAGCTTGCTATATCGTCCATATAAATATCTCGGCTCAGTATCTCACTGGCGAGAGGAAACTGATGTCCTTCGTCCTTACACAACTGTTGAATTGTGCGAATTGCGACAAAGGGGGAGCATTTAAGGCCAAAAGGGAGCACTGAAAACTGAAGTATTTTCAAATCTTCACCTTCGTGGAAGCGGTAGAATATACGCTGAAGGGGGCGATTTTCAGGACGAATGGCTATTTTGAGATACATAGCCTTAACGTCAGAAGTTATTGCCACAGCGAAAAGTCTCATAACAGGATTGTTCTATACTTACCGCTGGTAAGAGCGGTATCGGAAACTAAGACGCGTGGTCCACCGTACATATATACAGATAGTTCCAAGTACCACGCTACTGCCTCAGGTTACAACCATCGGGTTACATAACAACCTACTTTTTTCTTAGATGCCACACGTAGCCTACTTCATCTGATTTATCTGTCAGATTATACTGAACGCTGTCGTAAATTCCACTTCTTACCTCTTATTGTACGTAGGAACATGCAGACTTATGCTATCTCATGAACATAGCGACCTCTCAAATTATTTTGCACAAAAAGTGGGCTTTGTCAAGCGTGTCCATTCAGTACTAGGTACGTTCTATTGTATTTTTTCTGAGGTTCTAATTCTAGCTTATCTAAAATTAGATCGACAAAAAATACTTTGTAGTTAATTTACATGGCTAATATCCTGCTTGGAAAATAATGTTATAATACAGGGTCTGCTAAGTCAAAATAACGACATAAAATTTCTTTTAAAAATCTTATTAGGTAACGCTACTACAATAATGTAAAACCTCAAAATCGCTAAAAATGAAGCTTTGATACTTCATTCAGTTTACGGGGTAAGAACTTAAGTGGCTAAACTGTTTTTACTACAGACAACTCGGCATCTAGTTGAAAATGTCGTAGCCAACGTAAAACTGGTCATCTCTTTCCTTTGCATGGGGTGAAAACGCGATTGAGAAAAAAATAATCAAGGTGCACCGTTTCGCACATAATTTGGTCGAGATCTCAGGAACCCTGCGGTCTATTGAAATGACTTATGTTTTGATTCGTTACCTGCAATTATTTGAACCAGATTCTTCATAATTTGTGTAGTTATTATAAACAAGCAAAAACTTGATTTTTGTGTAAGCGCAAAAATCATGTTCTGTCCCGCTCCTATGAACGCGAAATCCTATGCACATCCTTTTTACAAAATGGCGCCTGTGGTACCCTCTTAAACTTGAATAACGTTAACGTTAAGTTAATAGTACGTTTTGGTGGAACGATCCTCCTATCAAGGAATGAAAAAATGTTGAATTTTATGTTATTCCATTTTTTCCCACGAGGATCTCGTGAGTAGGTACTAAAATGTTGGCCTAGTTTGTCAATCAAACCCGTTACGTTTGCCCCATAAATACGTATTCTTGCAGTACCTACCTTAGGGCAGTAAGTATAGGAAACAGGTAAGCAAAACAATAACTACTAATTTGAAGACCTCAGTGGGCGAAGGTATTCTTGAGATGCAAAACCTTGTGCGTTTCCATTATAACAAACATAGCTAGATGTCATAATGAATCTAAGCGGGTTAACTTAGAACATAGGTGTTAAACCATTGTTACATTCATAGTTCGTCTAACTACGTTCTAACTTCGTCTACTACAAGTTTATACAGTAAAAATGGCAATTATCCGCTGACACGACCTCGCGTATTTGACCAAAAGTAATATAAAAAAATGCGAAAGTAACTTGTCTATGTCTGTTTCTCAGCTTGGTGACAAATTGAGGAACTGACAAATTGAAATACTGACGGGATCTTAACGAAACTTGATAAGCAAATACATTGCATTCTGAGTAAAGAAATACTTTAGCTCCGACACGTGACCAGAACCTCGTAAATCAGTGGTATACAATTATCAGAACACCCTGAAAAGATTGCATTTCCATCCTGCCGTTCACAAAAGCAATTTTTCGCCTCGCCAGTGTTAATCACAATCTCACCGACAGTAGAACACCCTGAACAAATATCTGCAGATCGTACAAATATTTGTCCCGAGGCGGGAATCGAACCCGCAACCTCCTGCGTCGCAGACTAGAAAAGAACTAGAAAGATATATACATGGAATCGTTCCTTAATTTAGCATGGAGCTTCAAGAAGCCTAAAAGGCACATGTAACGTCAAAATTCACATTATTTTTTTAAAAACTGTAAATGAATTATAATCAGTTGCTTCTAAGTGTTTTCCTTTGAAAATCGAGACTTTAAGCATTTATAGTACAAGCTGAGTTCTCCTAATATATTTAAGTTATTAAAACCGTTCATTTAATTTTATATTTATTTGTTTCGCAGAAGGCTTGACATGCTAGATACTTATCTGAAATAATAATAATTCAAGGGGTCAACTCATCCGAAGTGGATGAGTTTGCATGGATAAGATGACCACCGACTCATATTTTAAACTAAGAATTTATGATGAGTAGCTATGACAATGGAAATAAATGACAGAAGTCAATCGCCTAAGTAGGTCATGTCGTGGTCACGGGATGACTCAGGTCAGTCATCCCGTGACCACAACAGTGTAAGTTTGAAAATATGTTTTTTAGTTTTTCATGTCAACACGGGACTGAACGGATCGAGCTGAAGTTGCAAAGATGCAATTTCAGCCCGATCCGTTTGCTTAGATGTAGTTCTAGGCCTGGAATAAAACGTAGGATATGTTTTATCCCCTATATCAGTTCCCATGGGATATAAATAACCTTTAACGTTTCCATATAAATAAAGCGTGCGAAGCCGCGGGCAGACACTAGTACAATTTAAGTTTGTCTTTACTTGACACTTTAATTACTAATAAAATAAATCTTTATTCACAAAGAAAATTACAATCAAATAATAGAAATAAATTGGAACTAGTATTCACAATTGAAACAATTGAGCTGACTGCAAACTGTTGCAAGCAATCTACAGGTAGCTCAACTGATCCATATCAATACCAGTCGTCGTGTCTCCGCTACGCTGGTTGCATTGCCCCGCTGTATGGCAATGCTGATGCGCTGCGTGCGCCAGATACTCATCAGCTTTCGGGTCACGCGTCGCTTCGATCAGAAGCTCAGATATTTTTTTAAAAACATAAATTAATAATGCTGGGCTATCCACATGGCATCATCTAGCCCCAAGCTAAGCAGAGCTTGTGTTATACGTACTAGATGACTGAAGAGCTATCTACAATTTGCATGTTCGACAAACATTTTCGTGACAGATTGAAAAAACGTATTTATTCTTGTAGCTTTTAGAAACAATAAACCACGTATTTTGTATAATGAATGACGGACTTCCTATTCAATTTGGGTGACTGCCCAAAAATAATTGGACTCTTGGCGACTAATCTTTGAAATTATTTAGTGAGTTAGTTATAAAAATTTTGCTGTTGGTTGTTTCGGTTGGTGACGGAATATCTAAGAAAAGTTTAGGAGTTCATATCGCAGGCGGATGACTGTCAACCGTCTTCTAAAGACAGAAGTTATATAAGTTCTGTATTTAGCAGATGGTTGACACAGGATCATATGTTGCAACTACCGAGATATTATTCCTAATCGAGACCTAAACCGTCACCGTCTTTTGTTTGAAAATCAAAGATCGTCAAATTTTTTAATTCTTCTTCCAGACCTTCGTCATACATTATCGGTCACCTCCGCATTTATCATCAAGAGACTGTGGTCAAACGAAGGTCTATTCACGATAAAAAAATACGCACGTAGGTACAATAGATGAAAAGATATTCTGTCGGTTATCTTTAAAAAGATTCGTTCCCGAATCGATTCAAAGCCTCGAATAAGAAGAAAATAAATTACAACTTACAGGCAATAGTCTCTATGGGCTCAGAGATGCCAATATTAGGAAACACATTAATCGAGTTATTCCAAATGCCTTGTCTATGACCGTCACCCATCGAAATAGATCAATAACAGGCAGGTGTCTATTGTTCAACGGTTACCACAGGGTGTGCAGTAGCATGGATCGCTGTCGCCGACACGGATCGAAGAGACGCGACGGTCCGTAACGGTCTTGGTGCAAAGTGTAGGCTACAGCTTGGTGAAAAAGTTACACGCTTGGTGAGTAAAGTTAACTGGGCAAAGTCAGCATGAGGAAGGACTAGGGCTTGACTCATTGTCCATTGCCGTAGGTAGGCCTTAGAACTAGGTAGGTTCTAGATTAGATTCAGAATAATATTTATCGTACAAGGCACTTAGAAACGACGGAGGACTTGTACGAAGGCTGAACTTGTTTGACACTGATGAAATTAGAAGAGCAAAGACTTGTCTGATGGCAAAGTGAATAGTTATAATTGCTATTCAAAAACAGCAGGGGCTTCAAAGACGAAACTCTCAATAACTTTTACAGATTGTTTGTTGCGTTTTATGGTACAATTCTAGACATGGAACATGTTTGAATGTTTAATAAACTTCGTTTATTTGAGGTAAAACCAAAAGCTTAAAATTAATATAGTTACAAATTCATAAATACCTACCAGAAAGCTTAATGATGGTTAGGCATTTAATCTACCCATAGGTTGCGTTTTCGGTAGGCAGCAGGTTTTAAATTTTTACAATATTTATTGGAAGGCTCTTCCGCTACAGTACAGAACTAGTATTTGATTCATCGTTCACTGAAATTATGACGGTGTTTTCCTACAACTAAGTATAAACGAAATGTTTTCACAAAAATGCTCTGTATCCGTTTGCAATATGCGAGGAGCATGACGAGGAGCATAGTGTGGCGGGCGCAATAAGGTGATCGATCATGTCAAGTGTGCTACTTGCAGTATCGCTGATGGAAACTCGCCGACCCAGCGTCAGCAACGATCGTCAACGTCACTGTAAAGTGTAAGCTGGTCGATAAAAATCGTGAACATCTTTAAACGATTGCGAAAGAACAAGAAATTAGTTGTTTATATAGAGCCTCCTATTTCGGCGTTCTACAATATGTAAGTCAAGGCCCACCGCTTGCCGAGTCGCCCGGGAGCGTAGGTGAATGCAAGCTATTGCGGCTATACTTGCCAACCGGGCTTTATACCTACCGATTGTTTTGGTTAATAAGACCCACTTTGGCATGTGAGAGATTGATTATGTAGGTACCCTACATTTTATGTTGCAATTGGCTAAACGACTGTCAGAAAAGCATACTTGACAGACGCCGACGCAAGTGATGCAATGTATTTGTGAAAATTCAAAAGGTCCAGCAGTTATATAGCATCGTCTAAATTGTGCGCATGAACTGCAGACGAAGCGTCCGTCTGTCAAAGGGTTCTATCTCATGAACCGTAAGAGCTAGACAGTTGAAACTTTCACAGAGTGTGTATTTCTCTTGCCACTACGAGTATAACAAGAAATACAAAAATTAAAATTAAAATTGAGGGACTCCCATATTAAAACACGAAAAGTAAACAAAATTTCTAGTTTTGCTCTAAGTTTGTCGAGGCTGTATCTCTTGAACCAATAGGTAGCCACATGAAACTTTCTATAAGTCACAGTTCAACTTTAATACCAACAATTACTAAAAAAAAATAATGTGAAAAATTTAAGGGGGTCTCCAAACAGTTGGTTTTTATAAAGTTTCGTTTGAGAAATAGATTTGAATTTGAATGTGTGAAACCCTCCGTGTGCGAGTATACTCGCACTTGGCCGGTTTTATTTTATTAAAACAATGTTTAAACTAAGAAAATAGAAGTCGGTTTTTAGTTTTTCAAAAAAATATAATTATTAAGTTGATCAGACAATCTGTTTCAATTGTAAATACAATTATTAAGTTGATCAGACAATCTCAACAACAAATTCATCTTTTTTCCTGGAGTCTTCAAAATTGAATTTTATTCAAACTTTGCTTCAAAGTTTCTTAGGAATGAATTAGCCTGAGTGAAATTCATGATAGAGTTTGCCATTCCTATAGTAATTTTTTTCTACAAGGTACCCCAGAACATGTTTTGCAAGGATGATAATATTTTGTAGTATTTTTAACTTACATTATTTATTTTAAACCCGTCACAATGCTTAGAAGTCAACTGTTGCTTATGATATCAAATTAATAAATAATGATATGTTTATAAATAATAATTTTGTATAGTATCCATCTGTCTGTCTGTCACCAGGAGGCTCATTTTAATTTTCCAACACGCAATTGCGCGTTTCGTTTTGGCCAATTAATACTCTAACCAATACACCGAATAGGAGTACCAATTTCCACAAAATACACGAGAAAAAACACTAACTTATCAGTGATAAGTTATCACAGAATATAGGTCTACGTTAAAAATAATTATGAAAAAATTAAAATAATTTATTAGAAGTAGGTACTTTTAGTGCACGAGTCCGACTCACACTTCGCCAGTTTATAACTATATTCCCGATGTCTCCGCTCGCCCCTCGCTACACACTACAGAATAAGCTAGGAACTAGAACAATAATTATATTTCCCAAAAACGGATCGGTTCCGAAAACTCGTGTTCAGTATGCCAAGCCGGCTCGAAGCTGTAATCAAAGCCCGAGGAGGCAGTACCAACTGGTATTGCATTCAAAATTAAATAACATGTAAAACTTATAAAATGTTGAGTTTTTAGACACTAAGCTGCAAATATGCAGGTCTCGACAGAGCCTACACATTTGCTCCCCTTGGAGTCGAGACCCTAGGTCCGTGGGGTACCGAGGCTCTTCGGGTTTTCAAAAAACTATCTGAGCGTCTGGTCGAAGCGACGCGTGACCCGAGAGCTGGTGAATATCTGGCACAGCGTATAGAGAGGTTTACAAGTAAGGGGGAGAGCGGACAAAATAAACGAAGGCGTGCAACTACGAAAGAGGCTTTAACGCTAGTTGACGAAGGGCTGCGTCAGCTACGACGGTCACCTGCGGGTACGGCTTGTCGTCACCGTCTGACGTGTCTATATCGTAACCGCATCGCGGCGAGTACATCGACTTTTTGGAGTCGGCATCGAACATCTTATCAAAAATCCTTTGCGCCTCCATATCTGGGCTGTACCGATCTGGGATCGCATCCTGAAGTTGCAAAATGTGCGTCATACACAGTTCTAGGCACACTGACAGTCAGAATTTCCATAAAGTTCAAAATTATTTACATTTTACAAATCATCAAAAAAATACTTGGAAATACTGACTTATCTTTCGAAACTATTAGCATTTTTTACTGTAACACAAATAAAGATCACGTTTCTCTAAACAGTCAAAAATGCTTATAGCTGCCAAAAATACACAGAAGCAAAAAGTAAGACGATATTATACCGTTGTTACCTACCTGTGAAATACAGACGCCATAAGTCGAAAAGTTGCCAAAAAGTTGCCATTTGAGCTTGGTTGCCATTTGGTTGCCACGAAGGGTCAAATGTTGCCAAAATGGCAACCAAAGTTGCCAAATGGCAACGCTGGACTGACTTGACTCTGACTGAGTGAATGAATGAAACAGTGAGGTGGGACTGGCTGACTTTGATAGAATAAATTGAATGAATGACGTCTGTGAAAAAACGCCGGTGAATGACGATGCAGTGCAGAGCCAATAGGCAAGAATTGAATTTTGAATTTGAATGACGATGCACGATTAAATCGTTACAATAAACCTATATATAGCTGCGTTCATCCACAGCACTGAACGTGAACGTTTGACTGTCTGTTTGTATTGGAGCTGCGTTTTGTTTATTAGTTTTTGCTTGTGGGGATTTGTTGTTTCAAATGAGATGGAAGTTACTACGAAATCGAATCATTTTTATCATAGGATTCAGGGCCCGTACTCGTAAAAACGAAATCGAACTTTCTGATTCGTTTTCGTGCAAACACTAATCAAGCGACTTGTGAGATTGTTTTCCACGAAAACAAATCAGAAACTTCGTAACTATCATAACGAAAGTAGAATATAGAATTTTGGGTCCCGTAACCCAAAATTGTATAATATTCTGAAACTAAGCCTTATTCTCAGCAGTAGGAGACAGATTATTGAGTGGCGCTGTAAGGGGGTGATTTCACCCTACCCCACCCGTTTCTCGGTCGAAGTGTTGTACGCAACGCTCTGAGATAACGGTATTTGGCAACTATCTTTAACGTAACGTTAAAGATAGTTGCCAAATACGTTATAACTTTTATGTAGGTGATTATTTGACCTGCTTAGGTGGTTTCATTATCCTTTTGGAAAAAATGCTTTCGAACAAAATTTTAATCTCAACTTAATGGGAATCCAAACAAATTAATAGGGTAAGGGATATCAGGATCGTGCAAACAAGTATACCTAAACTTGAACTAACAAAACAAAGTTTATCGGAACCTTCCAACGACGCTTAGTAAACTTTGCTTTAGACTTTAGATTAGGTAAGTAGTACTAACTGTCGTAAGAAGCTTCAAAGAGAGTGAAAACACATTCTTGTTATTGTTACCCAGTAAAATTTTTATGTTAACCTAATATCGATTTGAAAATAGTTCTCGCTTGATGTTTTAAAGGGTTCGAGCTTTTGTATCTTCTGATCTTTTTTATTAAGTCGTTACAATCTTGAAGTTGGAATGGTATTCAGTAGAATTGTAAATTGTTGCCACATGTTCAAAGGTTATTGCAAAATAATTAAAAAATTATCTGAGCGTCTGGTCGAAGCGACGCGTGACCCGAGAGCTGGTGAGTATCTGGCACAGCGCATCAGCATTGCCATAGCGGAACTTATTTGAAAGTTTATTTCCCTTGCGGGACAATTAAATAGACATGCCGTGAGCATCATCTGGGCAAATGCAAATGTATTTAATGTATGTGGTGTATGTATCGGGGACGAAGCCCGACACAGTGACGCTGCCAATCCTGAAGGAAATAAGTTCTCCAGTTCCTGAAGAAGTTAACCCTCACACGATCAGGTGGACGAATATTCTCGTACTCTCATAAAATCTTTTAAGGGTTAAGACGTTTAGAATTTGAATGTTCGGAAGAGTCATCTCTCAAGTGACAGTCATTATTGTGATCGCCATCGTTAGGGCCTGGGCAATACATTGACAATCATCGTCAAGGGCTGCCACAGGGGTCGTCATCTGCTCCCTGACCTCCTGTAGCACACGCTGAGTGGCAACCTTTTAGTCTCACGTAGATTTTATTTTTCTTTTTAAGTCTTTTTCATCGATGTCTGTATTTTCTTGTGAATCAATAAAAGTTATCTTATCTTATCTTAAAACATCCCTTGTTGCCTCTCCCAAGTTCAGCGGAGGTGTGTGTGTCAGCACACAGTTTAAATTTTGTTTGTTAATAAAATATGAGTATTTAATTTGGTTTAGTTTTGGTAGAATAAAAGTAGGCACCTAAGGGGAAATATAATAATAATGACTCCTCTTCAGCAAGAGGAATAATTATTTATTTTATTTCCCTTAATAAACATACATACAGCGCATCAGCATTGCTATGCAGCGTGGAAATGCAGCCAGCGTCTTGGGGACGCTTCCGACTGGTGTTTGCATACTCTCGCATTGCCAAAGGTTTATAGCGCTGTAAGACCACTGTTAATGAACCCCATAGCCGTCTCAAGACACTGCAATAGATAATGACTATATGAAAACAGTGTTTGAGCAAATCTTCGGTGTTGGTTATAAATATCACCTATTGTATCTGAAGCCAAAATCTATAGAAAACTGTAGAATTCGCTAAGAGCTCGTACGTTACTAGTGGTAAAACCGTGCGTGGCTGGCTTTTCTACCTAGTTTTTTTCAGTTTACGAGGTCAGGCACAATTGTTATTAAATATTTTACAGGTATTTTCAATTTTTAGGGTTCCGTACCTCAAAAGGAAAACAGGAACCCTTACCTATATGATCACTTTGTTGTCCGTCTGTCAACCCCCTTTTTTCAGAAACGCGTAGTACGAGTTGAAATTAACATCAAATACTTCCGTAGCCTCATGGAGCCTCGGTATGAATAAAACTTCCAAGTCAATGTAATCGAAAATTCCAGCTATTTATGTCCGAATATTTTGAAATTTCCAAGGAAATCACATGCACACAAAACCTATAGGGTACCTACGTCCTGTAGACCTAGAATCATGAAATTTGGCAAGAAGCAAGGTCTTATAGCACAAATAAAGGTAAAAACCCAATAACAGTAAATTTATAGGTTATTCACTAAAAAATCCTTTTGATTCTCGCCATGGACCAAAACCTACATGTAATATTTGGCAAGAAACAAGGTCTTACAATACGGATCCCTAAGTGTGCGAGTCTGACTCGCGCTTTACGTTTTATATGTATTTTCCTTTGATTTTAACACGTTCGCGGCAACTAGCGCGCTCAGCTGTTCGCCCCTGCCCCCCGCTGCCCTCCACACCCCTCCCCCTACATTCGCACACAGGCGCTGGATGCAGGCGCACGGTGCGCTTAGTGCGCTTACCTTACACTACACTACATCACCGGACTGGCAGCCATTACTTTTTGTAGCTCTAACAGACTAAAGTTCCATCTTCTTTGCTGGTTTTGGTAAGAAGGCCAGCATTGATTATTTGTCATTTGGTCAAGTACTAGGTAGTTACATTATTAATAAATAAATATTGAAAGTTCATGTGATAGGTAGGTACTTATCTGATGATGATCATAATCATAGTATAATTATAATAATATATCTTCATCATCATCACCCAGGTTAGGTTCCTACCTAGGTATATAGATAGTACTTAGTTAAAAAAATATATCAAACGATTTATGAAATGCATCATGTTTAATTGAAATATGGTACCGAAGTACCGAAGAAGCATATTATAGTTCTAATATGCTCAGTGGCTTTGCTATAACTCTGACTCCTCGTCCAATGGCCTACGCGGCTGGTAAATGAAAAGTCGAAGTTAGTTTTGTGCGAATCTCGTGCAGTGCAGCGTCCTGCCTGTCACAACATGAAGTGGACGGTGCAACTAGAAGGCGGGCCGATGCGGGTTAATCATGCAGCGGTCTGTGTTGGTGACAAAATATACTCCTTCGGTGGATACTGTTCCAATGATGATTACAAGGATTGGCAGCCGATCCCGGTGTATATACTGAATCCTGCCACCTTGCGGTGGACCCAAGTCAGGTATACTCAAGATGCGGCGGAAATTCCTTTTGAGCGCTACGGGCATTCAGCAGTTGCCTATAAGGAGAAGGTAAGTGTATTCATTCATGTGCTAAGCTGCCAAGCTTCATACAACTTTTTCATCTAATTGCAGTAGAAACCTTATTCATAGCTCAAGCAATAATCAATAGGTTTGTAAAAAATCAATGAGGGTATTTTCTGATTCTTATTACTTATCAATTTAAAAGAGACGGAGATATGCATTTAGTTCTCTATAGTCCAATTCAGAATCTTAGATAATTTATGTAAACAAAGAAATGTCATGATATGTCACTGTCATAATGACAAGTCAGGGGTAGAAATCATTTTTTTACCATGGATCACTATTAGTAGTGATGGCGCGCGGTTTTGCTTGTGCGATACGAAAGATACCCTACTTGTGGATGTGGCATTGTCGCGGCCTCGTTTCCCTGTGACCGTAAGGATATACAAATAAAACAATTTATATAATTACATATTTTTATTGCTTAAAAAATATTACATTATTCTGACATCTCAGAATCTACGTCATATCATATCATCATATCCCTATCATAACACTACGTCCATCGCTCAGTGCATCGTGATTGATATGAGAGGTATTTATAAGTTCAATGTTGGTTAACTTGCGGAGCTATAATACATATAATTATTTATTATCCAGACCAGACTTTACCCTGTGGCCAATTTATATGTTATATGTATTTTTGAATACATTCATCACCATTAGTTTTTCTGTAGAACTCATAGATTTCTTCGGACGTTTATTTTGTGGCGACAGATAGTCACTTGTGGACGATGTCGATGGACCCGGCATCTCCGCCGTCGGCGGCGCGAGCGCGGGTTAATACAACATAGTTCATAGTTCTTTATTAATAACTTAAACATGTTACAGGTCACTTATTACTGAATTATGTAAAGGATACATATATTATTACTTGAATTAAAATAAAAATAAATTAATTTAAAATTAAATAACATCATAATTGAATCACACACATTTTAAAATCATAAAATCATTAACATGATAAATAAATTGCGTTATCAGCCACGTTTTCAACTTAACTTTAAATGACTGAGTGGATTGTGCGCTGGTGATAGAAGTTGGAATGCGGTTGTAAACAGCCGTCCCTATCACGTGTTGAGCCCCTAGCGCAACATACTCAGCTAGGGTGGCTGCTATGCGGCAGTGTAAAAACTTCTGTCCATTGCAATGTTATCCTTAACAGCATTGAGGATATACACCAGTTTTGGAAGATTGAAGATATTCAAGAACAAAACGAGATGTCGGTAGAAGATCAAGCCTGCCTAGATTACTTCAACGCCACCACTAAACGCTTAGACAGCGGGCGTTATGAAGTGCGATTACCAATGAAACCGGATGTGAAGGAGAAATTGGGATCATCTAAGGAAATAGCTATAGCACAATTTAGAAACTTAGAGCGTAAGTTAGGGAGGCAAGAAAATTTAGCGAAGCAATATAAGCAGTTCATAAGTGAATATGAGCAGCTCAGCCATATGAAGTTAGCAGGTCAAAAATACCAAGTCTGCTGAGGACGGCTGTCGGCGATAGAATGAGTCCGGTAGCCGAGAGTTGCCTGGCTAATCGGGCGTCACCCACTGTGTTGCCAGGCTGATATACAATTTTACCCAGTTATGTTTGATGGTTATTATTTACCTAACATAAGGTACCTACCAGAAGATTTTTCTATTAACTGCCAATACGAAACTGTTATATTTGCGAAATATTATTTTGTAGTAATTAAACAATCAGGCTTTACATCACTGTCAACACAGATTTAATTCGTTTGATTAAATTAAATGTCAGTAACATTCATTTCTTAGTCAAAGTCTCAACAATTTTACATAAAAGACGATCATTTATCTCGGCGTTAATGAAACTAAGTACTATGGCATAGTTTAGTTTTATCCCTGAAGTGTGCGCGCAAAGCCGTGAGCAGAAGCTAGTTACGAATAAAACCGCTTTAAAGCTCTGTAAGTACCAGTAGGTATTATTAAAGTAACGATTGAAAGCGCCCATAAAGCTGTATAATTTTTAATCAAAATTCGTCACGCACCCGTTGACATTTCCGGATCGGATCATTGTATCGATATCACGACACGAATAATCGATTTTACCACTCGATCGAGAACTCGGTCGCTTTTAAGATTATAATCATGTTTAATTAATTGAGGTTTTGATCGCTACCGGCTGCCATGTTGGATTTTTACTGCATTATTGGGTACCAATATCTAAAATGGTTGAATAGTTTATAATATTTTCCAAGCATTTTTTAAGAAAACAGTAGCGGAAGAAAATATATCTCAGATGTAAATAGCTACGCCGTAGCTAAGCTACGCCGTAGCGGTTCGTAGACCGTCTACGAGAGCATCAATTGTTCCAAGAAGTAATTCGTCAGTTTGACACTGTTTGCCGCCAGGGGCGCCTCGTTATCCCAGATTACCGACTTACCCGCGCGTCTTCAAATAAAACACAATCTGACACTTGACACTCGCAACACTCCAGTTTTACGCGCGCAAACAATTATTTATTGCACTAGACCGTACCTGCGATCTAAAAGCGACTTTCGCACCTTTGGGTAAAGTGTAGATTCGCAAGATTTGAGCGAGCAAGATTAATAGGGCATAAAACGTAAGATAATACAATATACAAGAAGACACGTTGTTAACCGTTGAGTCCCGCGCGGTGCTGAGTGACATGCGTTGTCTCGCTCTTACTTGTGTATTTGTCTATGTCTGTTTCGGTCGCTCGGTTTCAATTATCTGAGTAATCCCTCAATTAGGGCGGCAGATGTCGCGTCTCGCTTATGTGCCGGTTTAAAGTACAGTCGGCAACGGCGGTGATTGCCTGGATTTGGAGATATTGAGGGCTTCGATGTAATTATTTTGTTGATTGTTATTTTATTTGGGAATTTCATTTCGGTTGTTTAGCATATTTTGATAGATATGATGAAAACTGGGGGCGGTGTAAGCTAGGGCGACACGACTGTCAATCATTACATGCTTTTTTTAATGAATTGTAAATGAAATAATTTATATTCAATTGTATTTTGAATAGCGCATGGAATTAGAATGACGCATATAAAAATAATTTAAGTCTACGTCTTTTGTTTTATAGTTATCATATCTTTGACCAATATAAAAAAAAATGTTTAGGTTTTAATAAATAACTTTTATCTTTTATTTAAAAAAAGAAAAACACGAAAACTTGTCATTATTTGCAAACAGTACATTCCGGTCACGTCCCTTAAGGGTAGGGTACACGAGTTAGCTAATAATTAATATTATAATTAATGTTGCCATAACCGAGGTACGTTTACAGGCTTATGGCAACTCCGGCTTCATTCATTAGCCTATTGGGCAATTAAAGAACGGATTATGTGATAGACGAGATCTTGTAAGGTAGGGTTTGGATTTTAATGGGTTTTTAATGACTTTTATTTTTATTCTGCGTTCGTGTAGTTGGAAAATGATGCTCGATCTTGCAATTCAAAGGTTGTTAGTTTGATTGTTGTGGTTGTTGAGTTATATTTGCAAAAAATCTATTTGTGTTTGAAACCTAAGTAATGTTCACCGAAATGAAAACATTACTTGGAAGCTCCTAGCAAGAAAAGGATGTCTAGAATATTTAGAGTGTTTTTAAATTACGGCTCCTGGATCAATTTCTCAAACAAAGATTTAGAAGAAACAAAACGCTTCTCAGACAGAACACTGCATCATTAGTCAATGCATAAAATAACGACTTAAAACTATGTTCTAGAATAAGGTCCTCAAAAGTACACTAGAAGGTTATATTTTCTAAGCAAATTCCAGGTAAAAATTACGAAGCAACAAACAATAATCAAAATAAATCAATCAGTCCGTGAATCGCCTGACCTTGGTGATGATAATGATCAATTAAATCAAAACACGCCTTTTTGTATCGCATTCCTATTAATTTGATCGTTCAGCTCAAAGTGCCCGCTATCGGATCTATCGATCGGATCTATAGATCATGCGCAGTAGCCGGTTGTATGGAGCGCGGAGACAGAATGTTGCCGTCGATTAGGATTTGTTTAATTATTTTTAAGTTAAATTTATTGTAATAAAGTCTTTGGAAAATACATAGTACATTCTAGGGTTTCAAAATTTTACAATTGCAAAACAAAATTTTATTGATCAATAAACAAAGATAAAAAAATGATTTAAAATTAAGTAGAAACTGAAAAACTTATAATAACCAGAATGATCAGAGCCAATAAGCAGAACTTTTAGATGCCTACAAAGTATAAATAAATGAATATTTTCAAGTACTATTCTTATAACACGAAAACAAAAAATCTAACGCCTAAAAATCAAATACCTTCCATCACATCCACAAAAGCAACCAATAAATTAATATGATATTCCGATGAATCACATCACAAAAAAGTAACCGTTTATCTCACTCGCACTCGAATAGAAGTAATTACTACGTCTAATGTCGTTACATTACATTACCGACACGAAAGCGACGGCTTCTGCATTCCGCCTGTCTAACTCTATCACCACGGGAAATTGTTTCATTCCTACGGGAAAACGGGTATTAGGACAACGGGTAGTAAGAATGCAGCTAGTCTAAATATGTTTATTGTTATTTCGACGACCTCTGTGGCGCAGCGGGCAAAGGTCCGCCTGCGACGCTGGAGGTTGCGGGTTCGATTCCCGCCTCACAAAGGAATTATCAAAAAATCGGACCGCGCGTAGACGATATCTATCATAAGCTTTTTTTAAATGTATCTTTAATAGTTTTGTACTGTATTATTTAGGCAGATACTTGTTTCAAGAGTTTAGTTCCTATTGGTGGCCACCAAGCTCTCCAAACAAGGTTTTTGATTGAATAACACAAAACAAAACTATTACAGATACATTAAATAAAAGCTTGTGATAGGTATCGTCTACCAGCGGTCCGATTTTTTGATAATTCCTTTGTATAACTTAATGATTAAATTAAATATGTAGTGGCGCCACTATCACCCCTACTATTCGCCTTAACGTAAGGCGTCGCGGTAGACCGAGGAAATGATGGCGCGACGAACTGGTCCTCTTTGATCTCGCATGGGAGGGAGCAGGGGAAGGCTTTTGCTCCACAGTGGGACAATACAGTCCAAACGTAATTGTACAGACTATAGACAACTTACCATATACGCATATCCATCCAAAAGTGTGTTGTATACTTTAATATCTGTCACTTGCGGGTGGTCAGGCACTTTGGCGCCTTTCTGTCTGTAATACTGTAGAATCTTACGACCCTGAAAAAATGTAGCAGATATTAGGTAGAGAAGGATATTTACATCACCTTAGAAACATAGGCTACTATATATTTGCCTGGAACCCTCATCATCATAATTATGCTGGACAGAGTCCTGCCCCATCGATGTAACATATAGCGGTCCTTAGGCTGCTAAGGACCGCTATATGTTACATCGATGTATGGTACATCTCCATCCTCGACTCCGACATTTACATTACAGAAAAGGATAGATGCCCGTTTATGTTTATATATGTTTATTGTATACTTTAATATCTGTCACTTGCGGGTGGTCAGGCACTTTGGCACCTTTCTGTCTGTAATACTGTAGAATCTTGTATAAATGTAGCAGATATTAGGTAGAGAAGGATATTTACATAACCTTAGAAACATAGGCTACTATATATTTGGCTGGAACCCTCATCATCATAATTATGCTGGACAGAGTCCTGCCCCATCGATGTAACATATAGCGGTCCTTAGGCTGCTAAGGACCGCTATATGTTGCATCAATGTATGGTACATCTCCATCCTCGACTCCGACATTTACATTACAGAAAAGGATAGATGCCCGTTTATGTTTATATATGTTTATTGTATACTTTAATATCTGTCACTTGCGGGTGGTCAGGCACTTTGGCACCTTTCTGTCTGTAATACTGTAGAATCTTGTATAAATGTAGCAGATATTAGGTAGAGAAGGATATTTACATAACCTTAGAAACATAGGCTACTATATATTTGCCTGGAACCCTCATCATCATAATTATGCTGGACAGAGTCCTGCCCCATCGATGTAACATATAGCGGTCCTTAGGCTGCTAAGGACCGCTATATGTTACATCGATGTATGGTACATCTCCATCCTCGACTCCGACATTTACATTACCATCGAGTGGATGGTCTCCCAACGCTCCGTTTCGCGTTGTATTTTAGAAGCTTATTATGTACTTAAACGTATGTAAGTCCATGATAAAATCGGTAAAAAATATAAACCGGTTTTTGCGCGTGTAAATTCGTGTGCGTTCAGTAGTATGAGAGGGTTTTTGAGTCTTTGTCAGTGAACAGTAAATTTTGACGTTAATTGTGCCTATTTTGATCGTTATTTTTAATCTAGATACCTAGACAACAATCATCTGAGTCATTGAAATGAGGTGATGTGCCAAATTCCGAACAAATATAGGTGAACTAGATAAAGCCAGATTGACTGATTTTGACGCACCAGAGATTACGAGTTTGCCTCCCATGACAACAAAAGTAATTTGATACTTTGAATCATCATCATCATCATCATAATCTTGGTTTGAATATTTACCTTATTTACTTTATTTTGGGCGCGATTTTGACCCACTTTAAACGGCCAGATTTCGTTCAAACTTTGTAGATTTATTGAGGACCGATGACAAAGTTGGAAACATAAATTTCAACGCGGGCGTAGCCGCGGAGCGCAGCATTTATATAGTATTTACAATTGAAACAATTGAGCTAACTGCAGACTGTTGCAAACAATCTACAGGTAGCGCAACTGATCCACATCGGAATCCACCAGTCGTCGCGTCCCCAAGACGCTGGCTGCATTGCCACGCTGTATGGCAATGCTGATGCGCTGTGCCAGATACTCACCAGCTCTCGGGTCACGCGTCGCTTCGACCAGACGCTCAGATATTTTTTTAAAAACCCAAAAGCTCGGTGTGATAAATGGTTTGAATTTGATAATTTGTATTAGCTACATAATAATGCACACAGATCCCATGTTCAATCCAACGATCCTATCCATCCACGGTTGCGGCTGGTAGAGATATCGCTCTTGAGCGATAAGACCGCCAATTGTCACATTTTTTGTAATTTTTATTTTGTTTGTTATTTATTTCAATAACTGTGCAATAAAGATTTTTCTATGCACTTATAAGTCGTGTAGATACACGACTTCGATATTTATTACAGAAATAACTGAATTAGAATATCCCTTCTTTGTTTTTCGTAACTTCAATTTAGTATTAGATTTATTTTGAACTAGTTTCTGCCCGCGGTTATACACGCGTATTTTCAGTATAATAAGTAGCTTTTTATCCAAGTTAGGCTATGTTCTAAATGTACGCCAAATTTCATCTTGATCTGTTCAGTAGTTTTGGAGATCCTAGGTAACAAAAATTCAGATTTCACAAACTTTCGGCTTTATAACATTAGTACGATTTCTAACTTGGGCCCGCGCGATTCAAAATATTTCGCGTCGAAGTGGAACTAACTCTTAGTTTTACTAAGGTTTCGGTGAGTCATTTATTTTCAACTAAAAAACAGAATGTGTCTGTCTTTAAAACATAAAGCTTTATAGATATTTACTAGCTGCATTCTATCTCTCATTCATACTATCCGTTGTCCTATTACCCGTTTTTCCGTAGGAATGAAGCATTTTCCCGTGGTAAAAAGTAGCCTATGTTCATCAGGAATAATGTAAGCTTCTAATGGTAAAAGAATTTTTCAAATCGGTCTCGTAGTTTCGGAGCCTATTCAATACAAACAAACAAACAATCAAATCTTTGTGGATCTGGGGTCATTTGCAACACTTTTTCCCCCACACTTTTTGACCCCAGCTAACTGTAATTTTTTTTTTTGTCGGACCATCCACCAAACACCCTGTATTAGTATAGATTTAGTGCCTTTTCACACGTCTCGGTCGCCGGGAACCCGACGGCCTTTCGGCCTTCACACGAACCGGCGTTATTTGCATACGTTTCGCCGCCCGGTACCCGGCGCCGGCTACCCGGCAACCGGGGCGTGTGAAAAGGCACTTACAGTACCGTTATATACTTAAAGACTCTTCGTCTCTCAACTTCTGTCAGTGATGTTTAGGTCACAATAAGTATACTTATTTAAAATCAGATGCCGTGGACCCTCTCAGTTTTAAGTATTTGATAACACGCTATGCAGTTATCATTTTTGTCCATATTAACCACACACAACGGTTATCATATCACATACACAATTTAGAGCATTTAAATCTTCTAACATACACTATCTTCTTCTAACCTACACCAAAAATCTAAACTTTCATGAATTTCCCTGATTTCTGTGAACCATCGTGTCTGAAAAAGCCAGTTTGATCATACCTTTGATCATCCTCAACTAGATATCCACTTGATCTTTGATAAATGAGCTGTCTTCACACGTGATTTACAGCTCGGACCACAAATTCAGTTGTAGTCTATACTAATGTGTATTAAAATATTATAAAGAGGAAAGATTTGATTGTTTGTTTGTTTGTATTGAATAGGCTCCGAAACAAATGGACCGATTTGAAAAATTCTTTCACCGGTAGGAAGCTTACTTTTCAGGGAGTGACATAGGCTATATTTTATCCCGGAATTTCCACGGGAATGGGAACTACGTGGGTGAAACCGCGGGGCGATCGTCTAGTAACTAATAAACGTTGTTTCTACGTGATTAATAAGGCGTCAGATGCTCAATTGGCAGTTACATATGTTTATGTAACTTCACTGTCTTGCATAAATAAGCAACGAATTGATTCGAATGGACGGAATAATCAATTAAGTGGATCTAGTTTGCAAAAGCGCAAGATCTCGATTGGTTTTGATCGGTTTGGTGAAGACGAAAGAACTCAATTGGGCAAGAATACTGGGTCGGTGAGACAGCATATAAATACTTTATTATACTTTACCTATTTTGACTGCCTCGCTGGTCTAGCGGTCAGCTTTTTCAACTGCTGTTTATTAGGTACTGGGTTCAAATCCCGGGTCGGGCCAGGGTTTTTCTAGCAAGAAAAATATTAGCACGCCAACCCCCTGCAAAAACATGTGTTTTTGGTTGACAGGTAGAAAATGCCTCGGCATTAAGCCCACCCTTTGTACCTCAGTGTAATCAAGGTTTAAATAAATAAAAAACAGAGTAGCAGCCCAGAGTCAGGAAGTTGGCTGTTACACCCCCGCGCCCCGGAAAGCACGTTAATCCGTTGGTCCTGCACTAGACCTCTCCCCGGCCGCCGTGTTGGTAAGTACCTATCCAAATGTTTAGGCTTTGTTCGAACTATTTAGTAGATGGTTTATGTGAAGTTTGCACAAAATCGGTCGAGCGGTTCTTCATTTAACACTTTTTTTGTAACAAATGAAAATGAATTCAATAAATGGCGGATCATTTTAGAGGAATTAAAATGTGAGAGCGGTACGAAGTTCGCCAGGTCTGCTAGTACATAAAGTATATAAAGTATAATAATGTACCTAAGTTATCTATTACCTACCTGTGCTATAACTATAACACAAGTTCTGATTACTTTGGGAAGTTGGACACGGATGCTCTGTGAATTAATAATAATAATAATAAAAAAGCTTTATTGCAGGAAAGATTAGTATAAGTGGTCTAAGGTAGGTACAAGAAGTTCTTATAGACTAACTATCATATCCTGCAATTGGCGGTCTTATCCCTTGCAGAGATTTCTTCCAGACGACCATAATTGAAGGAACCCTGTATCTTAGTTATCAATCATTATTTATTTATCAATCATTATTTATTTATGTAGAAAAAGTTTGTATGTTTGTTTGATTAAAATGAGCAAGTAGAATATATTCCCCTGGACTTCAGGATCATTCTTAAAATCATTTATATCTCTGGATCTTAATACTTTTTTCTCGGGTATTAAGTAGGTTTAAGCTTTAAAGGAAGACCGTCTAAGAGTCTGCAATGTATCAACAAACCGTAAAATTTTATATTAAGTCTCTTAATAATTTCCCGACGAGGAAAATCGTTATAAAAATTTAGTACCTACGTTTAGTAGGGTTTTCTGGGAGTTAATTTTAATAAATTTGCAAGAATGTTTCGTTTGCGTTATTTATCAAGGAGGTTAAGTACAATAAACTTCTTAGGTATAAAATAAACAAATCATTCTATGCATCTAAAAAAAAATGCTGGATAATTGGACTTAGGCTGAGAACAAATGAGTTTTTCAATCATAACTCCATAAAAATATGAAAAATAAAATACTAGGTGGATTACAGTATTATGGATCTAACTCACATTTAAGGTTTTTCTTGCATTATGGAACCAGTCAGTTTTTACCACAAAAAAGCTTAAATATTAAGGTTTTCCATTGAAATTTGTAGACCGAACGTAACAAAGCCGACCGGCTGTGAACATTTCAATGTTTATATTACATCATTTCAGTATCTTTAGGAGCACTGAGAATAAATTAAATTATAGTTTCCGCATGAACTCACCGAAGCCGTTTTGCCGTTCTTGCTGGTAACCTTCAACAGGGAGCCTTCGTAGCCCTACAAACGAAACATAATGGTTATTTAACGTTATCTAAACAATCCGTTTCAGCTAACTTACACACATTAGAGGGAAGTTTTATAGACTTTGTACGCAGAGGGAAAATTACCCAAATTGCCCGTCGTGTCATCCGTGTCATAGTGAAATTCAGATTATACGGCGAACTGAAAAATGGTTCTACACGGGGCCTGGCACGGGCGTAGCACGCGATCGGCGTTCCCTCGGTATAACTTCGAGCACCTTTATGTTTGCGGCGCCGTCCGTACCAGCCGGATCAAGTGTAATCCCCCTTATCGACAGACAAAATCGATTCAATCCGAATATTACGAATCGGAGCATGACATTTGATATTTACGGCGCTGTAATCCCGTTTTTATGATATTGTAAATATGTTATTTGCTGTAGGCTTGTTCTTGCTCGGTCAGTAAAGGGATCGCTCCGAACTAGTACAATTGTACTGAAGTACTAGTTCGGACTTCTAGTACTATTAGTACCCTGCTCGGCAAAATTTTCGAGTCGATTTAATTCTCCGAAATACGCAATTGTTATGTTTTGTTACGTTTTTTTTGGGCGGGAACAACAACGGCTGGGGTTTCCTTTGGGAAAACTAAAATATATCTATAACCTGGGTTTTTTTCTGTAAGCAAATATTTGATTTCATTTTTGATATTTGATTTTTGATTTATAAAAATACTTTTCATATTACTCTATACTCAATGATTTATTAAAAACAAACGAAACAAACAAGAATACGAACGAAATTCGCAAGAAAAGTCGTTCCTTCCTTGCTCGCAACAAAATTCATACAAGGTAAATTAAACAGTTCACTTACAGTTGAAAACATAAAATAAAAACAAGGAAAAATGATCTCTACGCTAAACAAACAAAGTTCATCTTTCTATTAGTTACCGAATGTTTTTAAACTGGTACCTTTGACCCAATGCTGACAAATTACCAAAAATAGCAATCCAGTCGAGTAATGTTGACACCCTGACATGAGACTAATTATAAGGAGTTTGAGCTCTACAAAATTTTGCAGCATTACATTACATGGCCGAAGCAAACAAATGCATATCTCCGTCTCTTTTACTACAACGGATTATGCGCTGTCTATCTCTGTTCTTCCTTATCCTTTCTTTGTCTTGCAATGCTGTCCGACATAATGTAACAGTAACCTAAAGGAAACATGAGTACTACTGAACTAGAGAACTAGATGTATAACTCTGTCTCTTTTAGTACCGCGGATTTATACGTTTTCTATCTCTGTTCTTCCATAATGATTCCCTAATAGTTCTTTTCTTCTTGCTTTTAGATTTTAAACTTTACGGCATACAAAATAAGATCTTTTTAGTTTAGTTGTTCCGAGATTTCTTGACTGATGAGCAAGTGTACTAGTGTACTGCTAGGAACGAGTTTAGCTGAATAGCTCCTATTAGTTCACATGTGGGAACTAGTTCTTTTTAGGACATTGTGTCTGAACTACACAAGACTAATTTGCTGGCCTTTACCCTTGCTCGAGTGATTTTATCATTCAACTGATAAATACCTCTCTGCATTGTTGATGAGAGAAATTCTCAGTGGTTTGACGGAGCAGAGGTAAGTAGGTGCTTCGCTTGCTCTTTCGAGATCGAGACCTCTATCAAATCAAACTGAGGTAATGCAACGGGGTCGAAGCCACCCAGAAACATCCTTAGAGAAAAAGAAAACATTCTACGATAATCATTTTATTTTGCAGGAAAAAAGGTGTACAAAAGGTGAATGGTTAAAGCTTATCCTATACTTTCTGCCTCGTCGAGGCGTGGAAAATTAAGTTACCTATAAATATATTACTTACAAATTTGCTTGCAAAATAGAAATTTATTTTACTACGATAGTACGTAGATGTTTCATCGTAGAATGTTTGATTTATTTCTTCGGTGAAACAATACCACAAACAATAATTGCTTGAATTATCAACTGAAAGTTAACCAAGTTTGCCTGCATCTAGATTTCCATGTGACCCTGAAAAGGCCGTAACACTGTTAGGCGCCGGAAATAGTGCTTGATCGTTGACGCTCTAATTCGAGATGCTTTGAAAACAGTTTGGTTTATTGCTTTGCTATCGTTGTTCACTTATACACCATCCAGATTCTGATTATTTATCAAATCCGCAATCTGTAAGGTGGTTCTAAGATCAAGTTTAAAACTGAACTAAAAAGCGGGTCCTTTTGTTTCTCGTTCAAAGGCTGCTCTGGGGCATTAGAAACGTATGGTTTAAGGAGAGGGTATAACATAGGGCCATAACGTCTAGATATTCAAAGTGTTTCTTGATCTGAGGTCAAGTGAGTAAGAGGGGTGCGAGAAGCGCAGAACCCGAAAGATCGGCGTGATAAAAAAGAGGCACACCACAGCCGGTGGGCGAATTGTGGGGATGTTGAGTTGGCGATGCAGCTGAGAAGATGAAATATACATACCTAAAAGTAAAGGGTCTAATTTTCACCTGTAGGTATGTGACGAATAGCACGGATGCCCACGTCGGCCCTGCTGGCATGTTGGCGGGCTGCCAGCACCGCGGCATGCGATATCCCATCGCTCACAAATTGCTCTGAAATGTTAATGGACATGACGAAATGCAATGAATTCTTTGGAATACAATCTTTACTGATGAATCCTGGTGGCTTACCTTATGTGAAGGCGACGATTTTTAATTCTAATTACTAATCTAGTGGCGTTCCACCGCAATTACCTACAACAATTTGTGAATCCGGAAGAAAACGGCGATATCCACACAATAGTTGTAAAAATAGACCTTATTTAATAGCGGTCACAACTTTAGGATGTCTCTAATACAAATGTCAAAGGTACAAAATAAAGTTGTCCCTAGAATCACCCCTTTCGGCTTAAATATGGCACCCTAATATCTATCTAAATAAAAACTACCAACGACTTCTTTTTAATTCGTCGTCACAAACTGTCACTGCGCATTTTCCAAACTACCACGATAAATAGATCTAAAAAAGGTGGGTGTTGTTTTGAATTTCAGTATGCCTACGTGACGCCCAGTAATTATCGAGAGGCACGTCGTTAGATCTATTTTAATAGTAGTCACAAGTAACAGATTTATAGCGATAGAGCATGTCAATGACCTTCTATTTCTGGTCCATTCTCAGGCGGAATCTTCTGATTCATGTCTTAAAGTTATGTGATGAGATCTTATCTCGCAATCGATATTGTAAAAAGTGACATTCTAATCGGGAATGCAATTGAAAGTGAGATGCGAAGTTGATGCTTTTTGACCCACACTATGATTGTGTCCTGCGCATCTCGCTAGTCTCCGATGACACTAGCCGCCGTGGTCGACTAAGAGGACATTATTACACTAAACACGTAAATTATATTTAATTTTTTAGTATACATAGAAAACATCCAGAACACTGGTAACAAATTATCTGCCGATCGTACTAACAGCTGGAATTTAACCTCCTGCGTCGCAGTCTACCGTCGTCCGCTGCGCCACTTAGGTCGTCAATATTATGGTCATGTTTTTTGATTCTGCAAAATTTTTAGCTCATCTTTTGCTAATAACTTTTACAGAATTTATCCGTTAGGCATAGAACGAAGTTATTTTCAGCGGATTCTTTATCAGTCGGCGTGGGCGACGCTAAAACATTTCAATTTGAATGAAAGTTCCAGTGGCATGCGAGTCTGCTTCATATCGATTTTTTTGTCTGACTTTGAGTGGTATTCGATGCGTAAACGGCCAAGCACGAGTCATCTCCTCTGTCGAGGGTAATAAGCTTTAGTAAACACCAGCGTCGTCTGGGAGAGGCCTATGTTCAGCAGTGGACGTATACGGGCTGATGATGATGATGATGAAACACCAATATTACTTATTATCTAAAACATTGCACCATACGGTTTGTTAGAATAATGAAGGTTAGTCCGGTGAAGTGTTCACTGTCGAATAAAGATGCTACTAAAAAACCGCAAATTGAAAAGAAATAAATTTAAAAAAGAATGAGGATCATAATTTATTTCTTGTAGACTCTGTGAAGTGCCTAAATGAACCGGTGCACTACGCAATTCACTAGAGATGTATTTTGAGGTAGGTTACGATTTTACGACAATATGTTTTCAGTTCATCGTGTCAGATGCACCATTATCATTTTATTACTTAGATGTATTTATTTTCTTCAATGCTTGCCAAACTCTCTATTCCCTTACTCTCACAATCTGATGGGACGGCAGACCAACACGACCAGGGAGAGGTCAGGCGCGGGACCACAGCACCACCAACCCAGCACGAAAATGTTATTTCAAATATGGGCTTTACTCGTAGAATGTCGATGCATTTCATACTGACGGCTTCAGATGACAGACAGCTCGCGGGCCACTCGATTGAAGTTTGTGGGAAGCCATTTTTAACCCCCGACGCAAAAACAGTGTTATAAGTTTAACGTGTCTGTCTGTGTATCTGTGTATTTGTCTGTGGTATCGTAGCTAGCAAACGGATGAACCGATTTTCGTTTAGTTTTTTGTGTGTCATAGATAATTTTATCCCAAGTGCTTTTAGCCATGTTTCATGAAAATGTATTCAGCCAATAAACGTCGGCGGGTTTTTTTTAATTTTAATTTGGTCTTGCGTCACTGTTAAATGTATTTAAATAACGAGATAACGCCCATATTTGATAGCAAATTGTGGTGCTTGGAAGCGGCGTTGTATTAAAGTGTGCAAATTATAAATAAATAAATAAGTTAGTAATAGAAAAGCCCTCACCTCACCTCACCTCACCTCAACAGCCTATATTGGTCCACTGCTAAACGCAGGCCTCCCTGATAAGCGCCTCATTGACGTTTATCTCACTGGAGATGCCCATAGTCCCCACGCTGGGTATGCGGGTTGTCTCGATTCCCTTACTCGAATAGAGTAAGGGAATTGAGTGCACCTGTGTTTGCGCACATACATTTGTGACTGGCCGCCCCGCCACGCGAGAATTCGCTAGAAGGTATTTTATACAAAGCTCCATGTATAAACTAATACATACATTGTATTAACTTACATTAAAGGTGTGTGAAGCATTTTACATTCTGTGGTAAGATGAAGGTAGATGGACAATCGGACATATTCGGCAAATTCCGTGATCATTCGGGAAAGATTCGGTTACGGTCAAAAGATTAATGGCACCAATTAGCAGGACCATAGCGTGCCAATTCCCGGTTTTCCAATTTCGCGAGGGTGGTTTGGGATCATTTTACACCTGGACCGGACGGGCTGATGTTTCGATAATATTTACACACTGTTTTCAACAAACAAGGGTTGTTTGTACAGGCTGCGGGCTTTTTACTGATTGGTTATTTTGCTGGTGAATTTTGATGATGAGTTTTGGTTGCACTGAATAAAATACAGCAGCAGCTTTTTGTAAGCACCGTTTATATAGCTATTTGGTATTATTATGGTAATTCCAAATGGTTTCGTGAAGATCTCACGCTTTTTCGGGAAAAAAACTGCCAGTAATGTTTAATTTAAAACCCTTAGGCAACCTGCGATTTCATAGTAAAATATGGACTGGGAAAGCGTCTAACCACTTACAAAATAAAATGGGATTTTCCTCTAAAAATGTTCTCTGAGTCCTAAAACAATTAAGTACCTACGTTTCACCGCTTATTTTACTTTACACTGAACATTTTTACCTTTCATCATAAAGGTGGCTTTTCATGTGTTCCATTTAGGTAAGTACGCGTATGAGAGCCTATGTATTATACCTATACCAGAGATAGGTAGGTAAGGTACGGTTCGTTACAAATCGTTTAATCCCCCACCGTGAAAAGGCTTGCCCGAATTCTCTATTTGATAAAGCTCGAAGACTTTTATGTGGAGGATTTTACCTGTAACATAAAACTGTCTAAAGATACCCGCATCTTTGCCAAGCACCATTGATTTCGTAATGTTCATGTTTTAGCAGTTATTTTAAAATAAGGTAATGGATTGGATTAGAATCTCATTGACTCTTGCCACCGTGACTTGGTCAAGTCGAGTTTATTTCTCCCCGATTTGATTTTTGGTGTTTCATTTCAGCTTGTGAGTCAATTGATTTATAAAGTCTATTTACCTAATTGATTATTTGATCAACTGCCAAACTTATAAATTCCGAGTAACTGATTTACCACAGTTAATTGTTCTTAGTAACTAGACGTTTTAGGAGA
This sequence comes from Eupithecia subfuscata, assembly GCA_963564075.1. Taxonomy (NCBI): domain Eukaryota; kingdom Metazoa; phylum Arthropoda; class Insecta; order Lepidoptera; family Geometridae; genus Eupithecia; species Eupithecia subfuscata. The sequence continues at coordinate 19,596 of CAUWYO010000011.1, read as the reverse complement.
GTTGACTCGACAAGCACATTTATATTTCTGTTACGTTATATTTCATTTTGTTTAACTTATATTTAGAAAATAATTTGTTGTTTATACAATAGGACTGATATGTTAATGAATATAACAAAAGTCCTTAAAAAAAATTTGAAAAAAAAGAAGACGTGATGTCTCCAAGCATGCTACCAGATTAGAAGATCTTAGTTACAGCGTATAATCCGCTTTTAGCTGGATTATCTTTCGAAAATCAACACTACACGAAAACTTTCTACTAGCGGTCATGACTTCCAAATTTTACGATTCAAATCATTCTCTAGAGAGGCCATTTTTGCAATTTACTTCGGACCGCAATGGTAAAACGCCGAATATAGTCATTGGGTGGGAGTAAAAAGATGGTCGGAGCGGAGTGGAGCCATCTAACCCTTGCGAGATGAGAAGCAACTAGTCTCTTAGTGGCGTATGGACGTGTGGGAAAGCCGGGATAATTTTGGAAAGGTCGGAAAAAAATTCAGGTTTTTAAGCTCAGGAAAAAAATTCACGTTTACCCCGGCAACCGCTGGGGTAAACGTGTTCTTGAGTGGAGACCACGACTCGGCAAACGTAGTGTAGGACGCCCTCCGGCCAGGTGGGATGACGATCTGGGAAAGACTGCAGGCAGATGCTGGATGCCGCAAGCTGAAGACAGGGCGCTATGGCGCTCATAAGGTCTATGTCGTCGTATGAAGAATACTACCGACAAGAAGGAGAGACTGATGCTAAACGTCTCTCGTAATGCATCTTTTATTCGAAAGCCGATCATCGTTGTCGTTCGACAAGAGATTTTGATCCGGCCATATCCGGTTAAATCCGAATAAATGTAGAAACACCCCTTTTCCCTACGGGTGGGCGAGGGGGAGAGTAGAAGGGTGACTAATTGCGGGGGTTACATTTGCTCTGGGTTTGGTTTACGGAAAAAATAACCGTGTGTACGAGTCGCTCATTTGTTTCGGCGTTAATGAGAAAACGAGAATTTCTGTTGTTCGTATGAATATTTAATTTTGGTGAATGTGCCGTTTTTAAAAATGCTTGTAAAATATTGAAAACATACGTAATCGTAGGTAAATTTTGCAATATGATTAGATTACCCTTTGTAAATAGGGTTTTGTGATAGAACAGAGTAAGATAACGTTTTTGTAAATTTTCAAAAGCCGTCTGTTAAAAAGAACCTTTCATAATACCTTACTCGATCCGTGTCCAGTCTAGAAGTATGACCACAGAAATCTAAATGGCACTGTTATTTAGATTTCTGTGAGTATGACACTTTATTTTTTACTTGTGTGACCACTAAAAACAAAAGGTAGTTCAAGCTAAGTTTGAATAAGATAATTTGCGTTCGGTCGGACGACCTTTGAAGTTGTGTTGCTTTGTGATTTCGCGCAGGAATAATGGACGACCTGATTCAGATTAAAGGGATGTATAAAATTTATAATATTAGTGAGTGAAATTATAAACGCGAAAGTTATAATTTCACTCAGATGGATGGATTAATGTTTGTTACTTTATCACGTAAAAACTACCTACCTACGGGTCAGTTTAGACATCAAACTATAGAAGGTACTTGCTACGTACTACGCGCGCCCTTACGTGCGTAGGTTTTAACGCATTCACTGCCTAGCTTGTAGGTAGGATTGGGCTAAAATTTGGATTGATGGTCTGTGTTTGCAACAGTCTGCAGTTAGCTCAATTGTTTCAATTGTAAATACTAGTTCTAATTTATTTCTATTATTTGATTGTAGTTTTCTTTGTGAATCAAGGTAATTTGACATGTAGGTCCTGGAATAAAACATAGGCAACTTTTTTATTGAAGATCGTAAAGCGTTTGACCAGCATCTCACTTATGAATTTGAAGATGTTGCCTAGGATGCAGCACGCTTACTTAGAAGGAACTTTATCACTCGGGATTTTTTATCCCATAAAGATAAAATTGAGAATATACAAAAGAAATTTATCAAACATATAAACTATAAAAAACGTATTTATTGTAATTATGAAGATGGTTGCACAACTCATAAACTTATGTCCTTAGAAAACAGACGCACTTTACTAGATGGTATGTTATTATATAACATAGCTAATAGTCACCTTGATGCTCCCACACTTGTCGCTAAATTGAACTTTAACGTACCACTTAAACGAACTCGTCACACCAAACTATTTTCACTGCCCACTCGTATTACTAATTATGCCAAAAATGCCGTTATGTACCGAATTTGTTCAAATTATAATAAACGTTTTTCTAGTGTAGATATCTTCAATTCTAGCAAGCTAAAATTTAGAAGGGATGTTATTGACTTAATCTTATCCAATAACCAGTAAGGCGATCATTTGATAAAAAAGAAAAAAAAATAAAAACAAGAACATTGTATTAATTAATAAGAAGCTTTCTCAATTCTGTTAAATGTACCTTTACTATACTATAATCGAATATATTATGTAGAGGATTTTTGTTGCACTAAGCTTTTATCTATCTATTTCTTTGAGTAATGTATTTTGATAGGAGCATATTGCGTAACTACCATATTTTGAAAGACCTGTAAGGGCTGTTTAAACGTAAGATAATATTTGTAAACATATTATATTATAACTGTTGGTCTTTAAATAAAATTTTTTTTTTTTTTCATACCAAGACATTTATTCACAAAGAAAATTATACTAGTATTTACAATTGAAACAATTGAGCTAACTGCCGACTGTTGCAAACAGTCTACAGATAGCTCAACTGATCCATATCAACACCAGTCGGAAGCGTCCCCAAGACGCTGGCTGCATTGCCACGCTGTATGGCAATGCTGATACGCTGTGCCAGATATTCACCAGCTCTCGGGTCACGCGTCGCTTCGACCAGACGCTCAGATAGTTTTTTGAAAACCCGAAGAGCCTCGGTACCCCACGGACCTAGGGTCTCGACTCCAAGGGGAGCAAATGTGTAGGCTCTGTCGAGACCTGCATATTTGCGCCTCTTGAGATCTTCGGCCAAATCTGCCGCCGCACCCGCCCTCACGGATGTCCTCGGAAGATGGGAAGGCGCAAGTGTGTCGACGCATGTAGCGTCCCACACAATGGGCCTCCCCAACTCCCATGGGACTAGTGTCATACCGTCGGGCCTCTTACCATCGTCACGCAACAGACCATTCGGTTCGAGAATAGCTGGTACGTTAACGGTGACAAAGGCCCGCCGGATGATGTCGTTAAGGCTAGCGTGGCGAGATATCCGACCAGCGGCCCTAGTGCACGATAATCCGTGATGACCAAGCTGTTCGACAGCAGTACCGCACTGGCATTGATGAGGCGCGCAACACCTTGCACCCAACAAAAATAAAATAAAATAAAATAAAATATTATTTAAATAAAATAAATAAATAAAATAAATAAATAAATCAGTTCCCATGACCCCATGGAAGGGAACTGATTTATGGGATAAAAAAATAGCCTGTACATAAACGTATCCATAGAAACAACGCGTGCGAACCCGCGCGCAGACACAAGTCTACCATAAATAAAACTTTACAACGCATCCCAAAAGTTTTCTCATTATTGTCATGAGACCGGACGTGTGCTCTTGATGATAAGGAGAGCTGCCGGGTCCGCTTCACCTTGTTTTGATTGAGACTGATGACTTGACGTCAGTAGGGTCAGTTTAGACATCATACTATAGAAGGTACTTACTACGTACTACGCGCGCCCTAACGTGCGTAGGTTTAAATGCATTCACAGTGCTTATTTATGATTAACGTTAATTTAAATTTATAAAATCTATAAGTAATATCCAAAACTAATTTTAGAAACAAAAAATCCAAATCAGAGTACATAACAACATAATCAAATAATATCCCAGAAAAAATTCTACAAAGTCATGTCCAAGTCTTGTTTTAGGGATATTAAGTACCTATTTGATTTCTTACAAATTACCCTGAGTGCGCAGGCTTGTGCACTATAATAACAAAAACCTTGGAAGTTTTATATTAGTTAGGAATGTCTTTTTAGACTATTTTATATACCTACACGGTTATTGGTAATTGACTGACACTGCGTGAACTACGGGTTCTACCCATCATCACGAATGTTCATGACGATGCCAAGTCTTAATAGTCAAATATTAGATAATCTGCAAAGCAAGTGAATCACGTGTTGCTTACATACCAACATATGATTCACTGGCACTGCTTCTCCAAAAACAAAATGTTCCCAACACGAATAACATCATCGGTGTTTTCACAGCGTATAACAAGGGTGTATACGCTAATAGCACGCTATTCTTAAATAAACTTATCTAAATGATAATTAAACAGAAATTTTAATGTTAATCATGTAAATTTTAAATACAACGTTATGTACACAATTTTTTCTAACAGAACACTATCAAAGAAATACAAGCTTAACGTGACTCTGTGCCTTCGCACCTTTTTTACGATAAATTCAGTCGTACACCCATTTTACATTTTCACTCATACATCTTGTATCTTTGTTTTCGTTGTGAAATTGTATGCTCCAGCTCGAAAAATAACAACTAACAGGCTAAAGGTTTCTTAGTCGCTTCTTTCCTTTAGTCTACATACCGAAGCGACAGAAATCAAAAATATCACTTTATTTCCGTGTTAATGTTTAGTTTTATAATTTGACCGTTTCTAAGTGTACGTACATTTATTGTATTTATGGAAATAAAGAGTTTTCGATTTAATTTGATTTGAATGGCATCGTCTCAGAATCACACATTTTCGCATTTTCATTTGATGACACAAAATATAGATTGGATACGCGTCAAGGTAAAAACCATTATATCAAAGAATCTCTCCGTGCAAATAGTACCGCACACACTATCTAGCTAGAGTTTCTTTCATCTATGGACGATTCTGCGATACCATTGTCATAATAGCGATTGCTTAGCAGAATTTTGCCCCAGGTCATGGGAAACAACTAAGTACCTAAGTTCTTACCGAACCAGATAACAATCTTCATATCTAAATTCATTTACAAAAATAACGATAGCAATAAAATTGCATCTCATCTTTCCACCTTCGGCAGACACTTTACTGAATCCCATCCACATTGTATTTGAAATAATCGTGGCAGTATTGTTTCAGCTTGTGAGTTTAATGTGGCCCAAGTATTATCTTTAATATGACACCGTTTCTGATATTTAACTAAACGAGTCTAGGATTCTATTTATTATGTCTAATGCGAGTTGTAATGGCTTTATTATAATTTCCATAGCTTGTTTGTACATGAATTTCAACGCTATCATGATCTTTAGAGACAATGTTGGTCATGCGTGTACAATTGTACACTGTGCACCAGTTGCCAATGTCGATCTATAATCGATCTATCCCTCATCGATGCCCCATTCGTCACTCACGCAGGTAGACACGAGCTATGCATATAGTATACAGCTAAACCACAAAGTACATTTTATCTGGGACAGTAGGCACGGTTCTCTCGGGAGAGGGGATAAAAGTCAAAATGTATAAGTACTTATTTGTAATTCATTAACGCGTCGTCCGATTTGTCCGAACGAAGTTCCTTATCGCGCGTTGTGAAAGGGGGCTAGACGGAAAAAATTGTAACGAAAATTGGAGCGACACTTTTTGCCACAGAACAAATATATGGCCACAGAACAATTAATATATCCTAACATTTGTTGGAAGGTAAACACAATATTAAGTCAGTGTCAAAGTGTAGAACTGTCACTGTAGCGTTTATGATAGGCAGCTGTCATCGCGAATGACATTCATTAGGTTTGCACAAAAATTAGAATCGCTCTCCGAACAATCGTGTGTTCCGCTCTCTCGCGCAACGTGTCATTGGAGTGAGCGGGATATTATATGCGACGACCGCAGCCGAGTTGAGCCGACACATTTTGACGAAGACAACTGAGGAGAACCGAAGCGACGACCGCAGCCGAGTTGAGCCGAGGTGGGCTTCGATTCGAACAATCGTGTGTTAGGATAGTAGGATAGGATAGTAGGATAGGATAGTAGGATAGGATAGTAGGATAGGATAGTAGGATAGGATAGTAGGATAGGATAGTAGGATAGGATAGTAGGATAGGATAGTAGGATAGGATAGTAGGATAGGATAGGATAGTAGGATAGGATAGTAGGATAGGATAGTAGGATAGGATAGTAGGATAGGATAGTAGGATAGGATAGTAGGATAGGATAGTAGGATAGGATAGTAGGATAGGATAGTAGGATAGGATAGTAGGATAGGATAGTAGGATAGGATAGTAGGATAGGATAGTAGGATAGGATAGTAGGATAGGATAGTAGGATAGGATAGTAGGATAGGATAGTAGGATAGGATAGTAGGATAGGATAGTAGGATAGGATAGTAGGATAGGATAGTAGGATAGGATAGTAGGATATAATAGTAGGATAGGATAGTAGGATATAATAGTAGGATAGGATAGTAGGATAGGATAGTAGGATAGGATAGTAGGATAGGATAGTAGGATAGGATAGTAGGATAGGATAGTAGGATAGGATAGTAGGATAGGATAGTAGGATAGGATAGTAGGATAGGATAGTAGGATAGGATAGTAGGATAGGATAGTAGGATAGTAGGATAGGATAGTAAGATAGGATAGTAGGATAGGATAGTAGGATAGGATAGTAGGATAGGATAGTAGGATAGGATAGTAGGATAGGATAGTAGGATAGGATAGGATAGTAGGATAGGATAGTAGTTGTAACAGTTTATGTGTTGTTCTTGATTCTACATGCATCTTAGCCTATACAAGGTGGATTTTTTGGACAGGGCAGTTAGTGAAGGTTGCAGTTGTAGCCAAATGAGAGTAGTCTTACGAGACTTTCCATATTTTTTCGAGAAATAACCAACTTAAAAAGTAAAAACGCATAAAACTTTACCGATACATTTCGTTAGAAGTCATTGCAGCTTTGAAAATTTACTGTCTCATTGCCGCGTCCAAAACTCTACCCTATTTTGTTCTCGGGTATGTAACTATAGTGAAAGAATTATTTTAGAATCGGTCAAGCTCCAAACACAAATGAAAACCGTAGAAAATGGTTTTGCCTTGGCAAGAATAAAGAATTTCTCAGATCGCGTTCAAAATAAATGAAAGGGAATGGAAATTTTCATAACAATTTACGAATTCCCAACGACACAACGGAAAATTCTAAGGATTCCTTGATACAGTGAATTTTCACACTGTAATGTCAATGAATCTGGTTTCCCAGAAACACTTTAATCCCATTCCATCATATTTCCATTTGAGCCTACTATGCAGAATTCCAATCTATGTAAGTATTTAACAAGTTCCTGCGACCAAAGAAATTTCGCTTGTTGAACCACTTTCGAGTGCCAGAATTCCTTCAAGAAGGAGATTATCTTTCAAAGATAGATATTTCGCAGGCATATTTTCACATACCAGTGAAATCGGAGAGCAAAAAATTTTTAGCGATCGTTCATCGTCAGAAAATATTCCGATTTGGTCGGATTATTTTCAAAGCACAATAAGTTTATCCTTATGAATGATAAAAAGCGACGTAGAAATAATTTTGTTTGTGTTTGTAATAGGGCTACTATTTGGACTTTTCAGTACCTACAAAATAATGTTTGTAACCATGAAATCCGCAACTTCCCTTTGGTTTCCAATCTGTGATCAAGTGATCATACAAAATTACTCTCGGCCAATCTGTAATCAAGGCTCTGAGCTTGTATAGGTTTATCGGAAACCTATACGATATAAGCGTTTACGGCTTATAACGCATTATACTTACGCTGCTGCCGCAGTAAGAGTATATACACCGTAGCGGCAATCGGCTTTCCGATGTAATAATTAGCGTCACCTGCCTGACCAGATCCGGCCGATAGGATCTTCTATGGTACCTATAGGATATGGTAGATCTGTGAAGTTAGCTACTAGTGCGGTTCTATCCGTTTAGTAAGAAATGAATTGTTAGTCACAATTTTGTCCCTGGGTGGAAAACGCACAACCGTCTGCGTCTCAGGCGGACCCTTGCTCACTAAGCTCGAAAATTCCTCGTAATTGTAAAGCGGCTTGTGATTTTTACAATACATTGTTTCAGTTGCTGCTTTCTTTTCTATTACAAGTAAACGCGAGAGCAAGCGAGGCAGTCATTAATCAATTCACATTCTGTTACTACCGAATATCAAGATGAATTGTACGAATAATAAATTATGGCTACGCGAAGGTATTATTCGTGAAAATTGTTTCGGCAAACAAAACGTTGGTTTTCTAAGCATAAGATCCTCGGTGTTTCCTTAGGACTCACCATTACTAAGCATTCAATCATGCTTACACAGCCTGATTATTGCCTTTCATTCAGATCCAGGATTGTTTTTTCAGGGAAGTGGAAAGCTTTGCTCAAGTTTTACATATCCCAAAAGTAGTTATCCACTAACCCAAATTAATTATGCAGAGTTACACGTGCGGAAACTAGACCCTTATAGTTTTTACGAAGGATATCTAATTAACATTTATATGGCCTTAAAAACTTTTGCCCAGCGGTATTTTTAAAAGTTGCACGTACCCCAAGAGTGTGGGGAGACAAGTGCAATTTACGATGTTTTTACGGCTTGTAGAATTCATAACCCCTGCTTTATTGAAGAGTCTTTACTTATCTCGTAATATCTTTATGTGGAGTTTAAAAATCTTTTTCTTTCTCATTTCGTTTTTATTGCCAGCGTTTATTACACAATCGCACGTTAGCGGCGGCGGGAATGACACTCCAGCTGGGTTGAGTATGCCGAGTTGCATTTAAAAAAACGTTCTTATGATATTCCCGTATTCGTCGTTACGGCTTGATTACATTTCAGGCTGGAAAATAAACGCTTTATCGTGTCATACTTTTTTGATAAACAATTTCGTAGTTCGTTGCATATTGGCGTACGCATCGGTTAATTAATGTTACTCTACCAAGGTACATCAATTTTAGAGATATTGAAACTTGCCTCAAATATTAATAAATTATTCATATTTGAGGCAAGTTTGTGCCTGTGTGTGGCATTGAGATTCAAAAGAAATATCGAATCTTAATATTCAGAAAACGTGCAAAAGCCGCTACTGATAAAATGTAATAACGTTAGTCTATCGACCTTCTATTTCTATCAAGACTAACAAACGAGCTCAGAGATGTATTACTAAGTACCTACTTACATAGAAATACAGAGAGAATGATTCGCACCACTCGCCTGAGCCCTCGTAATGGGATGATCGTACGCTGAAAGGCGTCGATTTCTGATTTAATTTGTAACTGTGATAACATTTCTGTCTGGAGGCTGGCTGCGAGAGATAACTGTCTTGCATTCATACAGTGGCAATCCGAGGCGGCACACGGTTGATATTCACTCAAAACGAGAAATCATTTTGCGGATCCTATTCAATACAAACAATCAAATCTTTCGTCTTTATAATATTAGTATAGATAATTTTTGCAACTCACTAGGAGTTTTGTTGTAGAAGCGTATACATTGCCCTTTAAAAGATACATTTATCTTGTGTAGCCTAGTTGTGGGCACAGCGCGTATAGAATCATCCTTTTTTCTTCCTCTCTTTTTTCTTATCATGCTTGTAACCTGTGTACCTACTCTTTGTATTCTGTTTCTTTGTATTGCTGCCACACTAGGCCCTGTCTGAAAACCAGCGCCGCTACTAGCTGCGGCTTGTAGCGGCGTAATGCTGAGGGGTTGTTCCACTGCGCTCCAAAACCCATTGTTCTACAAATACCCTTTGCCGATGGGATCCGCCGGGTTATATGTACCGATGTGTGTTAAATATGGTAGGTATTTCAGAATATGATTTGTTTTATCAAATTTAAACTGGCCGACGTATTTTTTTTCTTCATATTATTATGTGTAAATTAAAGACAAAAAACACATTTTTTTATTTCATTGCTACAATAGTGTTTTTCGACCACGAATTTGTTATGTAATTATTATTGATAATTTCAATTTTTTTTCGCGATACTACGAGATTCTATAATTTAAATTACACCTATGTAATCTCCAAATAAAATAAAAAACCCAAAAAATCAACAAAAATCAAAAGCCAACCAACCCAACCCACAAGAGACTCGAGCGAAACAAGAAAAAAACTTCAATCAAAGTTGCCTCACCTTAGCTGTATATCAGAACAGTTTAAGGACGCCCCCATACGGTTCCGATCCCGGGTCCATAACATAAACATGGGCGCACACTATTAAAACTTGGACTCGTTCTGTGAGCCAAAATATTATTCGGACTTAATTGGAGCATCTGAGGAAGCAAGAGGGCTCGTGACGTCATTATGTTCTAGAAAGAGTCGAGCCGAGATCAAAGGAGTATTTGTGTCAACAAGAAGTTATTTTGTAAGGTGGGTGCTTAATTTGGGGTGCCAAATAAGTTTTGGTGAGGTGTTAGTCCGTGGTAAATATTTTGTCACAATATTACAATGTGAATCCAAACAATCCAAACAAGCGGAACCAAACCAAGCATACACAAAATTGCAGATGAACGTTACAATAAGTTAAAAGCTAGTTGATTTATTTGGGTTTCTATCAACAGTATGTTGGTTTTCTGAACTAAGAAAAACGCGTTTTCACACAGAATAATTTGATTCAAATGTGACTTCAGTTCTCTTCATAGAACCGATTCAAATAGGAAGCAGTCCTGTTGCAGTAGGAGAGAAAAACGCATAAAAGAGAGAGCGCCCTATTGCTGGAAAAAAATCACATAGAACAAAGGGTACCTCCTATAACCTATACTAAATCACACTAATCACATTAATATTATAAATGCGAAAGTTTGGATGGATGGATGGATGGATGTTTGTTACCTCTTCACGCCAAAACTACTGAACGGATCAGGCTGAAATTTTGCATACAGGTATGTCTCTTTTTATACCATAAATCAGTTCCCATGGGATAACACAGCTTCTAAGGGCTTGAAGTACGAAATAGGTAACTTGCCTATTTCATGGCCGTGTGTTGCCGGCTTAGAATTTGTACCACTGCAGAACTAACTCCACCACCGAACTACGATCGACCGACCCGCTTGCCTAGCGTGGGAATTATGGACACTCAATTCATTTGAGGGTACGAGGAAGCCAGAAATATATGACCCCCAGTTTTTAACCGCCTCGCTATTCCTGGCTATGGTAGCGGCCACGACAACGGCTGGGCAGGGGGTGCTAGGAATAAAGCAGCGTACTGGCAAGAATTCCAAACTCTCGCATGAGACTCTCGGGCTGATGACGGGATAGGGACGGGACCTCCCGCGTGCGGAAATTTTTAATATCACGAAAATGGCTTTTGGAAATTTCGTTTTTACTGTCATTGCTCTGCTATGGTGAGAGCTACCCGCTAAGGCTCACTAAAATGATTTGCGAATATGTAGTAGGTAGGTATCTTTTAATTTTAAACTGAAATGAAAATGTTGTTTTGTTGATTTTTCTACCTCTAATTCAGAGAGTTTTAATTGCGTCATCTCCAGTTGGTTGCCCTTAATAAATAAATGAAATAAAATAAACGTTTTTAAACTCTTTAAATGAGTAGTGTTATTGTGGTTTTAATGGTTTGTGAGTGCACAAAGAAGTCATTACTTTGTATTTTGTAGATTTCTGATAAGCGTTACGGGAACCTATCCTTAGCATAACAAGTTATAATTCCCCAAGTAGTTTATCAGCAGCGAGCGCTTTGTTTAATTCAGCTCCCAAGAGATAGTGTAATCATGTGAGTCGAACACGCTGTAATGCGGCCTGTAGATGTTCGATACTAAAGTAATGTTGGCAAGTTCCGGTGTGGTCTACCCTCTGGTACCCAAGATGAGGGTAAGCCACCCCTCTGTTTAATTAATGGCGGCTTGACCCACTAAGTTTCAGTTTTTGTTCTCCAATCACTCTCTTCATATGATACTTGAGGCTTTTGACAGAGCTCTCCCACAAACCTCCTGCGCTAGGGTAAGATGGTGCGTTGAAATGCCACTGAATCTGCATGCTTGATAATTCATTGATAAATGTTTCGTCTGATAAGGTTTGTTTGATATTGATATACTCTTTTTGTAGAATATTATTGGCGCCGACAAAGTTTGTCCCGTTGTCACTATAGATGTGCCCGGGCGCTCCCCGTCTAGCAGCCATTCTGCGCAGCGCGGCCAAAAAAGCCGAAGCTGTGAGGTCTGATACCAACTCCAAATGGATGGCCTTCGTCACCATACAGACAAAGACCGCTACATACCCCTTGGTAGTTTTCGCTCCTCTTCCTTTGTTGTATTTAACATCGACGTATCCTGTAAAATCGACTCCAACATGATAATAAGGACGGGAGGGATTTGTCCTTGATGCAGGTAGGTCGGCCATGATAAAACAAAACGTGGACACTTTTGAGTGTCATTCTTGTAAGGTTCTAGGTATTTACGGGGGAGGCCGCATACTTGATCGATGGTGTACTATGAGTAATAAATGTCTTTGGGATTTAATTGGGTATGTGCTATGTATGAATTGCTTACAAAATAAACGCATTTTTACTTTCTTTTATTTTACATACTTTACAATCAAATAATAAAATAAAGAGTTTAAACAGCGCCAGAATTAAGTGACCCCCCTCTGCATAACACAGTGCAGGCTAGAATCCGATAGGTACTTATTTTATTTATTTTTATCTATTTGTTCTGTTTTTATGTTAGGTACCTAAATAAAATGTTATTTATTTTCGACTTCTAAAATTCCTACGATAAACAGGTTTGGTTTAAACATGCATTTATTATGCAGGGGGGGTTACTTAATTCTGACGCTGTCTGTACTTATAGTAAGTGAATAATAGAAACAAACTAGAGTTAGTATTTACAATTATAACAATTGAGCTGTAGACTGTTGCAAACAATTTACAGGTAGCTCAACGTCTCTATATCAAGTAAAATAATAATAAAACATCATGACTGACAGACAGACCAGAGTGGATAGGGTGATTGGACGCGATCGACCATGAGCTGTCGAGAGTCCGTGAGGGTTCATCGTAAATATTCCATTTGGTATCGAACGCTTACAGTTCTTGGTCTTAAAAGCCAAAAATAACTTTCTATAACATTGTACAGTGTCTGTATATTCGTGTATCTACCTACTACGAACAAAATGGTTTATACAGTGCCACGCAATTTATACTAGTATCTTTAAAGATTATACCTTGGCCATTGCTTGAATGACATACCCAATTTTTGGGTTGGGTAAATGCACTAAGCTGAGTCAGGCTAATATATTTATATAATCGATATATTTAGACAAATTACTTATATGAGCATAAACAAAATGGTCGTGTGACTTATAGAAAGAATTGACTTCAGACACTTTAAATGTCAACGACGTAAGTACTTACATGTTGTTCTGCGAGTCCTACTAGAGCCGCCCGTGCATGTCGCGCCGCAAAGGTTGGGCAGTGAATGCGTTTCTCAGTCTTTTGTTACACATATATATTTAAACCTTACCAGATTTAAATACCTACTCGATAGCGTCAGCTTCCCACAGATGCTCTTAAAGTTCATAAATAATTCAGAAATCGAGCAATCAGCTGAAAGGAGCTCCGCATTGTGTCTCATTGTACTCGTACTTACCTATAGTGGTAACCAGTAGGTAGAACAAAGTTCAGCGAATAATTTACAGCGTACTACCTTGAAGATAATTTAATGCAGTTCAGTTTTGTTTAGACAGAACACACGCATGCTTCGAGACACGTTATGTTTAGGCATCGTGGTGAACGTTTTCATGAGGTTCATGTAGTTTCAGAGGTGTTTTAGGTATGGATTTAGAAAAAAGGCGTAGTTTAAATCATAGCTGAACCTACTATATAAAGCACAGCAGGTTTTTTCTGTGTATAAACACCTACACTCCAATCAGATCACCAAGGTGCCGGCCAAGCTTGCTGATTTTGATATATACCTCTAATATATGTATATAAAATACTTCCCCTGTTTGGGAAAGGCATGTTTACATAACATCATAATTATGGCTATGTATGCTTAGCTTAGTTTTCTACCAGATGACTGATTAACCGAATGTCCCACTGTATTTATAAAAGTAATAGATAGATAGTTCATTATTCAAAACCTTATATCTAAAACGGTAAATAACAAACCTAGGTAATTTTAAAGGCCGCTTTATAAGGCAAAGTCTTAATTAAAACCCCTCGAAAAGCCAACAACATTGCTTGTGCATCGATTTTAAAAAGTTTGCTGAAAACAAGCTGCATCCTCGAAACTAGAAAGTTCTTCAATTGGTCTGACACACACTAATCACCGGAGCACTAAATTGTTCATTAACTTGGACAACGATAATTGTTTCCGTATTTTCGGTATAAATGTATGTTAAGTTAGGCTATGTTCTACATGTACGCCAAATTTCATCATGATCTGTTCAGTAGTTTTGGAGATCTTACGTAACAAAAAATCACATTTCACAAACTTTCGGCTTTATAATATTAGTAAGCTAAGATAGTTAAAAAGTAGTTTATTTTTAGCTCCACGACATTGCTCCTCGCCCCGACAAGCTCACTGATTGACGCGGAACACGATTTTAAACAATTCCGAATGTCACCTGTTTATTATAGAAAGATTTTAAAAATGTTCGTTCGAAACCACCTTCTTTTATTTTTTGCTTCTCTTTTGTGTTTGTATCCAACCAGTTATAAGAAGGTAACATGTAAAAGGGCTACGAACCGGTAAGGTTTATCTAAGGAGTATTGATACCTACTACCGAAGAAAACTGACTGCCGCTATTTTTATGGTATCCTTCTAGGGAAGTCCTGAGTAACGGTTCTTTACAAAGAAGGATAAGTGTAGGTGGCATAAGTAGGTAGGTACCTAGGTACTTAGAGTTTGACCAGATAGGAACAAGTTTAGTGTGTGAGGTTAAAAGCATGTTATTTTTATGATTTCCGTTAATGTGTGTGTAATTGGTATGCTTATGTATTATCAAAGATTCTCCATAAAAAGGAGAGAATAAATAACTCCCACGAACACTCGTATTGGTAATACACCCACCCCGTTTTTAGCACTTTTCGCAATTTCCACTCCAAATCCATCTTATAGAAACCTCCATTTGCAAATACAGACAAAATCAATCTGCCAACAAAAGGAAGTGGATACAGGCTCCAGTGTTCCGAGCGATCGCGGGAATTGCAGGATTTATCCTAATCTTATCCTGACGAGACTATTTACTATTTCTTCCATGTTGGAATCATTTAGATGCCTTTAAAACCACGGGCTTTTGTAGCCTTTGTAGGCAATATTTAGGTAGGGAAACCAATTCTGTAGGTATTTATATCCCTTATCTGCCAACAGCAACGCTGTGTAAATAAATATGAATTAATAAAGTAGGTTATATAATGTCTAGCGAGACTACAAACCCTAGGTGAATCACATGTGGCAAGGTACCTGCAAGACCTCCTATAGCTCAGTTGGTAAACGACAAATCAAGTTCAAAGGTACCAGGCTCCCAGAATACCTTGTGGGAAACAAAACAACAACGAACTCCTTCGTTCACCACGCTTTTATTTCCATACGTGTTCTTCAATCCAGTCTACAAAGCTAGAGACGCGAGTGTATAAATCTGTTATAAATATACTCGTCTGCTCTCCTTTATGGTTCTTGGCTACATTTTGTAAGCCTTCGCCCACACACAGTCACACAAGACAACACAGTCGTGTTTTTTCATGTCACACTAGTATTATAAACGCGAAAGTTTGGATGTTTAGTAGCTTGAATGGATGTTTGTTACCTCTTCACGCCATAACGACTAAACCAATCGGCCTGCAATTATACTTTTGCATACATACAGGGTGTCTCTGATTAGGTTATTAGAGTTAGGTTTAGTTAAACAATAAGTTCTATTTCGTTAAAATTTTCTTTTTATCTTATTTTCTAATTATTTACGGGGAATGTTATCGCTAAGCGATAAAGCCCTCAAATAAATAATAAAAAAAACAATATGTTCCCCTCGGAGTCCAGAATCACCCCCTTTCGGCTTAGCGCGCCCTTTCCGTGGCACCCTGTATATAAAGCAATGAATGAATTTAAATAATGAATTCCTTAATAAATACTAACCGTACGAGGCAAGGCCCGCACAGGTCGGCTGCCGGGTGGCTCTAATGTGCTAGAACCTTTAAACAATTCATTTTAATGCTGCTTAAAACTTGTGTACCTACTATGGTAAAATATTAAGTCATTTACAAGAAGCCTAATGTAAACAAGAACTTAATATAATAAAAAACAAGACCCGTCAAGTGCGAGTGTAACTCGCGCGCCGAGGGTTTCGAACGTTTGTGAACAAGTAGGTATGTACTAAAGGTACCGGTTAAAAACTCCGAAATTTAATGAAGACCTAAAACTAGTAGGTACCAACCTACATTTCAGATGGATCTCTCTGCATGCTTCGGTGATAGGGTGTAGCTGCGTTTACACTATATATATTGTATGACACAGGTCCGGATTACCTGCCCAATCCGCAACTTTCGCTGAACCGGTCTACGGCCTACAGACTTTCTTCTCACCGTTTACGTTCAACGTATTTTACGTTTGTTACGCAAACGACGTAATCTACGTTGTTATATTTAGTTTGCGGTGATTTTTCTATTAGTGTGGCGTTGTTATTTTGTCACGCTATTTTATAACCGCATGGTTATTTAATTTTGTTCAATATCTATTGTTTTATGAGCACACATCAAATACAATTATTTGGTTATTGATTTATAGACACTGTATAAATACCAATTTTTGTATAACTTTTATTGTTATTATGTATTATGTGCGCCAGGTATTTAAAATAATACCTCTAAATGTTGAGTACCTAATTTTACAATCAGTAAAGATGGTACGAGTTTACGATTTTTAAAAGCTCGTCCAATTTATCTCTTTAACTTTAAGAATAGATTGTTGTTTGTAATTATAATGATGTATTTGTCTTGAAATAAATACAACATTAAAAAAACATTATCTCTAAACATATTTTGTAAGTTTCGCAATAGGCATGATTTGATTGGTAAGTTGCTTTCGCACGCGACTTTGCTCGCGTTTTTCCGGGATAAAAGCAGCCTATATGTTATTCCAGGTTAGACCTTTAGGTAGTTGCTACGCCAGACCTTTATTAACAAAGAAAATTTATCATCATCACAGAGAGACCATAGATATAAACCTTCCTCTTCAATCACTCTATCTATTAAAAAAAACCGCATCAAAATCCGTTTAGTTTTAAAGATTTAAGCATACATAGGGACAGAGAAAGCGACTTTGTTTTTTACTATGTAGTGATTTATCGCGTAGCTTTTGTTTTATTTCCCCGTTTGGTGGTTTGTTTTATTTCCCCGTGACCACGATCGCTGTAACGCGGTAGAAACGTAGGGGAAATAAAACAAAAGGTACGCGATAAATACCCAATAAAATCATTAACTATATATGAAATAAAGTAAATTATTTAATAGAAACAAACTTTGGTACAGAAATAAAAGACAACAGGTACATGAGTACCTACAAGTAACACGAACAAAAGTAAGGGGCGTTGGTATTGGTACTAAGTAGTAAACTCAGCAAGCAGACGAGCGTGTGTGTGTACCTAGGTCTAACAGGTCCGGACTCAGCTTGTTGCTCTAACACAAAAGCCTAGGGTAATTTGTGAGTGAGTGTTGGTTTTCACTCAGAACCATTAGACTAAAGTAAGAAGCAGTAAGAAATAGAATTAGTAAGAAGCGACGAAGAAACCTTTAGCCTGTCTGTTGTTATTTTTCGAGTCGAAACCCGTCCCAAGTTTTTTTATCCTGTGGATAATCTGATATTTTATAGTACCTAAGCCTTTTTGCACACACAGGAAGCTTTTGACAATTTGTTTGAATTTATTTACTTATAATTTTTGCAACTCACTAGGAGTTTTGTTGTAGAAGCGTATACAGATCATACATAGATACATTAATTTTGTGCAGCCTAGTTGTGGGCAAAGCGAGTTTATGTTTATTTCTAGTATTAAAATTATGTACATCGCTTTTTGTAGGGAACCGATTGATATTTCAATGTGTCTAACAAGTTTTCACATATATGATATGGACATGGTACAGTATATTTCTTTGAATTTATCTCGTAGCCCTCTTCTGCAGCACAATACGGTGATAATATTAAATAACTTAGTTATTATGTAATCTTAATTTTTCATGTGTCCAAGAGTCCTGTAGTCTAAAGGGAATGAACCAAGTCGAATTTTGGTATGAAACGATTATGGAGTCACCTTAAAATAGGTATGGGATCAGTAGGTAATAGCAAAACTCCGTACACTTATACGTCATTTCTAGATAGATAGAAAATTCTTTATAGCACACTTAACAAAACAATTTACAAACAAAATAAACAACAAAAATTACAAAATATGTGACAATTAGGATTGGAAATGTCATGCTATCCCGCTAAGAACATAGTTGTCAAATGTGATCAAAGCATGAGCATGACAATCACATTTTCTATCACAATCTTTATCCACACGACATAAATTCGGAAAAGCAAGCAGAACAACCCAAGAATCCCTTCTGTTGTAGGTACGGCTTGCTTAGTAGCTGCTTGTTATTTTGAAGGCAGGACTGGGCGATTGTGCACTACAAGGAATTTTACTGTCCGAACATCCGATTTTTTACGGTTCGAAGTGGTATGAAAAAAACGGATGATTGGCTTGTGCACTTGTCCGTCTTTACTCGGATGATACGCCTCAGTTTAGCTCCGTCTTTTCAGTCTCTTTTCAGTTCTCCGTCAGTTAAACTACACGCCACGCACGCGAAATTACATTACTTTCCGGAATGGGGAAAAGTAAAATATCGGACGGTAAAATTACGTATAGTGCACAAACTCGTATAATACATTATATGGCGTGCCATATCGGACCGTAAAAAATCGGACTGCCGGACAGTAAAATTCCTTGTAGTGCACAATCGCCCAAATTGTTTTCAATACAAATCTGATATGTAATTGTGACTCGACTGCTGCTCAAATATTTGAAGGTAGGACTCAAATTGTCTTCAACACAAATCTGTCATGAAATTGCGATTGTGCTGCTCAAATATAAGTGACGTTTAGTAAAACATTGTTTGTTAGTAAAAACAATGTACTATTCTCCCCAACTCTAGTGAGTAGGGGAAAATAGTCATTCTGCCCAATTCATAGGTAAGGTATCCATATTTCGAGAATCTAAGTGGCAGCTACGTCCTAAAATTTCTCTGAAACTAGTCTTTTCTAATGAAACGAATCATGAAATATAACCAATATCATAGCAATATATGGCCAATAAGGTTGAAATTCTTTTAGAAATACCTGTTAAATTTGCTCCAATTTTTCCGCAAGTCGCCTTACAAAAATGGAAAAATTTGATTTTATTTTTATTGTAACTAGATATAATCTTGGTAAAGTCATATGGTATTCTTAAATTAAGCCGGTATTTTGTAAATGCTTGATACCTTGAGGCCCAGCTCAGTTTCCTTCAAAGACCGCCTGATCTCTCCCATGAGTTTGTTCATCCGCTCGGCTTCTTGGAACGCCACGATTATGAACGGGGTCAACTCTTCCACTTTAGCCATCAGTTCAAGGAGGCTGAAGGGC